>JAOYRS010000061.1:0-600000 GCA_032432895.1 Dryadula phaetusa
TTTTCAGATATATCAAGGAAATCTTTAATGAATAACAAAAATGATTATACGTACACCAGATCACTATGAACACCGTAGACCCTAAAAAGTAAATTAAGTAAACTACGTTTAAAAAAACCTACTTTAAAAAGTGATAAATAAAAAATAATTTTATAGAGATTTAATTTAAGCACATTAACTATTTTACTTGGTTTGGTTACCAACTCTAAACTACTCTAACTTGGTCTGATTAAATTCGGGTCCAACATTTGTTTAAATACAGTAGATTTTTGAAAGTTTCATAGAAAGTCGGGAAATGCTATATAATTTCGCCAAGGTGACTCCCCGAAGATGTCGGTAATCTCGGAGACCATTAGTACGTAAAAGTCATGGTAAGTATACGACAGTGATTTTTCGTGGTTAACTGCACATATTCAACTTTTTTTACTTTTCAATTGTTGTAGTCGTCCCTTAAACATAGTTTACTTTTATTTTCAGAAGTAGATAAGATTTTTAAACATATTTGTCAAAAATGTATCGATGATGCTTACTCTATGGAATATTAAAATTTAAAATCATTTAGTTGATTTTTATGACAGAAGAGTGCATGTATCCTTTTTTTTTTTCTAATAAGTACATTACTAAGCGAGATTGGAAGGATTTTGCAAGTTATCAACGTAATTTAGGATTTAGTTTTTAATTTCTATTCTTCTTTTGTTTTGGTTTTAATTTTTCTTTTAATAATTCCTACAATACTACATTGAATATCAAGATAAAATTATCCTATCTTGACAGACAGACAAAATTCACACACATACACATATATATATTCACGCCTTGCGTGTTTAATATAATCATGTTCCCCGAGTGGGGATCGAACCCTCTACCTATTACAACCGCGCTTACAGTTAGATGATGTCCCACTGCGCCACACCTAGCCTAATTAATATATTCAATTTAATTTTTTTATAAATTTTCATGTACATTGACTTGTCTACTCTTTTTTTAATGTATAGTATAAATTACAAATATATTAAATGAACCAAATAATATTATACTCAGTCTGTACTTTTGACATATGCTTTTGTAAAATGTGGCATAAACGTTCCAAAAGCAACGTATTTTATGCGTGAAAAGAACATTTGTAATGATAATTAATCATATATTATCAAGTAAAAATAATGTTCTGTTTAAAGATTATAATTAGTCAACTATTCACACAATACTATCGTTTCGTTATATAAGTAAAAGTCAATATAATTTCAGTGAATTGTGTATTCTTAGTGTTTTTATTGGAATTTCAAGGTTCATGTCGGTCAACTAAGTGCTTCAAGGAAGTCTTTAGGACCAGATATACAAAAGATAGATCAGTTTAAAAATTTAATGAAATCAAAATGATCCCGCAAAGCAGGATAGACACGAAGTATCTAGTACCAAACCACTATGTAATTCGTCGCGTTCCGCCGATTTCGTTACATTGTGTGTTGAGTTTTGGAACTCAAAGCCGATTTTATCATACCAAGTGAGAAAATGAATATATTTCAATATAATTATTCCTCCGAGTGTCACCTGATGATGTAATCTATTTATTTTTCCTTGGTGTAATTTGAACCAATACATTTCTTATATAATCAGGGTCAGGGTTGTGTCACTACTCCACGAAGGCTTGTTATATTTTTTTGATATATCACGTAGACTAGACTTTACGAGAAACTAGAATTGAAAATATCAATTGTCATCTATTAAAAGATCTTTTTTTTTTTTTTTTTTTTTTCTGGCATTGAGTTAAATGCTGTTGACCTTAATGGTCTTTACAGCGACACCGGGAGGGGGAGGGAAGAGGGTACTCTAGCCCTGCGAAGTATTAGCAAGCACTGACGTGTCTGCTGAGAGGTAAGCCGACGACCGCAAGGGCGCCCCCTGCGGGGCTCGAACCTCGGCTTGCGGTCGGCGAGCAGGCGGGGGATTTTTCCCTACTCTAAAAACACAAGCCAGCCGCGGCGTGAAGTCGCGACTGGGGTAATTTTTTAACTATTCTAAGGGAGCCTATTACAGGTCCCTAACCGTTGGACCGGCCGCGCCAACGCGCGGACGGGCCGTGACGTAAACTGGACTTCGCCGTCGTTTCCGACGACGGCGGTGTTTGTGTGTGGTGTTGGTGGATGTTTCCTACCTAACATTTTTCCATTAGCTGCCGTGATGGGGTCGCGGGGTCTAATAGACGCTACGCGGGCGTCTAAGTTTAGGATGCGCGGACGGGGCGGTAATCGCACGCCCGTACACGAGGGGATTTACGTGAGTATCTGCGCGCTCGTAATAGCGCTTGGCTAGGCCGTTGCAGAACTCTTTTATCGATTCCAGTTCGAAATCCTTATGTAAGTCTATGTTACGAACGTACCAGGGGGAACCCGATGCGATTCGTAGAAAGCGGTTTGAACCACTTGAAGTGGTTTAAGCTCAGTGTGCGCGAACGCCACACAAGCGTACGTGAGGACGGGCCTAATGCAGGTTTTATACAATGGTCAGCTTATTTCTAAGTGACATTTTACTGCGTTTACAAATTAGGGGTGCAATCTATTGAGATAGAAGCGGGCCTTTATTACACACTCGACTAATGTGTTTTTCTGAAGGAGAGTTGGGAGTCTAGAGTGACTCCGAGGTACTTAAAATGTTTTTGCCACGGAAGTGGCTTGTTAATTAGGTATACGGTAGAGACCGTTTCATGTTTAAGTCGAGGGAACAGTACCGCGGCACTCTTTTCGGGATTGACCTCGATCCTCCATTTGCGGTACCAAGCGCCTAGGGCGTCGGCGGCCGCCTGGAGTCCTCTCGGCAATGACGAAGGAGTGCGGGAAGTGGTGTATAGGGCGGTGTCGTCGGCGTACATAGCCAGATGGACATTGTCGACTCTCGGTATGTCGCTGGTGTACAGCGCATACAGAATAGGAGAGAGCGTGGAGCCCTGAGGGACTCCGGCGCGAATTAGGCGGGGAGTGGAGAGTGTACCTTCCACTTTAAAACGGAAATATCTGTTTGAGAGATAGTCCTTGAGGACGCGAATTAAATGATCCGGGAGGCCGGCATTGTGCAGCTTGTAAATCAAGCCACTATGCCAAACTTTATCGAACGCTTTCGCGATATCGAGAAAAATGGCCGCAGTGGAGCTGCGGGACACGGTATCTAACATTATATCTGGCTATGTGTTCTACTAGCCGATGCACTTGGTGTACGGCGGAGTGGCCCTTGCGGAACCCGAATTGCTCGTCTAAGAGCAGACGTTTCGTCTCTACCGCTTCGGAGAGTCTAATGAGAATTATCCTCTCGTAAATTTTACCTAGCAGCTCAGCAGGCTGATAGGCCTGTAGCTGCTGGGGAGATTCCTCGGCTTGTTCGGCTTCGGAATACCTATTGACTATGCCTCCTTCCATTGATCTGGAAGGTACAAGATTTGAGGAGGCAATTAAAAATGAGTACTAATAAGGACACGAACTGGGCCGGTAACGTTTTAACTGTCCTGTTATTAAGACGTCGGGCCCCGGGGCCTTCCTGTCTTTCAGGTTCTTAATGATATTTTGAACCTCACCGGCGGAGGTTGGGCGAAGCGGTTCACCTGAGGGAGGTAGAGAAGCCCAGGTTGCAACCTCGGAGTCCCCTTCGCTAGGTGGTCCGGGTCGCAAGGCTGATCGCTGGGGGAACATTGAGCCTCTAAACTGTCGGCTAAACATTCGCTTTTTCAGTGTCATCGGCGGCGATAGAGTTGTCGGGCCCTAATGAGAGGTGGCATAGTCACGAGACCGTCCGACCTGAAGGCTCGCGACAGCGCCCAGAAGCCTGGTGCGAAGGCGCGAGTCCCTCTAGTCTCTTGTCCCACGACTCGCCGCGGAGCATGTCGAACGCGTGTCGAACGCTCCTCCTCAACCTGTTCAGTTCCCTACGGTTGTCGTCTGTCGGGTATGTGTCGTGTCGTCTGGCTGCGGCGTTTTTACGCCTTATTAACCTCCTGAGCTTTTCTGAGATTTCAAATCGTCCTTGCGGTACTTTGTAATCTCTTTAGAGCAGCTGAGGATCGTATCGTGTATGTAATCTGAGAATTGATTAGCCGCGTCTATTGCTAAATCAACCGAGTCAGTGATGCCTGGAATTAGCTCCTTAAGTGGAGAATTGTTGGCTCGAAGAAGCTTTGCGAACTTCTTCCAGTCTGTAATTGTTTTGGTCGGAGGGCCTGAGGGGCGCTCCGTACCTAGTTTAATTAACACCGGTCTATGATCAGAATCTAGTTCCGGCTGCGATTCGATAGAGTGTTGCCAGAGGGCGACATTCTTAAGGATCGCAATATCTAACACCTCCGGCGTGCCTGAGGGGCCAAAGCGGGAGGGGGGGGGGGGGGCCGATGACGGCCGCATTGTATTTGACAGCTATTTCGTCGAGAGCCTTACCTCTTTTCGTGGTTTTCGACGAATTCCAGCTGATGTGTTTACAATTTAGGGCCCCAGTCAGAAGGACTGAGTCACCCATGTCTAAGAGCGACTTGATGTCGCTTTCTATTATTGGTTTGTTCGGCGATAGATACACCGAGGCTATGATTATTGGCTGATGGCCTGTCATATGAATTTGGCACACTGACGCTGCGATGTTAGCAAGCGACGGAGGGTCTAGCGGTATACAATGTAATTTCTTATTGTAATAAATCATAGTGCCACCTTTTGCGGTGCCTATCATTCCTACAATCCTATAGTTCGCAATGCCAGGAGAGCGAACGCTAGGTTTAAGAAAGGACTCTTGTATACAGAAGAAATCTAACTGTCTTGAGTGGACGTACTCACTCATAAGCTCTTTCTGGCCTTTGACACCGTTTGGCGTTGAATGTCGCGATTTTTAGGGCTAATGGTTTTACGCGCGCGAGACGCGAATCAGCGGGCCGAGGGGTAAAACTATTATTGACCGCCATCTAATTATTTAATTTTGGAATTTATTAGCCTGGAAGCCTACGATGGCTTCCAGAAGAGTGGCGTGCTCGCATACCGCTTGTAGGCGAGCCATATTATTCCCGTTCGTGTTGCGCAGCTTAGCCGCGAACACGCCGAGTTCGACGAAATTTAGCGCGCCGGCAAAGTCCATAACGAGCGAGAGGTCGCTCGCGGGACTACCCTGAGGGGGTTGCGGGCGCGGGGAGGGCCGCGGGGCCGTCGGTGCGCGAGTCGCAGCCGGCACCGCAACACGTGGCCGCTGCTGGAGGTGGCGTGGGCTTGAACCACGCGTTCACCTTTGGAGGTGGAGCCGGTGTAAATACCTCCGGAGCTGAGGGCTCCTTCGGTTGCTCCAACTGGCGAGAGGGGAAGGTCCTCTTTCGGTACCCTCCTTTACCAGTGCGCCTGCGCGGGGCGCGGACGCAGCCGCGGTAGTTCGCGGGGTGACCCTGCGTCTCGCAGAGGACGCAGCTGGGAGGAATTTCCGGGTCGGGAATTTTCCGCGGGCATTCCGCGGTGGCGTGTGTCGTCCAGGCACTTTACACAGCGCGGACGCGCGTGGCAGTGCTTGGCCGAGTGCCCGTAGTTTTGTGCAGCGGTGACACTGCCCTATTAAGCCTTTATACCGGGGGGGTTCCACGCGGATCCCCGTCAGGTTACAAATGGACCGGAGGTTGAAGACCTCCTTGCCCTCATTGTTCTATCCAACACTACCAGTATGCTGTCATACTTTACTTTTGTGCGCATGTTGTACATGCGGTGCACTTCGCGTACCGGAAGCCGCGACTTAAGGTCGCTCTCTATGTACTCGGCGTCAATTCGCGGGGGACGCCTTTTATGACGACGCGGAGGGTTTTCTCCTCCTCTAGAGCGTAGGTGTGGAAACCCACGTTTGTTTCTCGCATGCGGCGGGTTAAGGCGCGGTGTCCGCGGCCGACGGGACCTGGACTTTTATTCCGATGGACGCAGCCTCGCGGAGCTGTACGCCACTTTATTAGACAGCATCCACGCGGATACTTCGTTCCACCGTCCTTCTCTTGAATATAGACCGGCGGCGGTAGTTTAGGGCGAGGCGGTTGTTGATTACCGGGTCGCTGCGCCTGAAGGGCGAGGACCGGGCGCAGAGGGCGCAAGGGGAGCGGCACGCGGGGCCGGCGCGGGGCGAGGGCCCGTTGCGGTGTGCGCGGACACCGGAGCGGTCGGGGGAAGCGGCTTGGTAGACGCGGGGGCGGTGTGAAGCCCGCACGGCCGACGTTTGCGCGTCGGTTTACGCGCTTTCGAAGGCGCGACGGGCCTGAGGGCCTTTTTCCGCCTTCCTCTTTGCTGATTTTGAGACTACGGTCTCAAAATCCTGCGAGGACGTGTCCGACTCGGCGCCTGACACATCCATTTCTGACGCTGAACTAGAGTCCCGCTCGGGGACGTCGCACGCGTCCTAATAGTGCCTCGGGGCACTTCGGCGGCGCTCGGGCCGGCGTCGGGGGAGCGCGGGGCTCTCCTTCGCAGAAGCAAAATTTCGGAGGCCATCGTAGGCCTCGGCGTGAAAGGTACGTAGGTACCTGAAGAGGTCCTCCTTCGAGAGGCCCTCCATTTTGGCGGCGGCGACGAGATTAAATGTCTCCCCTCACCTTTCGGCGGGGGAGGGTGTGTGGCACTAAAAACACTAAGTATGCCCGTTTGGTGAACGGGGGTGTGTAAGGACAACTGTGAACACTTACTCCAAGAACCGCCAACCACAGCTAGACGACGCGCAGTACGGCACACGGGCACGGCACGGCGCGGTCCTCACAGCGGCGGCACTCTGGAACTCTGATCACTGACGCACAACGACACGAAAAGCAGCGCTCGGACGCACAATCGAGAAGGGGGATGCCCCAATATTGTCACACGACCGTCGCCGGTCGGTGCCAAATCGGAACTGATTAAAAGATCAATCGCTCAGCTAATTTAAAAAAAAAAGAGTACACACAATAGAGCATTGACACAATATCAGTATAAAAACGCGCATTTAAGAACAAAAGCGCCTAACAATGAACAAAAAGACGAGAATAACTGAAAAAGGTTACGTGAATAATTAACATTTGTATGTATTTGATAATTTCAATCAGGGTGTTCAAATATATGTATAATGTTATTATGAATAACATTTGATTACTACTTAATATTCTATTAATAATGAACGTTACAATTAAATAATGATCTAATTTCATTATTCTCTTATCGGCTTTGTATCTATTTTGTTATTATTACTATTGTTTAGAAATTATTATCTTGTTATTCTTAAAAAAATAATAATTATTGTGCGTTTCATAATAAAATAAATAAAGGATTAACTTTTGAAAAAAACGTATAAAAATGTTTTCTAATCCTAAGTCTGGAATAACACTTTAAAAAATAGGAAATATATAAATAAAGGATTTATAAATTATATTTATTACTGTCAAAATTGTAAAGATAGACTGTAAAATGTTTAAAACGTCGAGTTTTTAAAAAAATGTTTTCGAGAAATTAACACGATAAATCTGCAGAAAAAAGTTTCGATTTATATATGTAAAAATCGCGAAAATAAATCATCTTCCTATCTATATAAATATGGTATATAGTGTACATAATATAGTTAAGTTAAAGCAATTAAAAATGATATAAATTTATTAGTACGTTGCCTACGCGGGAACTGAGATATGCACTACTAAACAATTATTTAATAATTCATGTTCCTTGTTTTATTAGACCGACAAATTATGTACATTACATATATTTTAGTCTTCCTAATTGAAAAGAGATAGCTGTTGGAACGATCTAGTACACCTACAGCGCGCAGACATAATTGTATCGTACATTTTGTCTTTGAACTAGCGGAGCGATACAAGTTCTGTAACCAAAGGCCCTAAGCAATCGTCCTCTGAGACTCTTAGTGTGTAAAGCTCACAATAGGACTTCACTGAAATACGTGTTACATATGAAGCTAAAATGCCTTTACATTATTAGAATGTACATATTTAACGTGCAAACAAATTTCACTGAATGTTATATAGTGTATTATATAGTATAATGTAATTATTTATTTGAGAATGTAGTAGCTTGACTTAAACGTAACTGTTTCATTGCAGTGTTACGTCTTACCTTTCTTCGTTTTGATTTTAAACTTCATCGTTTAAAAATTTAAATAAAAACATTTGAAAAACGTTTTATCTATTACCTAGTTTACTAAGAGAATGCGCTAAGTTAATCATACTAGGAGATAGACGCGTGTGTAATGAAATATTTAAATAATAATATTACTTTTATATATTCAATGTTAATAAAACTTTATTGGAATTGTCACTGTTCTTGTCACTTAAACTAAATACTTCGGGGAAATCTCTAAGAGCAGATAACTATATGTATATATAGATAAATCAGTTCAAAATTCAGATATGATCCCGTATATGCCAGGATAGACATGAGGATACTATATAAAACGGTTTTTTTATGTTTTAATATAATTGCTTATTTTTCTTTCAAAACATTATATTTTAACTGAAATGAAACTTTTTCCAAAAATATAATGCGTTCACTAACTTATAATCCTGGCATATTTTTTTTTAGCCAAGGTTTTTTATCTATTTATATTCTTTTGCATGAACTTACGCGTGTAATAGTGAATGAATAATAGTTCTACAACTGTCTTAGTTTCAAATTGGTCTTATACTTTACACTTTTGTAAAGTACCTAATGTTATTTAGAAAGTTAATAGGGAGAGCTCCCCGTTTGGCTACATTTTTCAATGAAAGAAAGAAAAAAAATGTATATTTTGTGTAATAATTTGTCAATTTCTTGTATTTATTTTATTTTCTTAATTTTTATATATAAACTATTAATAAACATATAAAAATTATAAACATAATTTAAAAATTTTGTGTAAAATTCCAAAGTTTATAATTAATATAGACGGCAATTTAAAAAAGCGACAAGTTTGTTGAAGTGTAAATAAAAGGTCATTAAATAAAATCTCTTTGCATTAAAATATTTTTTTAAGCATAAACTCTCATATTAAATTAATGAATATCGTGACCTGGCGCAAAAAAAAACATAGTTAAAAAAATGTTACAAAACAATATTTAAAAATTTTCACATTTTTACTCTGACTTGCCTTACCTTATGTATGTGTATAAATGTATGTATATTTCAATTATAATTCACACTGTATATTTTCTCCGTAATTAACGAGACAAATAGACTAAAACACGCTAATACAATTTCTAGAACAGGAATTTAGTATCAGATATTAATCAGATTATGTAGCAGTATTATGGTATCTTTCTCTAGTATTTTATTATTATCATTTATTTTATAGAACGTTTTTTTTTTCAATTTTGTTTCGATTATTGCTTCATGCTTAATGTTTACGGTAGGACGCTAGTGAGTCAGGGGGTGCGCTTTCAGTTTCTAACTAATGCAGTTATTATCGTTATAAAATATTTGTATACAGTGCTTATGATAAAAAATACTAATATTATTATTGCTATAAATCATTTCTTTTTAATACTCTTATTTTCTTTAAGAATGTCTTTATTTAAAGCATCGTTTAAACATTTTTAAAAAAACTTCAGCCTAAACTTGTTCAGGGAGTCATTAACTTAACTTTTAGGTTAAATTTCTTCAGAAGATTTTAATGATGGATTAATTTTCAAAATATGAACCTCTAAACTTTTTTGGTTTTGTACTATATTGAATTCTTTATTGTTATTTGAAAAAATTAAAAAGACCGGATGCGTAAAAGAAATGGATAAGTATTTTCTTTTTTGCTCGTTCTTATTTGAATAATTTAACAAGTCATTTGTGGTCATTACATAAATAATTAAGAATAATTTTAATAAAATGTGATATATATATTGTTAATACAATTTGCCCAAAGACCTTTTTACTGTGATCTCCGAAATGATACGAGGGGTGATTACATTCACATCCCATCACACTTACAGTCAACTGCTCCTCAAGATAGACATATTTTTTAACAATTTAATTATTTATCTAGAGAGACAACCTATTGTAGTGTACACGAGAAGACGAAAGAAGGAGGGAGACGTGGAGAAAAAAGGAGTAAAGAGAAGTGAAGTGGAGATAACTAGAGAGAAGATGAGAAAAGGAGTGATGAGGAGGGAAGAGGAGAGAAGAGGAGAGAAGAGACGAGTAGAGAGAGTAGAGCATCCTATCTCCTCTTCGGTCATCTTTATTCTCTACCCATCTCTCCTCTTCTCTCTTCTTCTATCCTCTTCCCTCTTCTTCTCTCCTCTTCTCTCTTCTCATCTCATCCTCTCTCCTCTTCTCTCCTTATTTCTCATCTTCTCTCCTCTTCCCATCTCTCCTACTCTCTTCATCAACTTATCTTTTCTCCTCTTCTCTCCTCTTCCCATCTCTCCTACTCTCTTCATCAACTTATCTTTTCTCCTCTTCTCTCCTCTTCCATCATCTTCCCTTATCTCCTCTTCTCTTTACTTCTCTCCACTTCGCTTCCCTTTTCTCCTTTTTTTCTCCACTAGTTATTGTTCCGTTCATGTATCCTTACACGGACCCTCAATGAGGTTAATACGCTTAATACACTTTTAAATACATATTTCGATACTTAAAATTACTTACGATATTTATTTACGTACTTTTTACGCTTATTACATATTTGAATTGGTTTGTGAGACTAATATATTAATGCCGACAATTGGTTTGTGAGACCATTATATATCGTACATTGGTTCGTTAAACCAGGGTGTGTCGTAGATTGGTTCTTTAGACCATTGTATGTCGTAGATTGATTTGTGAGACCATTATATATCGTATATTGGTCCGTAGACCAAGGTATGTCGTAGATTAGTTTGTGAGACCTTTTTATGTCGTAGATTGGTTTGTGAGACCAATATAAGTTGATGATACGTCGACCAATCGACAGCGACCAGACCAATATTACTTGCCGGTTCGCATATCAGTTCAGACGCACCAAGACGGTTCACCTAAGCCAACAATAGCAACCTCAGTGGCGCCAAGCAACTTGGGTTGCGCCATCGACATCAGTTGCCAGTAAGCTGTATCACTTACCGAACCCCGAAGATCACATGTCGCAAGCTATATCCACGTCCGACGCGTTCTCGTCGCACTTCGAGCAACTTGCACCGAAGCTAGTGAAAGTCGCCGGTGCCCTCGGAAGGTTAATGCCGAATATTGGAGGGCCTCCATGTGGACAGCTTTATTTCGGCATGTTGAGATCCATGGCACTATACTGTGCACCCGTGTGGGCGGATTCTCTCACCGCTCGTAACAGAGCCCAATTGCAGAAAGCGCAGAGTGTCATAGCGGTGAGGGTAATACGGGGATACCGTACTGTGTCATGGACGGCGCCACTCTCCTGGTGGGTGATCCGCCTTGGGAGCTGCAGACGGAAGTGCTCGCCAAACTTCACGCATTCCGCGTAAGTCAGCGGTCGCGAGGAGAGCTACCATCGAGAGAGAGTATAGGATAGTGAGAAGAATTGGTCTACAATGGTCTCCTTCTGCGAGTCAGTTATCGCACTGAAGGAGGTTGCGAAGCAGGTGCGCGAGTCCATCGCACATGAAGACCCGCTTCGTCGTCGCAGGCCAGGGGGGTAGGAGAAGGCGCTATGCGCGTCTCCAACTCCCCCTACCCTAAAGGGGGTACTACGGGATGGTCATTGTGATCATCCTGCAAGTCATCAGGCCTGCGGGTGCTCTGGAGGAAACCTCAGAGCGCCCTAAAGGAGACGGTGGCCTGCAATAGGCGGGCCGTACACCGAGGGGGGGCGTAGTGGCATGCGCAAGCGATCCTGCGGCGTCTCATTTAGGTGGAGAAGGTTCAGCTGGGTTTAAGTGGATAGTATTGGGTTCACTGATGAGTCCCACAGTACCATCCGTCAGTGGGGCACTATGCCTTGCGTGCGGATGTTCAGCGTAAATTACATTTCCCAGCGACAAAAAAAAAACAAAAAAGCCAACAATAACAACCTCAGTGGCGCCAAGCAACATTGGGTTTCGCCACCGACATCTGTAGTACTACTACTACTAGTATTAGTAACTATAACACTCACCGAACTCCGACGGTCGCGTATATAACGCTATATCAACGTCCGACGCTGTACAAGCATCGCTTACTGCAACGCGAGACAGCAGCAGACTCGATACAACCAACCAACATTGTCATAGCAGTTCACTTAAGTCAAGTATAGCAGCCTCAGTTGCGCCAAGCAACGTTGGGTTGCGCCACCGGCAGTCGCGTAACGCCAGTACATGTCGGATCTCCTATATGTTTAAGTATATTATATAAATATAACTATAAAAGCTTTATTCGATGAATATATATCATATTTTATTAATTAAAATTTATTAGTATTGTTCGCAGCGCTTAGTATAATATTCAAACATTTTATTATAGTTTGTAAATCCAATATGTAACAATATGTTCATAAAAACTATTCCAAGATGGTGGCAGACATTTTAGTATATTTGTATTACAAATTTCATTTATCTCTTAGAATGTACATTCTAAACTTTAATATTTTTAATTTAATTATTTAAATTTATTATAATGATTTAATATTCATTTAATGTTACTTTTATATTAATAATAAAATAAGAACTTACCAACTAATTCTTCATATTATACAAAAGCAAATCTTACCGACCACGAATACCACAAAAAACAATCATAATTATCTTCCTATGTATTTCAGATATTAAATATTGTTATTATATTTACTTCTAACGTATTATATTTCTATTATTCCAGATTAAATACCAACAATCTTCTAAAGCGTCCTTTTGCGCTCATGACGCTCAATCCCCATTCTTTTTTAAAAATCAATTGCATCATTCTAGATCGCTAGTAATTCATTCCACTAAAATTATATTTAACAAAAATAAAATTATGTTAAATAATGTTTTGTTATTACAAAATATATTATATACCTACATATATATTTATGTACAGTATGTATCGTTACAGCAGACTAACTCAGAGTAAACACGGTTTTAGCCATGTTTATGTAATTAGAATAGCTTGTATTTTTGTTATTAATCGTTGCGAAGAAATTTGGAAAGTTTGAAGGAATACTCTGTGCATTTAAGTGAATCATATTGAAGGTTTGCGATATATCGGAAAAGATAGAATCTAGAGTTTCGCTAAATGAAGTAGTACTAAAACTGTCATTACTGTTTAGTTCTTTATTATGGCACTCCGAGCATGCCAGTAGAGCAGAAATCACTTCGTCAATACCACGTTGCATGGAAAACACACAAAGGATTTTCCTTTGTGTGTTTTCCATGCAGTGTGTACAGTAGAAAAAATTAAGTATACGCTTAGATAGATTACATTTTAAAAATAGACCCAGAAATCATTACTGCTCAGACCAAGCCAGATGCATTGAGATAAATATATAGAAAAGAAAGAATACTTAAAAATACACGTTATGAATATTAATGCGTAGAGAAAAAATTTCATGTGGGTTTATGTGTGAAGGATTCTGTGGGAAAAGGGCATTACCGCTATAGTGGAGGAATGAACAGCCTGGTTCCTATCTTTTATGGCCATCTTTAAATTGTATTCCACTAGCGGTTTTGATGTTAGAAGAGGAGAAATTAGCGATATTGAGATAATGAGCGACTAAATTTACTATAAAAGTGATAAATTCCGATTTAATAAGATCTTTGATTTTCGCGACTCGACCTGCTTTTGCAACGGGCTCAGAGCGGTGTAAATAAAATTCTTGAGGAAAGTAAAATCTGCAACTAAAGTAGTTATTGTGGCTGTTGATGCTATTTTGTTTAGGTCCTGTTGAATCTCGTTCATTTTGGCATTAAAAGTCTCAACCATAGCACTGTTAGACTCTTTTAATTCATTACTTACTGGTTTATGTTAGTTATAAAATCTCTAAAAAAAACTCTTCAAACAGCTAATTTTTTAGCTCACTAATGCAGACATACCCACCGAAAAAAGCATGAAGTTATCCAGTTTTGTCATATTGTAAACATTATAATTTTAAACTGGTACAAATATAACTTATACTCACTCTCAATCTGATTTAAAACGTAAAATATCATAAATACAACTCGAGTTTGAGCCTCTTTAAGAACAAAGTATAAAAAAACTAACTAGAAATATAGCAAATCAATAATTTGTTCAGGTTGCTATCAATTGCACGTCATTGTTTGTGAGCTTGTATCAATATCGGTTGATTTATAGCGAACATCCGAAACATCGCATCTGATTGCAGCCAGCGTTTGTCACTAATGGGTAAATTGCTCATTTTGAATTGGAAATTGTTAGTGGATCAAAATGATGTTGAGTAAACGGTAATACAAAGTTATAATTAGACTGTGACTGTACTTTGCTAGTTTTGTTCAGTGGAGAACCACCGCCGTATACGTAGAAACGTATTGTAATTTTGCTTACAGTATTGAAAAAATTATTTCAATATTCTATTTCTTCTATATAAATTATTTCAATAAAGTTTTATTGAAATAATTAATAATATTAAAAATGTTTAAATTTAATATACGATATATTACCATCTTTAATTATTAATATTTAAGACTAATATATAATATTATCAATTCATAAATAAATTACACTAACGTTAGATACTCCGCTAACTGTTTTCCGTCTGAAAACAATAGATTCTATGTTGATTTTCTCATTCAACTCGATACTGAAACATAATCACTCCTCCGAGTGGGAATCGAAACTAGAGCCAATCGTATTTACAGTCGGACGCCGTTCCACTGCGCCATAGTGATCAGTTTTTAAAAATTAAGTAAATTAAGGTAATATATCTATATTCATTTATATTCCATAACCCCCTTGGTTGGTGGAACAAGAATTTTATATGAAAGTATATTTTCATAATAAACATAAATTTTATATTAAGCCGTAAATACGTTTAAATGAGGTCGCGTCTCAATCAGGTTATTGCTTCATTACGAATCCGTGGAATATCCGACTCGCTGCCTGCACAAAATAAACACGCTTCTTAATATATGCGATGTACGCTGAAAGCATATTAATATGGGTGTAATTATAAAAATCACGTTCATACTAGCGTTAGGTCAATCAACTTTTTTACATTTTTTTAATACTTTTACTATTATTTTAAATCAATTTTTAAGTATATCCGGAAGTAAAATCATTAATGTCTTAGATATAATTAAGGATTAATTTTGATCTTAGACTGCAGTTATAACAGTCAATGAAAAATTTAAAACTATTAACTTCTATTTTCACAATGAATATACTTTAAAATACTACCCAATACATCTGTCATTATTTGTTATTAATATATGATATCTATATATTAGTGGGTGAAGCAAAAAATTAGTCTTAGAAAATGAATGGACGAAGAGATACAAAATTTGACTATTAAAAATCATTTCCTTTAGCTTCACGCTTTTATCCCACATAGAAGGGTAGGCAGAAAGCACCTAGTGTCAAGACAACGTATCCGTACATCGCATTTCCATTAAATTCCAGACGTTGAGTATTAAGAGGCGAAACTCAACTCCTCACTTTGACTTACCAGAGCGAAAAAGCGAAAATAATTTAAGTATAATCACTCCCCCGAATAGAATCGAACCCACAGCCGATCGCATTTACAGTCAGACGCTGTGCCACTGCGCCACGACCGGCCTCTAATTTACGGTCTCAATATTTTTAATTAATAAAATAAATACCACACACAACTGTGTGTATGACATTAACATATTTCATAAAAAATAACTCACACGTAACTAAGGCTACATGTAAATTGCGTCATAGCGAGGCCTCTAGTATACTTTAGGCCGTATTTTTTTTATTTATATTTCGTTAAAGGCATTAAATATGTTATAAAAATTAAAATGCTTTGCGAATAACAACACAGGAAGGAATATAAGTATATTAAACGCTAAAAATATTTTAGCCAAAATTGCACCTAAAATTTGTAGTACACACCCTACTCGAGGTGCTAAATTTAATCTAGTATCTTATTTCTCAAAGTGTTAGCATTGATAGTTCAAGTCAAAGTGCTTTAAAGTGAAATGCATCAAACTCTTAAGAACAGCATGCCAGAAGGGGTTTCTAAACTTTTGCGAAAACAACACAAGATTCCTCTAAACTTTCAAACATGAAAGTAATAAATATAGTTGGATGTGATATATTAACCTGACTGTAATAATGCAGCGTAGTGCTCAAACAAATCTGTAAATAATAACTACTGTGGTTTATGTATTATTTATTTTTTCTTAAAATGGCTTGATGTTTATAGGATAGGAGATTTAGTAATACGTCACTCTTTCCTTCTTTTTCTATAGAAATGTTGCAGTATTTCGTGTAAGATTGCATAGAGAAAACAGCGCTTTGTCTAATTAGATCGGGTAAACGTTAGTCAATTATGAATTTACCTCTAAGTAAAATTACTTACACAAACAAATTATGATGACTAAACACGCAAAAGCTTTCTACCTAAGAAGGATATATTCAAAATTATATTCAATTCAACATTTTGGTAAAAAACGTAGCGTTACATTACATCAACACACAACGATTATGAATATGTCTTAACACAACTAAACATATTTTAAATGAAACTATTATTATTTAACGCATTAATCGCGTATATTTATATCAAAAATATATTTTTGGAAACATGACGTTTCGAACACTGCAGTAGTCCGTAGTCACGTCAACACTGTCTACCTGTGACCACGAACTATCATATTCCAAAACATACACGATAATTCGTTTAAAATAGTTTAATTCAAAACAACTAAACTAAATAATATTATGTAAAGATTGGATAAAATTTGATTACAAAAGCTTATCCCCATGAAAAAAAATGCTATTGTAAAATATATTCAATATCGTCTAACGCAAAAAGTGCTTTGAAATTTTATACACCACTATGAAAAATTGTTAGAAGAGTTGCCTAACAGTGAAACTTTTATGAACCTTAGTTATTAGCCGGCCGTTGCAGCAATCTGACGCGGTGGCTTGTTAGTATATGGGATAATTGATTGCGCTGCGATGCGAGGGAAAAATAGACCCTTATAACGAGAGAGGAGACACGAAATTAATATATTTCATATAACATTTAGTTTTATACCTAAATATTTTTCAAAAAAACAGGCGAACCTCGTTAAGTTGAACCTCGTTTAGACGAATCACGTTGCCCTCATATTCACACACCGAAATCTCCATTACTCGAAATCTCAATCTTTGATTAGTTGACATAGTATATAACGAACCCCTGCAACCCTGCAATCATACCTGACAAACTCGAAAAATCAAATAAGACCTCTGTATCTCAAGCATTTAATATATAACTTTTATAACTCGATTATAAATAATTACCTCTACAGTTCGTCAGACTGTAAATAATTGCAGGTATTGTGCCTATGTTTTAAAATACTGTTTCTTTAAAATAAATAAATATAAGATTTTCATCTCTATAACTTGTATTTTAAATTTATTTACGTATTTAACTTCTAATAATTAACAGGTTCTACGTATAAACTATTGATTGGGGCAAGTCATGGTCCAGGGGAACAGCCTCTGGCTGCAAATGCAATCGGTAATGGTTTCCCAGTCGGAGAAGTGATTACATTTAAATTATTTTCATCTCTTCCCTCTGGAAATATTTAACCAGATAAAGGAAATGAAGCATGGCGTTGAGTTCCGCCACTCAACCAGCAGAAAATTCGGCGAAAAGCAGAGTACGGTATATAAAAGCTTAAAGCTAAAAAATTATGATCTTGATGAGTAAGCTTTATCATGCTTAAATAAAAATAGAATTATATATATATATATATATATATATATATATATATATATATATATATATATATATATATATATAAGTATATCGCATTAGTTTTTTTCTTAAAAATAGTTAAATAACAAGGACTACTATTTACAAAATCTCTTAGGTAACACACAGAACTCCTAGTATCATATAAGCCTAGATTTAGGTAGACCTTATTAAGACCTTATTAAGGTTGTATTTAGGTTAAGAATACATGGTGCTTCGGATGAATTCATCATTACAGTATAGATTAGAATATTTTACTATTTTTAAAGAAATAAAAAACATAAAATAATGAACGCAGCGGAATCCGTTTATTTTAAAATTGATTTCTAATCTTATGTGTGAAATAACACTTTAAAAATATTAAAATAATTAGCATTCTCTTTTGTCAAATGACTATTTTTTAATAATCTTTGGGCTACCCAAAGAACGTTGTAAAAATCTCTCTACTCTATGCTAACAACATAAATAAGTTGTAACAAACGTATAAGAATATCAACGCAGCCGGATGGCTTATCGGTCAAAGTGCTTGGACGGTTACCACGAGGCGCGGAGTCGAATCCTGCAGCGTTCAAATTTTTATACGTCTTTTCAAAAATGTTTTATAGATAAAACTACATACTATGTACTTTGAATATAGCAAGATATTCCAAAAATTCATCAATGAATAAGTTTTATATATTGTCTATATATATGCCGTCCGTGGCGCAGTGGGCTATGTGGGACAGCAGTCTGACTGTGAACGCAATAGGTTGTGGGTTCGATCCCCACTCGGGGAAGTGATAATATTTAAATTATATTCACTTCCTCGCTCTGGCAAAAAGACAAAGTGTGGCGTTTTGTTCTACCACTCAACACGCAATGTCTCGAATTCGGTGGAAAGCGAAGTACGGAGTGTCTTAACACTAGGTACTTCCTGTATACCGCGCTATATGTGCGATAAAAGCTTGAAGCTAAAAATATACACTACAAATTAAAAGCAAAAACTAACAAACAATACCATTATAGATTAAAGCTAAATCGTAAACGAATCTGATAAGAACAATGACTAATAGTACAATATCATTTACAACCAAATTGTTTTCCTAACAAATGACCGATTAAAATAATTATAATTTTAATGAATAGCCGAACCGAATCAATAGCATTTATATCGAATAATTCCTTTCAATTTAAACCATTAATGGTGGGATCATTGAATTTGAAATTCGTCAGTGTAATCCTTAGTATCTGGCACGCTCTCTGTGGAGGCTCATATAAACTTGGTATTAAATCAAGCTCTATTTATTTTGCTGGCAAAACACATGCCCCTGTTACGTTAGGCTCCGGCCAATTTAATTTGTATCTGTGCACTTGATTGTAGTGCCTTTAGTAAATATAACAATGGAATATACTAACCGTGTAGGGATAATTTTCTATGTAGTTTTACGAATCAAAAATTGTCTAGAGTTAATATTGTATAAGAATAACATCTTACTATGTTTGGTCTTAATATAAAAAGCCCTTCAAATAAGAAGTTCTTAGAATAACAGCTAATTTTTCTATCTAATATATTTTAGAAACTATAAACAGACTACCTATTAATATAGTGTAAATATTATACTAAAAATTAATATTTCTTGAGTAAAATGATAAAAAACTACAAATTACATATAAATGTTTGGAAGGACATATTAAACGTATACGTCTACGATGTGACATTTATCGGATTTTGTTTTTTGACATCGTCGTCTGTATGGACTTCAGCTTTTAAGCCGTATCTAAGATCCTTTCCAAGATTTGACAATAGTAGTTTCTATTTATAGTATAGTTTCCTACGAAGTAAAACGTGACGATGAAATATTCAATGTATAAATATTTTGTTGGCAAATAACAATTTAAACGTTTTTTGTAATTAGTTCGTAACATTGAAATGATCATCAACCATGCTAATAAAACTACACTTATAAAAAAATCTAAAGATAAAAGTAAAAAAAATCCCTAATGGGAGTCGAATCCGTGACTATCACTTCTACGAAACCTAATTTATAAAAAATATGTTTAGTTTCCTGTTTAAAGTGATATAGTTTAAAAAAATGTATTTATTTGCATACAATATTTTAATGGAGTAGAAGGATCCAATCACATTATATAGAAAAAACACTTTTCTAAGAAAATAAAAAGCGACTACAAGCTCAAGCGAAAATATTCTGAGAAAGCGTTTCCGTTTACTTCGTTTCCTCGGCCTCGGGCTTACACTATAGTGGAATGTTGGTGTTGTTAAAGACTAAGTAGGCAAAAGTTCTATTTATAGAGCCGAGCTATCAACAAAATAGTTTGTAAGGAAAATCTTGCTATCTTCTTGCGTAAATAAATCGTATTGTTTTATCATTTTCGTAAGGAAACTCTGGTTTTTGGGTTAAACAATAAACAATATACACGTTTAGTATAATAATGTTTTATTTGAAAGGCAGATTTTGAGTAACATTAAATGTCTAATGTGCAAGTTTGAATCCTGTTTGTTGCTATTTAAAATATCTCCGTTTTATAGCCAGAAATAAGCAAGATCAAGTAAGATTTTTAGTTTTTTATTTTTAAACAATACAGAGAGAGATCCTTTTGTAAAGAGACACCATTTTCATATTTCCTATCGAAATCAAGACACTGTTTCTTTAGTGGCGAAATTAAACGGTCCGTTATGTCATATCACAGCGGTGAAATGAATAAAAAAATACAAGAGATCATTTTCATTGAGTGGAAGTCGTATGCATTGTTGACAGTCAGGCACTGTCTTACTACTAGACTAAAGTCAATAAAATGATTGCTTTAATATAAAATAATTATACATTAGAAACGTTTTAGTATATATAGTATAAATATTATGCATGTATTTATATATTTGATTTACAGATCACCGGTCCCAACTAATATTTGGACCACAATCGGGTGTTAATTAGCATACAAATGATTTACATACAGAATTTCATTATAGCACGCACAATGCGTATCAGGTGCATGTTTGTATATTATACTGATTTAATATTCCAAATAACCTCTATTCAATTAAGCGCTTACAAGCTTTTCAATTACTTATTAACATAGAAAGGTCAGTCAGTACTGTCAGTCTAAAACGTCGATTTGAAATTCATAACAAAGTCTTTGTACAGAGTAAGTTTACTGCTATTTTAAAGTACAATTTCAACAATAACTTTCATTGTTATTTATAAAGTTTCACTTTATTTACCTATTCCGCTTAGCTAAGTAGTGAGAGAAAACCTAGGTTCTCTCACTACTTTGCTAATCGTATCCATATACAGTATACTTGAAGTATACTGACACTAGTGTCAGGATACTTCGTGTGCCTTTCTTATTGAGTTGAAATTAACACTGTATTTTGTTTTACCAGATAAGAGACGTTTGAATAATATAAATTTAACCATTTCTTGAATGGGAGTTGAATCCGCAACAATCGCGTTTATATGCAGACATTTTCCCACGGCGCTTCCATTCCAGAAAAAGAATTATAGTGCACAAAATTAAATTTCACACGTGAAATCAATGCATTTGTAGTTCGAAAGCAATTTATATACAAGTGTTTTACGATATTCGCACATGTGGCTAACCTATGTTGTGCATACGAGTATGTACATACATGTTATTTGTAAATTATATAGCTTTTGTATCTGTAAGGTTTGTTGCACTGTTACTGGTTACCATTTAAATATATAATCTATTATTAAGGTTTTTTTTAAATATTCTAGACATAGGAATTAGAGGCTCACTTGATTTTAAGTGATTACCCCTGCGAATGAAAATTTTACAGTACTAAAGAACTTATAAATTCGTTGCTGCATTTAAAAAATCTGATTTTTAAAATTGAAATTTACTCATCCATCCCTTAAAGAGTTCAAGAGTCATAATTCTTGAAAACATGTCAAATGGGAGTTGGTTCCATAATTTGGAAGTCTGAAGACCGAACTTTATCTTCTTGCACCGGTCAATCTCCCTTGTGTGTTCTTCAAACAACGTGCCATTGGCGAAGTGGTTATGCTCAAGTGTCACGTTCTTAATACCACAATTAACAAAGAACTGAACGAAAACTGTTTTTTTTTTATTGCAGACGGATTTACCTAAGATTATGTTATTATAAATTATAATTATTTAGCCTTGTAAAAGTAATAGTATAATTTTATTCTTTAGTTTTCATCCAAATGAAAAATTACATACAAACATTGCTTGTTTTGCCACTGAATCTAATAACCCATTTTCCGTACTAAAAAATTAGAAAAATGGACACCTACATATATTATAAAAATAGGGCGTCAAAGTGATATATTACAACAAATTAAATGGCATAATTTTGACTAAGACATTAAAACGTTTCTTATCTCTCATACACCTGAGATTTTGATTCGAGACATGTAATAGCAGTGTCTCATTTTGATTTAACTATAATGTATTCATGTCGAGTAAGCTTCTCATTCGCCTTATATAATAAACTTATGTGTTAGACCTTGGACGCCTTGGGCGACCGTTTTCGATGCTAATATAGGACTTTATAGCCCAACTTTGAATGTTAAACATTTATGCTGACATTGTTTTTTCGATAATATAGTATGGGACACTATATATTTATTGACACAAATAAAACTTGATAGGTTTATTTAGTTTATTACAACAGTCGTACGCCTAATGTTTTCTTTTTAAAATAACTTAGTAAATAATTTTAATACTTCAAATGTAACTAATTATATATAGTAATGAGATAGAACGAGCTTCATGAAACAGTAAAAGAATGTTAAAAAAGAGAATCCAGTGTGCACAAATAAACCTAAAACTAAATGTAGTGAAAAACAAAGTTAAAATTATGCAAAACAAACGCAACGGTATAAAGAAAACAAGCGGCATTATTAGCGCAGTTTGCACATGTATTTTTCAAAGAAATGTAACATTTTTATTTATTTAATTTTGCGGAAAAAATTATACTGTAATTCAATATGCTTTGCGCCTGAATGCACAAATTGTAACTTCGTATTGAGTAACAATACCATTTTTATTGCTATCACGTTTCATGCACATGATTACTGTATTGTGTTGAAACATAGACTAGTTCAATAAATTTATATGTACGTATAGCTTCATACTTTTATTTAATTATTTCATATAATATTTATGAATTTCAATGGGAATTAACTCAAAAACACTGAAAGGAGAACTGAAAAAAAAATAATTCTTTAATTTTTTCATTTAAGTGTTAAGGTAGAAAAATTGTTCAATATTTTACTATTGTTAAAGTTTTATTGGACTAGAAAACATATTTGAAAAAACGTATAAAAATTTTAACGCAGCGGGATACGAATCCGCGCCTCTTGGAAACCGTCCAAATATATCGTTGATAGAAACTGGATATATTTTTCATACATCTTTATAATAAATTATTCTATCTATTTTAGGAAGAAGTTTTCTTAGTATATCAAAATTTTTATGCAAACTTTCATCCAACCCATGGGGAATCTTTGTTTGCCGGCGTATAAGATATCCTAAATGTGACCTACGATTATTCAAGGCAACTAACATCCACAAAGTAGTTTCCGCATAATAACAAAACTTTGTATGAACTTATATACTTATCCCTATGGATCCCACGCTTATTTAAGTTACATTTTTATATTTCTTATATAAATAATATATTCTTTACATGAAAAACAGTATAAATATCTACATACTTTGAATTTTAGTCAATTTTAGGGGCAATTAATGTTATTAAAACTATTACTACTATTATTGTTTTTTTAGAGCTTCACGATTTTCATACTGCATAGTAGGGTAGACGGAAAGTACCTAGTGTCAAGATACTCCGTAGTTTGCTTTGTTGAGCAGTGAAACTCAATGCCATATTTGTCATACCAGCGAGCGAGAGCGAGACAGTGAAAATAATTTAAATATAATCACTTCCCCGAATGAGAATCGAACCCACCCAACCCAGCGATCGCGTTTACAGTCGGACACTGCGCCACGACCGACCTCATTATTAATATACTAAATAATAATATCTCTTTTGATCAACTTCTATAATAAATGAAATATATACATATTGATACAAATTGTGCCTTCTTAATTCTCAAAAATGTGTACGAAAGTATTGGTTAGTATTACAAGTTTACTTTTAGTATGTAATGGTGGTTAGGTATATAACATTTTCATACCATCCATTACGAAAAATAAAATGTATTAAATTTATATTCAATTTATTATAAACTCTGATTTGTATTTACTACTTTTATCTCAAATAAATCTTCATCGCTTATGGCAATTAGCTTCGTATTTCAAGATGGTATTAAACGAACTTAAAATTTGAATTTATAAGTTTTAAAATAATAATAATATTTTTTTCGAATTAGTAGTATGATGTTTGCCCTGTTGGCTTTGACAGCGTCTCCAGATTTTGGGGAAGGCCGAGCTTGAAGATTTCTGACCTAGGCGTGGAGACCTCTAGAGGAAACCATCAACTTAGAACACAGTGTCACATGGCGCGTCCTGTGAGGCACGAACCTCTGCTTGTCACCGTTTATAGTGGGGGACTTGCCTGTCCAGACCAGGCCTATTGGCATCGGATGGTTATGAAACCTCGGGGCCTCGTCTCCACCGACGTGGGTGTATGAATTTACCTACGTACTTAGGGTCGTTAGCGAGCATAATGGCGTCAGGTTTTTCTAATAGAACGTTACGGGGCCTGCGGGGTCCTACATGTTTCTGATAGACATTTTACTTTTGGGGCAGATAAAAGGATATAGTCTACTGACGACGAAAGCCGTTTTGCGGACATAATCTATGTGGGGCTTGAAGGACAGTTTACTATCTAGAACTACTCCTCTGAGTTTGACTGTCGGCATGACAGGATTTTAAGGATCTTTTTTGTAACACGATCAGATCCCGGGCGTTTCGCCCAATTGCGAGGTAAGATTAGAAATGGCCGTTTTGGTTGTTATCGATGAATTAAAGCTATCTGGTATCGGTTCATTTCCCACGTTGGAGTTATGAAGAAGTGACTCGAACGTTTTTCGATTTGTCACAATAGTTTTTAGTATTGATTATGGGCAATCATGCCCAAGTTTTGGTTGTACCGGTTTGTGATCCGAGTCTATTTCATGTAGAATGCCTTGTAGAATGGCTATATCTAACATATCTCGACGGCCCGGGGCCCAAGTCTAGTGGGAGATTATGGCGCGACAATTTCAAATTGTAAGGTGGTAAGACTCGAGACCGCTTCTAGTGCGATCTCTGCACTGTTTGTTTGATTGCTGTTCTACCTGGTATGCATGCTATTTAGGTTGACTGGCGAGTATCACCAAGTCACCTAATTCTAAGAGGATTTTTAAATATTTTTCTAACATCTGTTTTTTGTGGGAGAAGAGACTGAAGCTATTATTATCAGTTCGTGTCCCGTCATGTGCACTTCAAAAATCAACGTTTCGATGTTTGTTTGTCTCGGCGGCGGATCTATAGCTATGATGCTCATGTCGAGCGAACTGACGAACGCGAATACAAGATTAATGTCTTATTCGAGGTTGTCCGCGAAATAATGTGGCGCTTCGGGCTCCATTTGCCTTGGGGCAAGTGGAACAATCGACCTAGTTTCTGGCCTGGGATTTGATTTCGTCGGTGGCGCGAGATGGGAGTCTGTTCCACGCATTTGTGGAAGTAGCACTGGCAGGGATGTATTGTATATTGGCGAGCCCGAGGGCCCTGTGCATTCTGCCGCTCTTCCCACTGGCCTTACGCGGGGCCATGGCGTACCCATGGTAATTTGTGGGTCGGGCACAAGACGCTGGGTAGCATGGCTGGATTGGGAACCTTACGGGCAGTCTTCTGTGGCCTGGTCATCGAGGCATTTTACACACCTCGGACGAGCTTGCCAATATTTAGCTGAGTGGCCGTACAATTGACACCTACGTCACTGACCGGAATTAAAATCTGACAATCAAAATCAGAATTTATTTTCTATCATTAACTAAATGTATGTAAATTTTCATTTTCATAATTAAAAAGATTTTACGCCTAATACGATCTTACTCGTCACAATCTAACCACATTAGTAAATATGCAACTATTTTATAACGTAACTTGAGTGCCAGTGCTTTCAGGGAATTATTCAATTATGTAAGAGACTGGTATAAGCTCATTGTACTGCCGCTTCAATATAATTATAAAGCATCTGATTTTTCTATGAAATAGATAACAATTTATATATGTGTTCTTATGAACATTGCTACAGTAACTTAAAAATAAGTTTACAGTAAAAAATAATAACGTAAGGACTCTTTCCTTACAACATAACGGATTCGCAACATTCGCAGGAAAACTCACATACTCCATCTTCTTTATTTCGTGCTGCTTAATCATTCTACTCTTCGGTGTCATATACCAATATTGCTGGGCATTACTGAAGCCAAGCTGAGTGACTAAAGAGGATATAATTAGATTAGGTAAACTGCTACGGTGATGTTGGTCGATTGTATCATGACTAATGTTGTCTCGTGCCGCATGCGCGATATGCTTATATGACGTCGGACGTTGATATAACTTACGACACAAGACCGTCGGGGTTCGGTCAGCATTTTAGCATACGGATAACTGATCTTGATGGTGCGTTTCAACGTTGCTTAGCAACACTGAGGCTAATGTTCTTGGATTAGGTGAACTGCTATTGGAATGTTAGTCGGTTATATCATGACCGATTCTGTCTCGCGTCGTACAGGCGTTGCTTGTATGGCGTAGGACGTTGATATAACTTGCGACACGCGATCGTCGTAGTTTGGTGAGCGGTATAGCTTACTGATAATTGATATTGGTGGCACAACCCAATGTTGCTGGGCTTCGCTGAGGCTTAGGTGAACTGCTATGGTGATGTTGGATGACTACATATTGTCTACCGCTCTATTGCATTGCGTCAGCGATATTTGTACAATGTCTGTCGGACGTTGATATACCTAATTTGTGGTACGCGACTGTCGGGGTTCGGTGAGCTTTATAGCTTTCCTTGCGAGAAGTGCTGTACTATTATGTCACGGAATGCTGTAGTACGTAATGGTGTTTGACTGTTTGTTTAGCGCCATGTTTGGTTAGAACGGAAAATGTGGTACACGACTGTCTGTGTTTTGGGAAAATCTATGGCTGATATCTGAGGTCAGTGGCACCTAACCAAGTTTAATTGTTGGTTTTGTCAAACGACTGATACGTATGTGATGTGTGTGAATATAACACAATCGGTCGCCAAGTGGTTGTACGTCTAAACTGATATGCGAACCGGAAAGTAATATTAGTTTGGCAGGCCAATCGATGTATTATCCATAGTACTGGTCTTACAAACCAATCCACGGTTTATATTGGTCTCACAAACCAATAAACGGCGTATATTGGTCTCACAAACCAACCATCATTACAAATCTATCTTAAAATAAAATATTGCTGTTCGATATATATAACTAATAATTGATTGCTAGCAAAGTCATTGTAAGTAATACCATGTACGTTAACCGTTCCAATGCATCCCGGAAGGTTCAATACCAAAGCTTTAAGAATCACGGTAGGTCGGAATTCACGGCTAGTGGCGGGGCAGGGCCGTTTTAAATAGCTTCTCTGTTACTATGGTTATGTCCAATAGTTCATTGTAAGTAGGAGAAGTATAGGACGCGCCATTGTCTTTTCCTCGGATCTCAATGGAAAAGAAATGAATGATGTTACAAATATTAAAAATCCTATCGGATGGTAAATAAATAAACATACGAGTCGATATCTTTTGATGATAAATATATAATGAAGGAGATTAT
Source organism: Dryadula phaetusa (assembly GCA_032432895.1). Taxonomy (NCBI): domain Eukaryota; kingdom Metazoa; phylum Arthropoda; class Insecta; order Lepidoptera; family Nymphalidae; genus Dryadula; species Dryadula phaetusa. Next base: position 27,573 of record JAOYRS010000061.1, read on the forward strand.
CTTCTGATGACTATTTATATAACTTTAATATATTGCAAATGAAGTTTCTTAACACTTACCTGTGAATCTTTAAAAGATTTTGAGTTACATATGAACACAATAATAAATGGGTCGAAACTACCAGATGTATCATGAGAAACGGCCAGATTTAATAAATATAGTATTTATTTATACTTAATGAAGGCTGATAAACATTATAGGAAGAGAAGAATTGAAAAAAAATTAAATATAAACATTGACATAATTATTGATCGAACGCTATCACACTGCAGCATGAGTGCCGCCTGTTGCTATTTGATATTTTCCGTTGTATTATAACCAAACTACCTAGAATATTTATAAATTATATATAACAATATTATTATAAAGTTTTATTTAAAATCAGCTTAGTACTTTTTATGTATAATCATATTGTTCATTTTATTGCGCCGTTTATTTTATTTCCTACTAAAAACTAGCCATTTATATAAATATAATAAATACAGTTAAATGACTACTTCAGATGTAAACAATAACATACTGTTTACTTATTGGTATACAAAATCATATGCGGCATGCTGCACAAGCTGAAATAATATTGTGTTAACGTACAAGTGCATATATATATATATATATATATATATATATATATATATATATATATATATATATATATATATATATATATATATATATTTATATATATATATATATGCACTTGTACGTTTAAGTAATAAATCAGAATGCAAGATCGCATACATCGTACACCAAACATAGGTTTAGGTAAACACAATATTATTTCAGCTTGTGCAGCATGCCGCATATGATTTTGTATACCAATAAGTAAACAGTATGTTATTGTTTACATCTGAAGTAGTCATTTAACTGTATTTATTATATTTATATAAATGGCTAGTTTTTAGTAGGAAATAAAATAAACGGCGCAATAAAATGAACAATATGATTATACATAAAAAGTACTAAGCTGATTTTAAATAAAACTTTATAATAATATTGTTATATATAATTTATAAATATTCTAGGTAGTTTGGTTATAATACAACGGAAAATATCAAATAGCAACAGGCGGCACTCATGCTGCAGTGTGATAGCGTTCGATCAATAATTATGTCAATGTTTATATTTAATTTTTTTTCAATTCTTCTCTTCCTATAATGTTTATCAGCCTTCATTAAGTATAAATAAATACTATATTTATTAAATCTGGCCGTTTCTCATGATACATCTGGTAGTTTCGACCCATTTATTATTGTGTTCATATGTAACTCAAAATCTTTTAAAGATTCACAGGTAAGTGTTAAGAAACTTCATTTGCAATATATTAAAGTTATATAAATAGTCATCAGAAGATAATCTCCTTCATTATATATTTATCATCAAAAGATATCGACTCGTATGTTTATTTATTTACCATCCGATAGGATTTTTAATATTTGTAACATCATTCATTTCTTTTCCATTGAGATCCGAGGAAAAGACAATGGCGCGTCCTATACTTCTCCTACTTACAATGAACTATTGGACATAACCATAGTAACAGAGAAGCTATTTAAAACGGCCCTGCCCCGCCACTAGCCGTGAATTCCGACCTACCGTGATTCTTAAAGCTTTGGTATTGAACCTTCCGGGATGCATTGGAACGGTTAACGTACATGGTATTACTTACAATGACTTTGCTAGCAATCAATTATTAGTTATATATATCGAACAGCAATATTTTATTTTAAGATAGATTTGTAATGATGGTTGGTTTGTGAGACCAATATACGCCGTTTATTGGTTTGTGAGACCAATATAAACCGTGGATTGGTTTGTAAGACCAGTACTATGGATAATACATCGATTGGCCTGCCAAACTAATATTACTTTCCGGTTCGCATATCAGTTTAGACGTACAACCACTTGGCGACCGATTGTGTTATATTCACACACATCACATACGTATCAGTCGTTTGACAAAACCAACAATTAAACTTGGTTAGGTGCCACTGACCTCAGATATCAGCCATAGATTTTCCCAAAACACAGACAGTCGTGTACCACATTTTCCGTTCTAACCAAACATGGCGCTAAACAAACAGTCAAACACCATTACGTACTACAGCATTCCGTGACATAATAGTACAGCACTTCTCGCAAGGAAAGCTATAAAGCTCACCGAACCCCGACAGTCGCGTACCACAAATTAGGTATATCAACGTCCGACAGACATTGTACAAATATCGCTGACGCAATGCAATAGAGCGGTAGACAATATGTAGTCATCCAACATCACCATAGCAGTTCACCTAAGCCTCAGCGAAGCCCAGCAACATTGGGTTGTGCCACCAATATCAATTATCAGTAAGCTATACCGCTCACTAAACTACGACGATCGCGTGTCGCAAGTTATATCAACGTCCTACGCCATACAAGCAACGCCTGTACGACGCGAGACAGAATCGGTCATGATATAACCGACTAACATTCCAATAGCAGTTCACCTAATCCAAGAACATTAGCCTCAGTGTTGCTAAGCAACGTTGAAACGCACCATCAAGATCAGTTATCCGTATGCTAAAATGCTGACCGAACCCCGACGGTCTTGTGTCGTAAGTTATATCAACGTCCGACGTCATATAAGCACATCGCGCATGCGGCACGAGACAACATTAGTCATGATACAATCGACCAACATCACCGTAGCAGTTTACCTAATCTAATTATATCCTCTTTAGTCACTCAGCTTGGCTTCAGTAATGCCCAGCAATATTGGTATATGACACCGAAGAGTAGAATGATTAAGCAGCACGAAATAAAGAAGATGGAGTATGTGAGTTTTCCTGCGAAGTCGGATAGGGAGCCACTTGAGCTTCTTACGAAATTAATCAAATATAAACCTTATTCAAAAATTTTAAAGTCCCTCAAATTTATTTAGTAGCTCCACTTTAATGTCAAGATAGCAAACATCAGCACAATCTAAAATTAGTAATAGGAGCGAGTTTTGCTAGCGCAACTTTGTAGGTATCTAATTTTCTAATCTTCGCAGACATGAAGAAGCAAAATAAACCTTTCTCCTTATCTCTCCTACTTGTGGTACCCAAGATAAATAGATATATATTATAGGAGATAATTGTAAAGTATCTACTTTCACCAGTAATGTCGGACTACTGATTAAAATCGCGTGAGTTTTTGAACACTGAGATATGAACCAGAGGTTCGAGTGCTTTAAATAACAATGGTAAGATGTAAACAGGGCGATAATTGGAATACGCAGTGGATTAGATTTTTTGGGAAGTGGGACAATTTAAGCATTTTCCCAAATGAAAGGGAATTTACCGTGGAATATATTTATGGATTATATCCAAAATGGATGTGATTACAGAAGCCAAAAGATGATCATTTTACGACTAATGCAATCTTTACCGACTATCTCCGACTTAATAGCTATAATACTTCTTCTAATATCACTTACAGTGAATTGATTAAGCTTAAAAGAAGGAACATCAGGAGTGGGTAAAATAAAAAGATAATTTAATGCTCTAAGCTTATTTGTACTATCAATTGTACTGAAAGAATAAAATGTTGATTAAGAGGAATTAAATCGTTTTTTTAAATAATTATGTTTTGTTTTACCGACTCCAAGGGACTTAAGAAATTTCCAGACCTTGGCTAGATCATTATCATTAATTACCGAATTATACATATAGCGTTGACTATCTCTACAAACCATGTTGCAATGATTGCGAGCTTTCACATATTTCTCTCAGTTAATGTCAGTAGCGTTCGAAAGATATTGAAATTTAGCTCTATTTTTATTTTCTTGCAGTTTTCTAATGTCTGCGGTAAGCCATGGCGCAAGTCTATGTTTTATCCTAACAGGCCGGACTGTTGCATGAGTGTCATAGTTTTATTAGAAATGAATTAAAGATGTTTACTTACTCATCCACTGAATTAGCACTGTCTATGACGGATATCCATACTTCAAAAGTTGCGCTGCAGAAGAATTCTAGATTTTACTTTCGGTGGTCTAATTTTGTATGATAAATAAAGAAGAATAGGAGAAGGCTAGTAGCGGACACTGACTATGTTTTGCTACATGGTCAATAAAAGATACTATAATTAAGTGAAAAAGAGATGAATTAGGTTATGGAAAGAGATGAGTTGGTGATAAAGATAAAATATTCAAATTGCCCTCATTGGTTTGCAGATGAGACACAGAATAATCTTTTTTAAGAAGGTAAGTGTTAATGTTATCTATTATTAATGTATGCTTATAAGTAGGCATAAATTTATTCACCAGAAAAATGAGGAACTATAAGGTTGGGGCTAGAAAAAAGAAGTTTTGTATGTTTTAAGATGATTTCGATGATTAGGTGTTCAGTATCTGCTTTGCTCTGAAGTTGTTTGACATATTGACTATGGAAAAAGAAATATGAGCTCACAGGTAAATTGTTACACCCCCACCAGCTCGTCCAATACGGTCATTTCAAATCAAATGAAATCCTGGCAGTGAATAAGTAGTCGGCTCTGACACTAAGATGGCATATATGTCTTTGCTATAGAAAGATGATAATAAATCAGGATCATTGTTGGAATACTCTGAGCGTTAAAATGAATTATGTTAAAATTTTTCGGAATTAAGTAATGGGATACTATGAAAACTATCGTCACTACTACTGTCTTTTAAATAAAGGACAACGTTAGGAAGGAGCTATTACCATCATCATTTCAAGCCATTTTTAATTCAAATATATGAATATGTATATATGAACATTTATAATTCGGAAAATTTTATATATATATATATATATATATATATATATATATATATATATATATACATAAATATATAAAAATAATATATTTTAAAATAATAATATATACATACATAAAAAAGTAGTAATAAAATTAAAATAATCGAAAATTAAATTATTATTTTTATGTTGGTTATTAACCAACATACCCTCCGGTTGCAAGAAACAAATTAATGAATTAACTAATAAAGATAGAGAAAAACGAGAATTAAAATATAAAGTAGAAAATTATTCATATAACAGTAACGTTAAAAAAACTGGTAGAAGAATCCAATAAGTTTATGATGTAAATCGGAAATAGTTTTTAACAAGTGACAGTAATATAACATAACAAACAGAAAGTTATTTCAATAAATTATAAGAGCTATAATAATATTATTATTAATTCAAAAGAATATTTTGCAATCGTGTTTTTAATCGTGTGAAAACGTTTACAACGTTAATACAATCAAAAGAAAAAAGACATCAAAATATTAAAGAAATTAAAATAATAATAAAAATATCCAAATAAAAAGTATACTATTTTTTTACCACTCTTTTGGCACGAGGAACCACAGCTTTGTTAGTTCCTTTGACGGTGATAGTTTGCACAGCGGGAGACTTTATATTGATACATGAAATAGAAGTGCCTTCAGCTTTCCTTTCAACTCGATATCGGAATCCATCAGGTGCTATGATATGGATTTTTAGTGAAGAATTCAGACTGAGTGATACTGCTGCCCTTTAGTTTATCTGTGGCAAACCAAACCATATCTCTATATAGGCCTTGGTTTTTCAGAAGATTTGCTCAAATGATGCGAGGTCCTTATACTAGTGAAACGGTATGTTCTTATGTATATATTGAAATAAAAATCATATTTGTATTACAATATATACATAAGTATATACCGCTGCAAGATAAAGTGCAGTGTTTAGTTTCACCACTTAACACGTAATGTTCTAGGCATTCGAGTGAAATACAGTGAATGGAATGTCTTGGCACGAGGTTCTTTTGATTATTCTGCTATACGGAACAAGGTGTGAAGCTGTAAATAAGTATCAAATAAATCGATAAATTGCTGCTTATTGAGAACTTTCGCAACGCCCGCTGCCAAAATTGTACAAGTTAATTTAAGATCCGTTGTTATATGGCAGCGAAACGTGGGTGTGTCCAAAGAAGAATGAAAGAAAGATGAATACAGTAGAGATCCGAACTCTTCGTCGGATATGCGGAGTCTGTTTAACTGACTGTATATGCAACGAGGAGATACGCACAATGGCAGGCGTAAGCGTGAATGTCATAGTAAGAATGAAGAAGAACGTGAGAGAATGGTAAGAAAGATTTACGAAGAATAGGAGAGTGGTACAAGAGGTCCGGGGAGACTTCGGTTGACCTTCGATAATACAGTATTGAAGATACTGGAGGAAGGTCAAGTAAAAAGCATGAGGATCTCCGGAAGGGCCCGAACGAAGAGATTAATGACTGTGAACGAGACGAAAGAGGTATGCAGGGACCGTAGCGCTTGGCGCTCCGTTGTCTCTGACTACCCCGCAAAGGATAAAGCGTGAAGCTAAAAAAAAACAATTCGACAAAATTGCACCAACGTAGAAATTAAGTTCCATCTTGAAATAATTTGTCATGAATTTTCGTAGAATGTAAACGTATAAATTAATTGGCTTCAAGCCTTTTAATGCAAGAAGCGTACGATAGTTGAAAATTTGTTGATTTCTTTTTAATTTTGAATGAAAAATGAATATTTCATTCGTAATAAATTCAACACTATCATAAAAGTTTCTTTTCATCAAGCAAGCATAAAAATTTTGTTTACTTATTTTATTATTATAAAATACCTAAATACTTAGAAAATGAAAGATTTAAAAAGTATATTTTATCTTTTAAATATTTTACTTTATATCAAAGGACTACTTGCGTTGCTTAAAGTTTTTATGTCAAATGTAAATTTTATTGTCCTACATTTTTATGAATTATGCTCAATAAAATATAAACCATGTCACTCAACAACACAAGTAAAGGAAATGTATATTATAATCAAACTGATGGGTAGAACCTCTTTATTCCTTTTATTTACAATAAGTACAAGCATAAATACGAGGCCTAAATTTTTTAAAAAAAGCTTTCTAATATAGGTCAAACTTAAAACTTTAATCTTGCTATCAATGGTGACTTTTTTAGTCATTTAAAAGACTTTTCCTTTCCGCTACTGCTTTTAAAGCACATAATATATTCTATAAAGAAATGTGTACTATGATTTAAATTTTGTCAACATGCTATTAGGATTAAAATTTTAATTGCTCGCATTAGACATTTCAGCTTCAGTAAAACGTTTTAAATACAAATTCTGCAAGCCCTACGCAGAAAGTAATATTTTTCAAGTATAATGACGTTCCTTGAAGTTAAATGTAAATTTAAATAAACATTTTGTTCACAAATAAAATAACATAATTACATACATACAATTGTTTCAAGTTATATTGTAGAATTGTTGTGTTTTCTTTATTTTAAAGTTGCTTTTATGATAATTCCTGCTTAAACTGTTTTGTTTCTGGACCTTTTAAATAGCTTTTACAATCTAAAGCAGCTAACTCTATTAGCCTAAGATCTTAGTGTAAAGTAAATATGAAAGAAGAATATAACAAAAAAAAATCAATGAACCATCTTGTCAGTTATGAAATTATTTTAGGTATAAAAGGTATTCACACAAATCTTAAATATATGAAGGTATATTTTAACAATTACAATAGCAAGTGAATTACTTTGCAATATCTAGTATGAACACTTAAAATTTGAAATACCTACAAAAAATCATTTGTTTTCTCCGAACAAATATTTTAAATGATGATGTAAAAGTCCGTTGATAAATTACAGCGCGGTGACTGATCAAGTTTTGTTGCAATAAGAGTGAAATACAAAATATATTTTGTTTACAATATTTATTTTATGGCTTCAACAAAGAAAATAAATAATTACATAAAATTTAAAAAAAAATGTTTATATATTTCATTTGTTTAAAATAACGGTTTGTAAATATATAAAAAAATATATAATAATATTATTAATAAAACAAAAATATAACAATTATTAAAAAATATAACAATTAATAATATTTTATTAAAAATTAATAAATGAAGTAATATTTAATTAAACTTCCTCATTTCTCTTAAGAAAATTGAATCGCAGACCGAAGCCGGGTTTTGTGCTGAAACTAATTAGTTGCTAAGTTGTCTCCAGAGAGTAAATAAAATTCCTCCATAGTCCATTGTAAAAGTCATACTCATTTTCAGTATATTTACTTAATTGCAAAAGATTAATAATAAATATAGTTTACTTATATTTTATTAAAATGATTTTTGAGTTCCAAATTCATTTATATGTGACTTCATTCAATCATTGACTTATTTCTATATATTTATATTCGTGTAACAAGCAACCATATTATTATGGTGATATTAGGATGCGTGAAGTGAAAACTGTAGACCCCATATCACAAAATTATACTGACAGACAAGTATGAAATTCTGACACACAAATAGGATACTATGTGATTATTGACTTATTTCTATATACTTATATTCGTGTAGCCCGCAACCATATTATTATGGTGATATTAGGATGCGTGAAGTGAAAACTGTAGACCCCATATCACAAAATTATACTGACGTACGAATAAGAAATTCTGACACACAAATAGGATACTATGTGCCTAAAATATACTTTTGTGTAAAATAATATAATCGTTGATACGGCAACGCGTATTTTATTGAATCTAATATGTGAGGAAGGAAATATCTATTGAATATTTACCAAAAAATTTAGTATATTACATGTCAACGGATTTCCTAGTACTTTTTACATATAATATAAACATTTTCATAATGTTTAATACAAACATTAATAAACATTTTCAAAATGTTTTCTAAAGTGAAATAAATATAGAAAATACTCACAAATATGATAAAATTACAAACCAAATATCTAAATCTCAGCATTTAAAAATTATCACTTGTAACGTTTTAATGTTTTATGCTTTTGTAAACAATTTTTATTTCGATATAGACACAGAAATGTTATTGATTACTTATAGGCACTGTGGATTCACGAAATTTAAAAAAAAATATTTAAATTGGCTAATTTAAAAATTTTATCCTCTTTCGCCAAACACAAACTTTGCCTACTGGTTCTTGAATATGTATACAATCTACGTTAAAATTATTCAGAAATTAAATTTTCAAATTGGTTTCACTAAGTTTATATTAAATTATTATTTTTAAAGACTTCTTTACAAAATATATACTCAATATTAATTGATAATATATAAAAATTATAAAGGATATAGATTGGATATAGATAGAACATTGGTTTAGTATTCTTTTTATTATTTTAAATTATTAAAATTAACAATCATCTCAGTAATTTGCATTATAATTAACTAACAAACACAAAATATCATTTTCCCATACGTGAGCGTCATTATTTCATGACAGTTATCCATATTGCAATCACAGGTCCTATAGGTGGCATTAAAGTCAGATAGATTTAAAAGTACATTTTATTCATTGTAAATTTATTCAATTTTGATGATTAGATTGTAAAAAAACTAATCAAACATATCAATTTCCTTTGAAACATTTGTGATATTTGAATAGTAATGCCGTACACATTACCATATCTTGTTACCCAAATTACACTATGATAGAGCTATATAGAATTATTTTCAAAATAATGATTTGATATCTTCAAAACACTTTCAATTAGTTATTTATCGTTTCAAAGTTACTTCAAAAATTAACTGGTAACTCCATATACGACTAGTATTATCTAATTTCATAAAGATCATTTTCAGCGCTTCCTATGTGAAATTTTATTAACATTATTTCAGTATTTTCGGAGTTTATTAATAACATAAATCGCAACACGAGATTTTTATACAAATAAATGCAACGAAAATAATATCCTAGTCTGAAATAATTCCAAAATTGCACATCACCAATTTACTATGCCAAAAACTGACGAATAATAATGATTTACGAGTACTTCAATCTTTTATTTCGCAATGACTTCTTCGTCTGTAGTTTTGACATATTGACACAAAGCGGATAACTGGAAGGACGGGCTTTGCTCTTTCGATAATAGGATTTTCCTTATTGATGTTACCATAAAAGACTGAATGGAGGGAAAAGGTGCGATTTTACGTTATTGCGTCTAAATGTTGGCTCTCTGAATAAAGTTAGAACGATATAATATCATATATTTGTATCTAGCGTTATTCTTTGAGGCTATAGGGATTGCAATTATAATTGCAATTTAATATTCAATTTTTTTAGCCTTCCGCTAACCAAATAGAGATCCTATTATATAGTAATATATAATATCAAGATATTCCGCCTCCACTCTACTCCTCTCCAGGCAGAACTTAACGAGTGCATGAAAATAATTTAAATCGCGATTACAACTGGACAATGTAATTCATAATAGCTTTTTATCTATATTTATATTATATAATACCCATGAATTAAAAAGAGCCATTATATAGATATTTGATTGGGTATTTCTCCATAATTCACCTAAATTTGATATGTTGTATGTAGAGTGAAAGAATCACTTTACGGTTAATATATAATTTCATAATGTACTTTTTTCATTTCATAACTTGCGCTATAAAAATTTTTTTCATAAAATAATTCCTTCTCTATAACGTCAAGACCTAATTTTAAAGAAATCTATAATTGTATACACATTTCAAAATGTGTTTATATAGATAATAATATTAATTAAGAATTTAAAACTAGGCTAAGCTGACTGTTCTGAATATCTATTTTAATTTTGAAAATGTAATTAATTATGTCTCATCCTTCTAATCTTCATAGATTACTTAAAAGTGTTAAATATCTTAAACTAAAATCCATAAACTTCTCAATATTGATTATAAATAGTATATATATTATAAGAAATACGTAAGAAATAAGTCACGTATGTCTTTTTAGTTAATAAATCACATGCTTTACAATGTCACTAATTTCGACAGCAAGTTAATGTACGTTTGATAGAATATTTCACTAGTAATGTTTTCGCCAGTTTTACAGCGTGACACGTCGTAATATTTCACAACGAAAAAATAAGGTTTTATTTCGTGTTGGCCCGAAAATTGACTAATCGCGTGAATCACTCAGCTGACCCGCGACCCCAGGTCTGATGTTATCAGATTCACTTGACCGATCGTCGTGGGCAAGGCCTGATGAAAGACACTTTTATAGACCAATTATTATAATTTATAAACCTGCATGCAATAAGTAAAAAAATTCAAGACTTTTCTTAACTAATTTAACATAAGTTTACAGAGGTCATATAATAAATAAATAAGAAAGTAATTACGTAGCATGTCAAGATAGAAAATTAATTAGGTTTTGGTAAATTATTTCTATGTCTGTGTTGAAGTAGAATGTTTAGATATTATTAAATATACTTAAGTTTTCTATTTATCGTTTTTGGAAAAAAAGATCATTGATCTTACTAAGATTGTTTAGTAGTTTGACGTAACAATTTAAAAAATAAATTCGAGTTTCAACGAGTTCATGTTATTTCATTTTTTATAAAAAGAATTTTTCTAAAGTCTAGTACTTTCATATCATGCAAGCTATTAATAAAACTTCTTATTTCAAGTGTTTCATATTGCTGACAGCATGAAATTCAATTAAGGCAGTCTGGTAAAACTGCACCAAATTGTCAACAATTTCTTCAAATTGGTAGCTGGCTGTGGTCCAGACGATTAACATTAATTTTGTGTCTGAATACCCGCATTTTACGTCGCATCCGTTCTGTCTTCAACCTCACTTGGAGCTAGTTATACACATGTTTGCTTGTTTATCTTACGTTTTAACATATCAAGTGTAATTATGTTTGAATCATCATTATTTTAATAAATTCTAGTTTCGTTTTAAGTATTTTTTTAAATAAATTTTCATCTTTCACCTTTAATACAGAGACCACTGTTGGATGCGAAACGTCATCGCGTTTAAATTTGGAACTGTACTCAAGAAATAGACGTAGATCAGATACTACTCGAATAAATATTTAAAATCTTTACCTCCGTCTGGTTAGACAAAATATAACAAGTATTACTTCCTGAAAAGCAATATCTTTGAAATAGTCGGATATCCATAACGAAAAAATTATCACTTGCTTCTCACTAAACTGAATGCTGGAATCTATGTATGAATGTAAAAAAGGTGTTTTGATACATTGAGTTATCACATCTATCTCGTATACCTTTATAGTTTAACAAGTAAAATATACTAAGACAAAGGCATTTGTATATAACATATTAGTCCCGAACGTATAAAATCAAATAAAGATAAAATGATTAGAAGAAAGAAATTAAATTCACGAGAGAAAAAATTTTGCAAATAATGTCGTTAAATATATAGTTTTATTATGAAGTAAACAAATTGTCTCCTACAAAATATTTTAAAAACTTATATATGAAATAAAATAATTTCCAAACTAAAATTGAGTTGAAAAACCAAGCTTTTACGCTAACAGTATATTTAGAAAGACACGCCTTATCCATTAGAGTAGATTTAAGTAACTACGATTCTTGTAATCACATAAATAAAGAACTATACTCGTAAACAAATGTACTGTATTTCCTAAAGAATATATTATACTATTTTTATTTATTTATTTTTTACTTCACGCTGTATCTCGTATAGCAGGGCAATGAGAAATTATCTAGTGTTAAGAAACTACTTCAAATGATTGCTTTACGCCGCAAATCCAAACGTTGCGTGTAGCGAACTCAACGCCGCGTTTTCTTTAACCAGAATGGGAAATAATAATAAATTTTCAACACAATCATTTCCCCGAATGAGAATCGAACCCACAACCAATCGTTTACAGATACACGCTGTCCCACTGCGCCTCAATTATTTGTCTCTACTTTATAAAAAAATCTAATATTATTTGTAACTACTATTAATTAATTGTAATTTATTATATTTAGAAGTTGTCATTAAAATCCTAATTGAATTTATATCGGACTAGGTCAAATTAATTTAATATACCAAATTTGAATTGGAAAATGTTTTCCTTTCTAGTTTTCGCCTGTTACGAAGAACTGATGTTACGTGGCTAGGATTTTAAATGTATATTAAGATGGTATGTACAGCTATTGTCTTAATTGTTAAATATTAGCATTTTCTAGATAAAATTTGGACCCATTACTATAGTTGCAGTAGTACTTACAAACTAGATATAAAAATATATAGTTTGTAAGTATTTAATAACACTGTTTTTTTAACTAATTGTCTGATCGGATATTTTTATATTTTTTGAACTAATTTAACTTTTTATAAAAAAGCACGTATTACGTCGAATTTAGTAAAATCCGTTTATAAATCGGTACATAAATGACGAGGTTATCCACAAACACACTTATGTGTTCTTGCGGTTTAGAATATATATTCTCGACCTTACCATTTATAAACCGATTAGAATATATATTCTTATCGGTTCATATATAACGAAGATGATGATTTCTGTCAATAAAAGATTCATTAGGATTTTTTCATTGGCAAAAAGTAGATATTCTAAGGGTTGTACCATAATATGGGCACCAGATTCAGATGATGGAAATCTTAGGAAAATCGATAAAAACTTTCGAAAATCATAGGATCGATTAGTACGTATATATAGATATTTTTTTCATTAAGTTTTTGAAATATTTAGATGGATGTCTGGAATTGATATGATGATGAAAGCGAAAGACATACGATCGCTGGTATGCTCTTTAACAATTTATAGTAGTTATCTTATGTTTTGGCTAGAATAATTTGTGTTAATAAGATCTTTACATCTAGATGGGGTGTGACTGCCATTAGGAATCATCTGATCATGACTGCAGGAATAGGACAGTTAAGGCAACGCCTCGACGGCTTACAGCTTTATGTTGGATTTACTTCATATTGCCCATTATGCAAAAATGTTTGTTCGTATAAAAATAGTTCCAAATCAAGATTGAGTTTTCTGAATAGAACAAACTCTTATTTAGAAAACAACTTTAAAAGAAATGTTTTCTAATCTTAAGTCTGAAATAACATTTAAAAAATAGTAAACATTAATCTCTTATTTGTTAAATAAGCTTCCATACTCGATAGTCTATTTTCGCTAACGATACGTACTATACATAAATATGTATGTAAATATATAACATATTTTGTACAAATAATTTAATAATAACGTTAAATATTATTATATAATGTATTTTTTGGTAGTAATAACATAATTAATAATTTTATTTTTATTAAATATGATTTTGGCTGAATTAATTACTGGCAGTTGTAACGGTATGTACTTACGTACATATTGAAATATAAATATGTTTCAATATTTAAATCAAATACGCCCATTAAAAGTACACATAACAATATAAATAATAATAGACTATAATAAAATTAAAGAATATTTAATAAAGTATGTAATGAACAGATTGCGTTCGTTTAATAAAAGAAGTTGCAGTTGTGTATACAATATAACATTATGTACTTACGTACATATATAATATATTAATATGATTCATATAATCATATATGTCTATTAAAAGTACACATAACAATATATAATATAATAATAGATTATATTAAAAATATAGAATATTTAATATACTATTTGGGGGGGAGATGAACGTTACAAATTGGTGCCGTGACCAGGATGGTCAACGGCTGTATAATATAAAAAAAAAAGAAATGGGCTTTTGCCTACAAATTGTTGTCCGTGAAATGGAAAGAGACAGAAGAGGTTATCAGTGTTTGAGAGATTTTCTGGTTGGGGGGTTGATAGCTCAAAGAGTTGTCATAATGGGGGGTTGTTTAATCGAAGTGTTACGAAGACTGGGGGTTGATTAATAACTTATAAAGATATGTAAATTCTATTACGATAAACTTCATAGAATTTAGGGGGTTGGATGTAACGGTATGTACTTACGTACATATTGAAATATAAATATGTTTCAATATTTAAATCAAATACGCCCATTAAAAGTACACATAACAATATAAATAATAATAGACTATAATAAAATTAAAGAATATTTAATAAAGTATGTAATGAACAGATTGCGTTCGTTTAATAAAAGAAGTTGCAGTTGTGTATACAATATAACATTATGTACTTACGTACATATATAATATATTAATATGATTCATATAATCATATATGTCTATTAAAAGTACACATAACAATATATAATATAATAATAGATTATATTAAAAATATAGAATATTTAATATACTATTTGGGGGGGAGATGAACGTTACACAGTCTAGAATGATGCAATGGATTTTTAAAAAAAGAAGAGGATTGGCGGGAGCGTCGTGTGCGGAAAAGCGCTTGAGAATAATGTTAATATTTAATTTGGAATAATAGAAATATAATACGCTGGAAGTGAATGTAATAACAATATTTAATATCGGAAATACATAGGAATATGATTATTATAGTCTTTGTGGTACCCTTGGTCGGTAAGATTTGCCTTTGTATAAAATGAAGAATTTATTGGTAAGTTCTTTTTCCATTATTAATATAAAAGTGCCATTAAATGAATATAATATTATTAATAATAATTATATTAATTATATTATAGATATAAGACGTTTAGAATAGTCGGACCTTGATATAACTTAGCTTATTGATAACTGATGTCGGTGGAGCAATCCAATGTTACTTGATGCCACTGAGGCTGCTATAGTCAGCTTATGTGAACCGCTATGGCGATTTTGGTTGGTTGTATCGAGTCTGTTGCTGTCTCGCGATGCATAAGCGATGCTTGTATGGCTTTGGATGTTGGTATTGCTTGTGACATGTGACCGTCGGGGTTCAGTGTGCTTTAAAGCTGACAGAACCTATCTACGACATATAATGGTCTAAAGAACCAATCTACGATATATAATGATCTAAAAAACCAATAATATGTCGGGGATGGGCCATTAAGCTATTTTCCCTTCTGTTATGACTACCAGCAAAGGATACATATAACAGAGGGTTAAATAAGACGCATCTTCGGCTTTCCTTAGAAAAACTGAAGGTGATTACAACGGAATATCTTACACACTACAATCTGTTACTATAATTTCTTCTGAAAGTTGTATATCTTTTTTAAGATAATAGGTAGGTATTAACATTTCTTGACACTGTGACACTATTGCCTTTCAATCTCTTAAAGATCTTGAGTTACATACGAACACGACAATATTGGGTCCTAACCGCGACACGTATCATGAGCCAAGGCACGATTGTATAATTATAGTATTAATATATACTATATGGTGCGGGAGAGACAAACGTTACATCGCGCTTGTCTGGTTTTTCATTTTTTTTCTTTTCATTCGTCTTTCATAAAAAAAATATATTCTAAGGGTAGTCCCATGATAAAGAAATAGATTCTGATGATGGAATCTTAGAGAAATCAAGAGCAAGATCAAGATTTAAAGCAATTACGGTTTTGTTGGGCTAACTTCCTTTATAATTTTTGATAATGTTTCGTCTATTATTTTGAGTCTACCTATCACTTTAAATAAAATATATTATTTTAACAAAAAATTAAAGTGACCGAGAAATTTTTTACTTTGACAAAAAATAGACATCCTAAGTCTTTTAGTCAAAAAAGGGAAAAAAGAAATTTGCTTGATAAAAAGTTATACGTATTTAGATTTAGTTAACTAAGATAATTAAATACGTATTTTATAACTTTGAAGTCGGTGCCAAGTAAATGTTAGAACAACCTTAACAGAATATCAAATGACTATGAACACACAATGTTGTTAGATGTGTCGGGTAGCAAACACATCTTCCCTCCGCACCGCTCATCGCTAGAACTTGCCTCCATAGCTGTACTATATATTATTGGTAATGTTTACTCCTTGGCATTGACTTCAAATTTTTTAAAATACTATTTATTTACTTAATAATTTCGGTTTAACTAAATCAAAATACGTAAATATGTACAACTTTGCGTAAAACTAATGTACTTTTTGTTTTTCTAATTTACTTTTGAAGTCGGATTTTTTTTATTATTTTTATTTAAATATTTTATTATTTGTATTTTATTCACACACTTAGGATAAGAAAAATATTTTAAAAACCTATGCCCAAGCTACGTCTTGTAGAAATCATCTCAATCGTTTACAGCACGTGTATCAATTTACAGTTACGTATGTGCGAAATTATTGTACGATTATTTCTAATCTAATTTTGTTGTTACCTAATGATCATTCTGAGAAATAATCTTATGATAGCGGAAATATGTACAAGGACGCGAATAATTTATTTGAAAACAACAAATACAAATCAAGGAGTAAAACATGTTTGATTTACAATAACTATACTTAAGTTTTTAATCTATTAACTTTTAGCGTTATTTTATAATAAAATACTAAATAATTATTTAATATTATCTTCACGCTTTCCTCGTTATTGTTGAAAATACCATGCCATGTCTCTCACAACGTTGTGTAACTCATAAGTCAAGACACTCCGTTTACTGATTTCCGTTCGAAATGGTCAGAGTGGATAAATAATAATAAATTTTGAACTCCTACGAATGGGAATCGAACCCAAAACCAATTGCGTTTTGTTCAAATATTGTCCCTCTACTATATGATAATATCTGTGTAAAATATAATTAAAATTAATTTATTTTATTACAAATAATGTGTTATAATTTGAAAAAGTCTCATTCTAAAATAAAACAAAGGCATTCTTTTCTTCTTTAATACAAAAATGATTTAAATAACGTAGCATTTCATAATTAGTAGATGACATACGCATTATTATTTACGAGGTCAGCTAGGCTTTTAATATATAGACTATTTAGTCTATATATTAAAAGCCTAGCTGACCTCGTAAATAATAATGCGTATGTCATCTACTAATTATGAAATGCTACGTTATTTAAATCATTTTTGTATTAAAGAAGAAAAGAATGCCTTTGTTTTATTTTAGAATGAGACTTTTTCAAATTATAACACATTATTTGTAATAAAATAAATTAATTTTAATTATATTTTACACAGATATTATCATATAGTAGAGGGACAATATTTGCACAAACCTAAATAGGTATGATTATTTTGTAAAAGAATATCTGTATTATCTCAAAGTAAACTCAAAGATAGCAGTGTCAATCGTATTCATATGAGAAGGTACTACTTACTAGGTTTTCTCGGGCTACCGGATTTTGTGCAGAGGATCGCTGATGAGATGAGATCAAAAAATAATTATCATTATCAAAAAATAATTGTCACTGTTAGACATATTGTTTAACAATTGTTCAAATATAGGAATTTTAAAGATATGAACGCTAGGCTATCAACAAAAAAGTGACAAAATTATAATTAAAACATTCTAAAATAATGAGTTTTTATATTTTCAGTGGATTAAAATAAACATATGTTAATTGAATTTAATTGATTTTTTTATTAATTACATTACTGTTTATTAAGATTTTCACGATTTAAAATTATTTTAAATATAGTAATAGCGTATATTTTGTATTCGAAATATTTTTGAAAACACTACGTTTCGAACACTTTACAGTAGTCAGTAATTACAAGTACACCTTCATTTCAAATACACTACTGTTTACACACAAACTGCGTCGATTACATTTTTTAAAGATAAATATTATTATGTATCAATTATAAATATAAATGTGTGTTTATTTTCTTTTAACTTGCTAACAAAATACAAGCCAGATTTCTTTATTTTTTTATGTTTTAGTCGAGGTTTTAATCGAGTGTACCATGCCATTAACTAAAAGATTAATATAGCTCAACAATCTATGCTATCTACTAAGATCTTTAATTTTCACGATCTTCACATATTTAAATCGTGTATATTTTTTACTTCGAAAATATTTTTTTGAAAAACTGATTTTATTCAAAACGTCAGGTTTTCAAAACCTTTACAGTAGTCAATACCAAAACATATGCGACTAACACGTTTAAAATAGTTAACTCTCGTTTAGGATTCCTTAAAAAGTAGTTAAAAACTAACTAACACATCAATATACAAAGCAAAGTCGTAAAATAAAGGACGCGCAACTATTTTAATTAATACCTTGCAGTACAAGTAGCAAGAAAGTAAAAAGCAATTAACTTAGTCCGTGCTTGAATTTGCTGAAGTCTAAGAATGATCGCTAAAGCTACTAGTTCAGAATAGAGCTATTTTTTGTTCAAGGAAAAACTGTAGTTGAGAAGGAATTCCGCTAACTTCAGAGTGCCCACATTAACGACCCGCGATGAATATTCATGCAACAAAAAAGAGGTTGATCCAACTTCGCAATAATGCAATGGAGTCTTGCAAGCTATGGAATAAGTAATATTATTATTTTACATTATGTTTATTACAAAAAATAAATGTTGCATATTATTTCAACCGTCACGCCGTAGAGCGTTTCGTAGCACACACCGTAGCACTTTTAAGAGTGTGGCTAATTTCAACTTTACACTTTATATAATTTTAGTTTATTCAAAGACACTGTATGAAAAAAGGGCTTTTTTCATATAGTGTTGCACAATTTTCTCAACTGTAGCTGGTAGAATTATTATTTATTATAAGTTAAACTCCAGTATTGTTTAGGTAACAATTCAAACTAAAGTACTTGCTATTTGCAGGTTCCAATTTTATTTTATTTTTTTTTATTTAATTTTTTAGCTTTAGGCTTTTATGCCGCACAGGCGGGTAGACAGAAAATACCTAGTGTCAAGACACTCCTCACTTCGCTTTCCACCAAATTCTAGACATTACGTATTGAGTGTTGGAACTCAACGCCGCACTTTGTCTTTACCAGAGCGAGAAAGTGAAAATAATTTAAACATAATCACTCCCCCGAGTGGAAATCGAAAATTCTAATTCTGCTATCTTTTAATTTACGTAAGTTACTAATACGTAAGATAAAATCAAAATAAATAATGTAACCCTCTCCTATGTATTTATATATTTTATATTCTTAGTAATGTGTTGATTGTCATAAAAATATCTTAAGATTTAATAAATTTATTTTGTTTTAAATAAGCAAGGTTTTATTATTATTTTATTTTCTTTGGAAGGAAAGAATCCAATATTGTTATGTGGTTATAGCTGCTTAAGAAAGTTAAATATGTTCTTGAAAATAGTGAAATTTAGTAGTGCAGCTGCTTTTCTCTTAATGATGCTTCATCTGTCTTTTTAAGTGGAGCATTTAAGTTCAGTTCGCGCCAGAACCAACACTGATTGTTCTTGATATAAAAGCCGAGGTTTCGTTCTGGATTAAACGTCAGGAGTAGATAAGAAAATGTACGGCTACTATAACTGTTATAGTTACAGATAGGATCTTTCCTTGAGTTCGTCTTGTTTTCACTATACAGGGACTCGAGCGATACATTTTGTAACTAATGTATACCCGCAACTTCGTTTGCATAAACTGGAACCTTGCGTAAATTTGTCTTAATTTTGCTTAATCTCGTCTTAAACCTTTTTTGTTTATTTGGAAACGTAATGATATAAGCAAAATATATTAAAAATATATAAATATATAAAAAAGTATGAACACATTTTTTGGTTTCTAATACATTAATAAATGCCCCCAACAACAGTTTTTCTCATACATAGTTATAATTTTATATGTATTGATTAATATTTGTGTTTCTCTCTTTTATAATGTTCGTATTATATTATTCCATATTTGTATCTCAACGTTGCTACAATATCCTATATCAATATAAATTCATATTTAAAACTAAAAATACTACTTATCGTTCATAATTGACTGCTAAATTAGTTGACTAGCTTAATTGAGGCGGTCCGTCATTATCCTCTTAATATCAATTAAGTTGATAAAGAAAAATGCTTCACAAAAATAGAACGGATCCTGAAAATATATGAAATGAATATTAAAATAATATATCTATTATTTTATAATATTTACTAGAAAAACTTAAAGTTATTAACAATTTTAATTGCTTTATTAAGTTTAGTATGCGATTATTCGTCTTTTTGAGGATAAATCTGGAAAGGTCACACACAAAACACTATAACGCTTATCTATTAACATTAATGAAGCAAACTAATTAAAATTCTGAGCATGCCCAATAAATTATAACGCTATACACATAAAAGGTTTAACAGATTTCGAGTAAAATTACACAACTAAAGAATACTATATAGTTTTCGAATTTCCTATTTACTTCTCCATATATAGATATATATATATATATATATATATATATATATATATATATATATATATATATATATATACTCATCCTGGCCGTCTAAAAAAAGCTTAAAAGTATACATATTTTCAGATAGATGGAAAACAGCAAGAAACACTTTTGTTGTTAATTAACCTTGCAAGATTTTCATATATATGAAAATCTTAACAGATATATAGATAGACACCATATGAAACTGGTAAAGGAAACATCTTAATCTTTCTTCTTCTTTCCTTTTAAGAATTTGAGTCCGTCACTCTTAATACCTACCTAGTAACAAAAAATATTAACATATATAAATTGACATAAATTAGTTAATTAGCAATTTCGCTAAAGAGCAAAAGTAACATCACAAATATAAGCACATTTCATAAATTAATGTTTATGCCCATTTAGCATGAGGCATAGCTTCCTAACAGGTAAATATTTATTCCATTGAGATTTAACTCATTGGTAGATCTTAGTTTAGGCGGTAGTTTAGTATAACCAATTAACTTGACTTTGACAGTTACTCGACGATAGCTGTAATTAACTTAGATCTCGAATCAGTTTCCGCAATATCTTGGCTGTTTAATATTTAATAAAATACCATGATAGGCTTATATCCATATCTCTTACCGAATTGCGGTAAGTAGAGACAATCTAATGATAAGTCACTCTCTACTTTCAGTTTTAAGAGGGAGGGATCCATGTGTGTACTCATACCCATAACCATAGTGGAGTGTGTATTATAAATTTATTCGGAAAACAGATTAATAAGGCCGCAATTAATAATGACAATTTTTATATTTTAAATATCAAATATTTTAAATATAAGATAATCTTTTATAGTTATGACGTGCCCCGCAATTTTATTTTAGTTTAATCAATACAAATGTATACATATTGGTACCCATGACTGTACCCATAAAATTATTTTTAGCTTTAAGTACATTTATCTGCAATATAAAAAACCGTATAACTTAATTTTTTTTTTACTTTTTTATCCACTCTAATGCCATACAGTTCTCGGTGCGCTTTTGCCTTAACTTGGGTGGTGTACACCTAGCGAGGTATCATTTTTAGCCACCTTAACGCCACACAGTCCTCAACAGGATACCAGATCTTGACTTGGGTGGGAGATTCATATTGTAATTTTGTATAGTATACTGTATAATACTTACTAAGCCCTTTATTTTGATACCTATATTGATGGGATTGACCATCTTTAATTTTGATTTTGTATAGTGCACTGAATTCTACTTGACAAGCCCTTTCATTTGATACTGATATTAATGGGATTAAAAAAATCTAAGTTGTCCGTCATCTTGTAGCGGCGGCCATTTTGCATTCACAATAATATTGAATGTATTGTCACCAAAATCAAAGGCGTATACCAAATTGCAGATGAATCGGTTAACGAGAAGAGGGTTAAATTTCAATTACTAAATTTGACCCAAACAAACAAACGGGGTGAGCTAAATAAAACCGTTTTATAAATATTAAACATAACCAAGTGGGAAACGAACCTACAATTAATCGAATTTACAATCAGAAGTTGCCCCATTACGCCACAATAGCCTCAATAATTAACATAAATTAAAGTTAATTTAAGTTACCTCATTATTTAAGATTGCTAATGTATGGTATATTAACGTAGCATACAGTGGGAATAAACGATTTATCCATTAGCAACACATGTTTGCTGCAATCAGACATGATGCTGGCACGCGATAAATCAACCGATATTTATACATGCCCGTAAACAATGGACTATAAAGTTATTTGTATTGTCTAATTGAGTCCTATTTGATTACAATACCATGAATCTATTATTAGAATATTAATATAAGGATACCGCTATAGTTTGCTTCTATAGGTTTTCTAGAATCCAATAAATAATAAAATAAAGAAGAAAATATGGGAAAAGTATATGGGGTAGTCTATAGAATAACTGTAAGTTTCACGCGAGTACATCTCAACAGAATTGCTACAACACTGTCATTTTTATGTCAATTGACATTTTGAAAGTGCTTGTATGAAACAATTTGAGTATAGCATATACAACGCTTTTAGAATCAAAAAACATTGTAAACAGTGATATCTCCGACTCTTTGGCGCTCGTAACTTTAACAAAGATTAGAAATAATATGGCGAAAATCCTAATTATGTTTCCCATACTATTTCTATTTACCTACCATAGTCCACCATCAGTACAATACTACCACCTACAGTCATAATAAACTGATAAAAACTGTACTGTCTTGACTACTTATACTACATTTTTTTGTTTCGCTTTTAATCCTGCATAGCAGGGTAGACAGAAAGTACTTAGCGTAAAGATACTCCGTATACTGCTTTCAGTTGAATTCGAGACATTGCGTGTTGAGTGTCGGAACTGAACGGCGCGCATTGTCTCACCAAAGCGAGGAAGTGAAAATAATTCTTGTTTTATATTTATCTTAAATTTGAGTTAAGATAATGTCGGCCGGCCAGTCGTGGCGCAGTGTGACAGCGTCTGACTGTAAAGGCGATCGGTTGTGAGTTCAATCCCCACTCGGGAGTGATTATATTTCAATTATTTTCACTTCCTCGCTCTGGTTAAGACAAAGAGCGGCGTTGAGTTCCACCAATCAACACGCAATTTCTCGAATTCGGTGGACAGCGAAGTACGAAGTGTGTTGACACTAAGTACTTTCTATCTATCCTGCTATGCGGGATAAAAGCGTGAAGCTAAAAAAAATAAATAAATAACTGTCTACCACATAAAATACCTTTTGCTTATTTTCTTTTACTTTATTTTCAAAATGTTGACAAAATTGCCTATAAAACCCAAAATATTTCGTTAAGATAACATTTTTTTATTTTTTAATATCTGAGAGTACTTTCACGTGATGAAGGCGGTAAAATTTTGGGTTCAATTTTCAATCACAATAGGTGGTAAATGAAAATAGTAGTTTTTAAGTTCCAAGGAACATAGTAGGGCACGAAAGTTTTAACTTTTTTGTTACTCATTTTTTATAAAATTCCAATGTTAATCATATTGTTCTGTAATTTGGCAAAGAATTTAATTACTCAATTGCGATTTCCATTTTACAGGTACACAAATGCATAAACATATACACACACATACACGTATATATATATATATATATATATATATATATATATATATATACATATATGTATGTAGTTCGTAAAACAATATTTCAGTGACGGCTAGGAAATTGAATATTGTGAATATCAAGTGAAACGGGATTAATGTGAAAATGGTATTATTAATAATTGAAATTGTAATGTCCATAATATTTTTGTATATGACATTTATTTTGCTTTGCAAGCGAGTGTTAGTTGCAGCATTGAATTTGTCACCTCTGTAAAATCAATATATTTAATGAATGTATCAATATAGTTATAACTAACTTGCGTTAATTATTCATTATTTTATATAGCTTCTACACTTGTAGCACAACACATATTTTAATTTAAACTGTTTTAATAATTTAATTTTTACTTATAGAACCATGTAATAGGAAAATTCGCTTGTCATTGTTCAACACTATATTCATTCATTTGAACAATATTTTGTTTAAATCATAAAAAGCATAAAATTTCCTATCAAATAAAGCCATTGAGCATGAAATTCGAACATATATTACATGTTTTATTTCAATTTCAAATGACCACCACGACTTTCTTTGCACTGGTGAATACGATCGGTCCAATTTTCGATGACTCAGTGCAGCATTTCGGCTGGTATGGCCGCTATAGTCGCTCGAATGTTGCGTTCAAGGTCTTGAATCGTAGTTGGTTTATTGGCATACACTTGAGATTAAACATACCCCACAAAAAATAGTCCAAGGGTGTTAAATCGCTGATGATGATCTTCGTGGCCAAGTGTGTGGACCGTTGCGAGAAATAACCGACTCACCAAACTTATCACGCAATAAATCCATTGTGACGGTCGCAGTGTAGCATTTTGCACCATCTTGTTGATAATAAATGTCGTCCGCATCAATTTCATACACTTCAGGAAAAAAAATCGTTCAACATGTGACGATAACGGTCGCCATTGAGAGTAACAGCACGGCCTCCGTCATTTTTGAAAAAGTACGGGCCAATGTTTCCACCGTACCATAACCCGCACCAAACAGTCAATTTTTCAGGATGTAATGGTGTTTTATGAACCACTCTTGGATTTGACTCACTCCAGTAATGACAATTCTGTTTGTTCACATAACCATTGAGCCAAAAGTGAGCCTCATCTGAAAAGATGATTTTCCTATGAAATTCGGTGTCCGTTTCCATCATTTCAAGCGCCCAATCAGCAAATTCACGACATAATCGATGGTCTGCTGGCTTGAGTTCTTGTGCCAATACGATCTTGTATGGATGTAGGCCAAGATCCCTACGTTAAAATCGCCAGGTTGTCATTCTGGATAAGCCTAATTCTTGTGCACGTCGTGGAACAGAAACATTTTGATTTTCTTCGACACTGGCTGATACGGCGGCAATATTTGCTTCACTACGGCCTGTTCATTGTCGTGTTGGTGGTCTACTGTCGTGCAAAGAATATTCACTTTCCAGTTTTTGGATTATGCGACGTACAGCGATCTCAGACAGTGCACCATGACGACCATATTTAGCACGAAATGCTCTTTAAGTAGAGACAATACTTCTCGTATTTTGATAGAAAATTTGGACAATTTCCAAACGTTGAGGTAACGTGAACATGATTAAATGGCAAACATTACTAAACACAAAACAACATAAATGTCAAATGTTTAACAACCAAGATGGCGGCTGTGAGCTATCAAAATCCTATCATCCCTTTTGGGAAACACTTTATATATATATATATATATATATATATATATATATATATATATACATATGTTTTTTTAGCTTCACACTTTATCCTTGATGGGGTAGTCACAGAGTATGCAGGGACCAGAGCACCAAACGCTACGATCCCTGCATACCTCTTTCTCCTCGTCCACAGTCATTATCCTCTTCATGCATACCCTTCGGAGGCTCCTCATACTTTTTACATGACCTTCCTCCAGTACCTTCGATACTGTGTTTTCGAAGGTCAACCGAGGTCTCCCCCGACCTCTCGTACTCACTTTGGCTTCATAAATCTTTCTTACCATTCTTTCATCGCTCATTTTTTCAACGTGCCCAAACCACCTGAGCACGTTCTTCTTCATTCTTACTGTGACATTCACGTTATTACTGGTTACACCTACCATTCTGCGTATCTGCTCGCTGCATATACGGTCAGCTGACTCCGCATATCCGACGAAGAGATCTCATCTCTACTGCATTTACCCTTCTTTCATTCTTCTTTTGACACACCCTTGTTTCGCTGCCGTATGACAACGCTGACGTTTTGCCGTCGCATCAATGCAGCAATAGCACCGTTAAACCTGTTACCGGCAGCAATACGCCTTTCCACATCCATTTCGTATCTTCCATCTCTACTATACATACTTCCCTGATATATCACCTCATTCACTTGTTCTAATATCTTTCTATCTACTATAATCTTGCATTCTGTTCTTTCTTCGTCTCTTTCAAATACAAGAATCTTAGTTTTACTCGCATATATATATATATATATATATATATATATATATATATATATATATATATATATATATATATATATATATATATATATATATATATGTTTACATGTTAATTCATTTATTTTTTGTACTTATTTTTATTACACAAAATTTCCATGACAATTCCATGTACTTGAAAAACAAAAATAGGATCAATAAGCATGTTAAGTAAAAGGGTTCGGAACATTAGAGGGAAAACCTTTTATATACCCTTTAGGCAGGGTCCACTCGAATCACTCACAAGATTCCACTACATCAAAATATATCACCACTATTAATTTTATTATAAATTTTCCCTCATATTTCAATAAGAAATAATATTTTTTTATAATTCAATGCCCAACCAATCTATTATAAATAAGGTATATATCTTATAAAAGCATAGGTAATCTAAATATTTTTATAAGCTTCACAGTTTTATCCTGCACAGTACAGCAGGGTAGACCGGAAGTACCTAGTATACTCCGCTTTTCCCTAAATTTGAAACATTGCGTGTTGAGTGACGTAACTCAAGGCCGCGGTTTGTCTTACCAGAGACCGAAAATGAAAATAATTTAAATATAATCATTTTCCCGTGTGGGCATCGAATCCACAACACAGTCGCTGTCTTCCTTGCTTTCTTTTCTTGCGCAACGATCGGCCTTCATAAAACTATCTATAAATATAAATACTCACTCACGAATTACGAAATCTCAGAAACTATGTGTGCTAGAAGTTCTAAATTTTGAATGGGGGTTCTCTTCTTCTGGAGACGGGAGAATTTCTGCCGTCTCTCTTCTCGTTAAGACAAGATTTTTTTGAGTTGAAATTTTATATGAAACTTTTTAATTACTAGCGCTAGGAGTATAAAATTTTGCGTGGTCGCCGTTTTTAAAGACTAGGTGAACACTAAGACAGGACATTGCAAAATTCGATCTTTAAGGATTTGTATTTATGGTTGAAAGTTTATATCAAACTTTGTTACTGCAAGTTATAGAAGAGTTAAATTTTGGATGGTAGTTATTTTCGAGTCTTAAGTGACCACCAAGATAGGACATTGTAACAATAGATCCCTAAAAGATTGTAAGTTTGTATGAAACTTCTTTAATACGAGTTCTAACAATGTAAAATTATAGGAGTTAGTATTTTTTTAATACGTATGGAATCACTAATCCAGGACATAGCAAAATTAAATCCCTGAATGACGTGTAATATTTTGCGTAGTAGGTTTTTGTTGAAACGGAATGTTGCAAAATTCTACTTCTATGGAGTAGTTCTTGGGGTTGATAGTTTGTACGAAAATTCGGTACGAAATATTGTTCTTTACGACATCTCGCATTTAAGTAGCCTGTGTTGTTTTAATGGTTACAACAAATTTTTTATTGCTGTTTTTTTAAATTTTATACTTCTGATATCAAGGAGTCATGAGGCACCATGCATTATACTATATCGTGGTCAAAAGTAGCTTAAGGTTAAATAATGAATAGTTAGTACATTCGTTAATAAACTAAATAGATGCAATTGTATATAGTTTGTGAGAATAATGTTAGCTTAATAAATACTTAAGTGATCCGCCTTCGAATCCAAAGATATGAGTCCCAATCGCGCCCCTATGTATTTTTCCAGCCGAAAAATGTACGTGAGACTTACGCCAATCTAACCGTGAAGCAAAACATCATGATGAAACCAACATGTCCCAGAACTCATCATCGCCTAAATATATGCTACAATTGTCAATCTGGATTAGCTGCCATGAACCCTAAACACCTCCTACGGGTGTAGACTCTGGATCAGCAAGTAATGGGACTCAGCATATGTAATGTATAACTTAGTTTATAGTGCAAGAGGTCACTAATGTCACTATGTAATTGAGGAAGCGATGGTCGTGTTCAGATTCAACTTTATTTATACAGGTATCCTATAAGTCTTCTATTGTTAAGTCTAATATTGTTATTATAAGTAATGTACATTAAAAGAGAATTATTTTTTAAAATTTATTCTTGGGACTTCTGTATACGACGACTAACTTTCTATCACTGGACCGTAAGTAAAATCTGAAATATTTGCAATTCTCGCTGGATATTTTATTTTAGTTCATCAACTGACCACTGATTTTTTTCTCGGACTTCAGACAGAAGGTAACCCAATAAGAAAAAATCCATTGCAACCGGGCTACGTGGTGGCCAAGGAATATCGCCTCTTCAAAATATCACTTTATTAGAGAAAAGTGAATGGACGACGGACATAGTATTGTTAGAGGTATGGACAGTTGCGCCATCTTGTTGTAACTATGCCCGGAGGCATTGAAACTTGGAAAATTCTGCGCTGACATAGCCGCTCAAGCTGTGACTTTAGGACTATGTAAGATGCCTTAGATGTTTGAGACATCGGTTGTCGCTACTCCAGTAGTGACAATTTTGCCTATTGACATGGCCGTTCATGTTAAAAAGGCTTTCAACATAAAATAACACATTGTTAAACGAAGTTAAGTGGTACGTCATTTCATTTACGAATTTAAGTCTATTGGTAGGATCAATATCTTTTAGTTCTTGTACTAACTGAATTTATGGAAATTATATAAAATTTCTAATCACTCTTTAAAATGTGCTATTACATCGATCTGGGTATATTTAATGCAGTGGAAGGTTTACGAATAGATTGGTAGGATTTTCAGGAACTGACTCTTGCAATACGTTGATATTTTCTTTCGTCCGTGATGTCCTTACTCGGCGTAATCGTTATTTATTCAACGTAGAACCAGTTTCCTCAAATTTTTGAACCCAATTCTTAATAATTTTCACACTATGTCATAGTGTGAATTATTACACGTACGTGAATTGAGATAATCTCTAAATTCACGCCGCGCAATGGTGACCAAATTGTAGCTGCGATAAAACTCACGCAAACAAAAATTACGGTCCGCACCAGGAAACGCTCCATGGCGCCTAAACTCCAAAAGCGCATTGGTGCTTTCCCCACACCGCCGTTCCTGGACGCCATTTGAATTTTGTTTGAAATTTAAATTTCAATGGACTTATGAGACACCTAGTATTACCAGCTCACTCACGGCTTCTTCCCAGTGAACTGCGGTTATTTTATTCTTTCGTCCGCCTGCGTTTATCCTTACATAATTTTGATGAAATTTATAATTTTTCTAAACTACCCAGTCAAAATCGTGCAGTTTGAAAAATCTAAACATGCATACAGCGGAGTCTACGTTGTATACATGAAATGTAAAGTAATATGAAATATAGCTTAAGTAATTTTATTTTGAGTCGTAACTGTATATTTATTAAACTATCTTACTTTTGGTGAGATAATTATTATAATTATTACTATTTAAAGGTTAGTTTAGGATAACTGATTTTTGGGCATAACCTTTCACAAGCATTTAGTAAATAAATTAATTTTAAAGAAATGTTTAAGCTCAACACGAAACGACCGAACAATCTTAAAGATATTCTTATATTGCTTAGTTAAAAACTAACAAAATTGACGTTTTTTCTGACTTTTTTTGTACTGGTAAATACGATCGGTCCAATTTTCGATGACTCGGTGCAGCATTTCGGTTGGTATGGCCGCTATAGTTGCTCGAATGTTGCGTTCAAGGTCTTGAATCGTAGCTGGTTTATTGGCATATACTTGAGATTTAACATACCCCCACAAAAAATAGTCCAAGGGTGTTAAATCGCATGATCTTGGTGGCCAATTGTGAGGATCGTTGCGAGAAATAACCGACTCACCAAACTTATACCGCAATAAATCGCGCCCCTATGTATCTTTCCAGCATGTTGCACCATCTTGTTCAAAATAAATGTCATCTGCATCGATTTCATACAATTCAGGAAAAAAAATCGTTCAACATGTCAATCGTTCAACATGTGACAAAATCATGCAACATAACGGTCGCCATTGACAGTAACAGTACGGCCTTCGTCCATGATTCCACCGTACCATAATCCGCTCACTCCAGAAACGACAATTCTGTTTGTTCACATAATCATTGAGCCAAAAGTGAGCCTCATCTGAAAAGATGATTTTCCTATGAAATTCGGTGTCCGTTTCCATCATTTCAAGCGCCCAATCAGCAAATTCACGACATAATCGATGGTCTGCTGGCTTGAGTTCTTGTGCCAACACAATCTTGTATGGATGTAGGCCAAGATCCATACGTAAAATTCGCCAGGTTGTCATTCTGGATAAGCCCAATTCTTGTGCATGTCGTGGAACGGAAACATTTTGATTTTCTTGACACTGGCTGATACGGCGGCAATATTTTCTTCAGTACGGCCTGTCCGTTGTTGTGTTGGTGGTCTGCTATTGTGCAAATAATATTCACTTTCCAGTTTTTGGATTATGTGATGTATAGCGAGCTCAGACGGTGCACCATGACGACCATATTTAGCACGAAATGCTCTTTGAGTAGAGACAATACTTCTCGAATTTTGATAGAAAATTTGGACAATTTCCAAACGTTGAGGTAACGTGAACTTGTTCATGATTAAATGGTAAACATTACTAAACACAAAGCAACACAAATGTCAAATATTAAACAACCAAAATGGCGGTTGTGAGCTATCAAAATTTTATCATCCCTATTAGGAAACACTGTAGAATCATATCAAAGATTGAGTTCATTTAATTTAAATAATACTTATACATAATACATAGATGGTGCAACATGCGCAAATTTTAGGGAACGATGTAATATAAAATTTAAAGTCGGTAAAAAGATTCCAATGAAATAATGAGACGCCATCGTGGCGCAGGAGATCAATGTCTGTACATAACGTTATGGGTTCGATTCCCACTCAGGCAAGTGATTAAATTTAAATTATTTTCTTTTTCCGGCTTTGAAAAGACACAACGCGGCTTTAAGTTCTGCGACCAAATAGGTAACGTCTTAAATTCTGACGGAATACTGAGAACGGAGTGCCTAGGCACTAAGTTCTTTTTTCCCACTCCAAAAAAAAAATGCATGTATGCATTATTTAATTTCATTTTTTATATTGTATTTTTTACTCTAAAAATTAAATTACTCACAAAATATAAATTTGTAAGTAATTGACATAATATGAAATGACTTTGAATGGTGGCTGAAATCACATGTGGATATTGATTTCATATGTAAATGAGTACACTCACATGTGGACCATGAAAGCATGTATGGATGCGCGAAATCGCATGTGGACCATGTTGTCATATGTGGATGAGTAAAATCGTACGTGGACCTTTATGTCATATGTGGACAAGTAAAGTCATATGTGGACCATGAAGTATGGTATATGTGGATGAATGAATTAAGCTATGGACCATTATCGTATGAGTGAATGATTGAAATCACATATAGACAATGGAGTCATATGTGAGTGAAATCTCATGTGGAACACGATGTTATGTGTAAAATAACATGTGAACCGTAGGCGGCGTATGTAAGTGATGGAAATCACATACGGATCATGATGTTATAACTGGACGTATCAAGTCGCATGTTCGTATAATCTGTCCAATACGACGTTAAATTTGAAAGTAGAAGATACTAAAGGCTTTTATGACAGGGTGAAACTATAAAGATTTAAGGACTCGCAAGTTTTTATGAAGTTTTATAAATATTGTTTACATGAAGTATTAAAAATTAGTAAAGTAATGATGTTGATCTAAGCAAAAAGGCGACCAGGTAAAGGAGACAAATATCTAAAATATAGTGAGTTCACTCTAGTGAGTTTATTTTAGTGTTTTGTAAGGGTTTATATTTATATTTGTATAAATAATGTTTCCGATAAAATACTTGTATATTTTATTATTTAATTATTATTTATTGCTTACCCTCATATCGTTCTTCATATGTGTATATTTTTTTAACTCTTATTTATTTAAGTTTTTACTATAAGGTGTTTTTAATTTTGCAAGCAGTGTGGCCTTATTTGTATTGTGAATTTTATTACTCTTCTTTCTACAGTGTCTCCCTGTGGAAAGAAGAGTAATAAAATTTAAAAACATAATGAATATTTTGGTATTCGAAAAGAAACTTTTGGACACCTGATGTTTCGAACATTCTACTGTAGTCTGTGGTCACAAGCAGACTGAGTGGTTTGTCAATAGATAAAAAAAAATATTATTTTAATCTACCGCTATCTGTATTTTAATTGCCTCACGTACTGCCCTGGATTCTTACAGAAAGAGCTGACTGTATCTTTGTCTCTGTCTGTGGTGGATTTGAGACTTATTTTTTTTATAGGTGGGTCTCAGGTGGTAGAGAATTTCCAAACATCTTCTCTAGTGAAATTAGGATTTTTTTTAATTTCAATATCCTCGCGGATCATTCTAGGAATGAATATATTTACTTTCCCTAGCGATGTGGCTTATCAAACCTGATTTAGTGGTTGAACACACGCAGCTGATTGCAACAATACACACATTCTTGACATTAGATATGTGTTCCTAACCCCGATGCTCCTCTTTGTTTGAGCAATGTACGATAAGCCAGTCACAATCTTGTTTGTATAAGCCTGCACACTGCAAAGGAATATTAAATTTCACGGGTCTCAAGCATTGGCTCACTTTTTTATTAGACTTAAATATAGTTTTGATAGAAGCTCTTCTCAAGATGTTGCCAATTTTGTCTGTAACTCCCTTCACATATGGTAAAAGTGATGGCTGTCTCGCCACTGTAAGTCTTCATATAATGCTGGCGGGGAACTGGCAGCTTGTTCTGATGAGTGGCACCCTTCAACTGTCGAAGCTTGACCCCTATGTGTTCAGCGTCGCAAAGGTGGCAAGCTCTCTGAAACAAAGATTTGCCGACGGTAGATAACTGTGTAGGGTGGTGGTGGAATTCACCATTGAGGTACCTGTTAGTATGGGTGGGTTTCCTATTTATTGTGTGGTGTAAAGTGCTATTGGGATTCTTTAAATTTCATTTAAAATGTGTGAAAATCTCGAAAATCAAAGATCTTATCATATAATGAAATACTTTAATTTTAACCGTCTTTACTTTACTTTACTGCTTAGGTAGATGGTCTGGAACATACCTGAAGACAGATAAGCTAACCTCGAATATTAAATATATTACCAAGCACCCTCCTAAAATCCGCTTTGCCATAGCAACTATACATTACTATGCAAAAATTTATGCTAAACAACAAGTGATAGAAGTAATAATTGTTTCTTTTATGTAATATGTTTCTTATGTACTATTGTAACAAATATAGATTTATAGATCTTTTCTCATAAAGTTCGTACAACGAAAATCAAAATTTTTACTTTCATATATTAATATATAAATATAGTTTTTAAAAACGTTAAAATTATAGTGTGTCTAAACGAGAAACTCCATATTATTTAATTACAAAATATTACACAAAACAATAGAACATAAAAGACGCATATATATAACGATATCTTTATACAGAAATCTAGGATATGATCAAGAGCGGTAAATAGAGAAAATTTAAAAACAGCTTCCTTATACTACGTGACTTGAAACTGGCAAGATTTCCCTCGAAAGCGACAATCCAGTCCCGGATTGTCGCTGTGAAGTGCTTGCCTCTAATAAGATTACAATTAGCTTAGAGCACGCTTGAAGATAACAAAGGTAATCTGTAAAAATAAAAAGAAAATCTCTATAATATTATTGAGAAGAGAAAACGAGTAGTTAGTAGAATGAGTTATTTTATTTACGGATTACAATGGTCTAAAATGTCACATGATTTTGAAAATTTGTATAAATATTATCATTTCCTGGAAATTGTCTGGGAATTGTTGTTGGAAACTGGAGTTTGTCAATCTTTTGTCCCTCTCATGCTGATTTTTTACGCTTCATTTTTATCGGTGCTTTCGTTAAGTGCTTTTGCAACTTATATTCTTTCCTCTGAATCTCTCTCATACTTTTATTCTTACTCGAGGCTTTATAGTCCTGCCATGCTTTCTTCTTTCTTTCTACTGTCTCTTTTACTTTATCATTTCACCATTCATCACGCTTTCTACTAAAGCCTCTTTTCCCAATGCCAAACACCTCAGTTGCAGGTGTTGCATTCAATAATCGAGAGGACAATAATACACCTACACCTTAACACCCTCGTTCACTTTCTGAAAGGACCGTCGCCTTGTGGGCAACCAAGTCGCCCAGAAGGCGACTTGGTTGCCTGGCAAATCACTCATGCTATTGCCATTTCTTTTGATTTCGCACAAACAACATCTAAATCTCTCTCATTCATCACATCTAATAATTCATTCATCTTCTGTTGCATCCTTCCTCTTACATTCCACGTTGCTATTTTTAGCTCCATTCCCCACTTCTCACCGTCCCGGACATGGCGTGCTGGGTGGCGGTCCCCAACGCGGCATTCCCCATTTTTCATACCAGCGGGGACGCACTGGTGCGCGTCGCGTCGGGGGGACGCCCTAGCATGATGCACCCTGGTACTCGCGGCGGATGGAATGTTGCAGCCTTACACAACTGTTGATGTTATGTAAGACTGGCAGGGGTCATCGCGCAGAAGTCTTCCATCGACCCCCAGCTAATTTTATTAAGTTTCAAATTCAAAAATATAAATTTTGATGTGTAAATAAATGACTTTAATATAAAAAATTTATGGAATTTTCGATTTATGTTAAAGTTAAATAATTAAACAAAATACTTTGCGTACAATAAACACCAACTATTAATACTGAATCGAAATTTCACTATAAGTTTCTTTATAACTGTACATGCTAAAGAAAGCGTAAAAATCAATATTTAATTTACCTTCTTCAGAACACGAGGTTAAGAATTTTGTTAAAACAAATAAAACCTGTAATTCCATGAAAAGTTTCATACTGACGTATAAAACTATAATAAATATGTATTTAAATTCAATGTTTAACTATGCAGCATTAACTTTTTCATGTATATGCCTCGGACCCGGCGAATTAAAGTAAATTGAAACGAGTGAGTTTTAGTTTGTGAATACGTACTCCACCTAATTTACGTCTCGACTAGTTGTTTACATATCGTTAGATTTAAAGAATATATAAGATATTTTTTTTATATATTTTTGCTATTGACCTGTTTCTAATTTATATAGTAATAATAATTTATTTTATTACTTTATACTAATATTATAAATGCGAAAGTTTGTGAGTATCGGTGTATGGATGTTTGTCACGGAAAAACTACGAACGGAATCTAGTAAAGAAGACGCAGGATAGATACATTCTACCTTATTAATACTGAATAACGAGCCATAACTCATTCAGTTTAGTAAGTGTACACGTTATAGTATAAGGCGACTGGCTTGGCTTTGTTCTTCTTTTGTCATATATCACCGGTCATTAAAGTAAAATTTTGCAGCTTTAATAATTTGAATCCTTAGCTCAAATGTTACTATTATTAATAAATCAAATAGTAAAATCTTATAGTATGTAGTTTAAAAAAAATAGTAATAATTTACTACAAGAATTCATAGCGAAAAACATATACCATAATAAGATCTTTGATGTTTGCGATTATTACATATTTTAAATGAAACTACTTTAAACGGTTTAATCTCGTATAATTTAGTATTCGAAATACATACACATTTTCGGAAGCCTGACGATTCGAATATATATGTATGATATGTTATGTTGTTATGAACTAGTTCAAAAAACCAGATTTATTTTCAAAACCTGTAGAACGGCACAAGAAATATGAATTCTTAAAGAAAAAATAAGTAATAAATACAAACACATACACATTTCATATGTAAAGAAGGGCTACATTACAGTATTCGTAATATAAATTTCAATGCAACATTAGGACTAAACTGCCACGTCCAAATGTAGGTGATTAGGCTCACCTAGAAGCTTCTAGTTTGCTGTTAAGACACCACGTCCAACTCGCATGACATGAATATATTTCAACAGCCATTTGAAATTCCCTTTTTCATTGCTACAAGAATACTAAAATGTAAATTCTTATACTGAAAAGTACTTTAAGCAAATGCAAATACATATATATGTACATTTATATTTAAAAGTGTATTCTAAATTGATTTTATTTTTACTAGCTCCAAGAATTTACACACTGAAATTTGCTCTGCTTGTACTTTAAGCTTACTTCACGCTTTATCCTGTATAGCAGGGTGTCAAGACACCCCGTTAATTTCGTTTGAAAGTGAGACATTGCGTGTAGATTGGCCAACTCAGTGTTGCACTTTGTTTAAAATAAAAATATGATCATTGACATTTGAATTAAGCATAATAGTACAATTTATAAGCAACGATTTCTTCAGCTTATGTAATTAGAAGTTAAAAGTCGCGTGACATTCTTTGAACAGTTATTGTGGTCAGCGTGGAAGGATTTATTAAAGCAATTTTATTCTAATTACAAAATTGTTTGGATTTATAATTTCAAGTTAAATTCAAACTTCGCAAATTATTATGGTATATTTCTTTAATAAAATATATACTATCCGTACCGTCTGGATACGTGGCGTTCTACTACTGCGCGGTTTTGTCGGAATTTCTTTCCACGTGCCACACAACTGGCGAACGGCCTACCTGCGGCAGTGTTTCCAGGTCGTTACGACATAAACACATTCAAAAAGCGCGCTTATTCCCACCTTAAAGACCGGCAATGCTTCTGTAGCTCCTCTGATGTAACACGGGATCATGGGTGGCGGTGATCACTTACCATCACGTGACCCGCACGCTCGCTCGCCTTGTCTTTGTCCTGTAAAAAAAACAAAAATTTTAACCTTTCTTTTATTTCTTAAAATCCGACGTATTCAAGCTGTAAATATTTAAATTAGTATTTCTTTTTCAATATTTCAATTTAATATTACATTTAAAATAGTAACAAAGTTAAATATTAATATTTTAAATAACAAATATAATATATAATTTTCCCTAAAGTTTTGCTCAGTTTCATTTCAGTGCAGCAAAAGCAATAAATAGAGAAAATTTTAAAATTGCTTCGCTTTAAAACGTGACTTGAAGTCGATAGTGATTCTTTCTGAGGCTTCGCCGGAAAAGCGGTCCTGTTTTTATCCAATTACCTTGACTTTTCAGGGAACTCGATTAGACACTTTACACTTGATACTAATCTACGAGAGTCGTGTGAAGACGTTTACTAGAGCAAATGGGCAGATATATATATATAGCTTAAATTCTATCCAACTATTAAAATATGTAAAACTCTTACAACCTTCTTTGACTCGCACACCTTTCTTTTTTTTAGGATAGGCAAGGCAAACGAGCGTGCGGGTCACGTGATGGTAAGTGAATACCACCGCCCACGGCCCCGTGTAACACCAAAGGAGCTACTGGAGCGTTGCCACCTTGAGGTGGGAATAAGCGCGCTTTTTGAAGGTGTTTATGTCGTAACGACCTGGAAACACTGCCGCAGGTAGGTCATTCCACAGCTGTGTGGCACGCGGAACGAAATTCCTACAAAACTGCACTGTAGTAAAACGCCACGTATCTAGATGGTAAGGATGGTATTTTAGTCTGTTACGTACAGTGCTGTTGGAAAATTCAGCGGCAGGAACCAGGTCAAACAGTTCTCCAGAACACTCTCCATGATATATGCGATAGAGAACGCACGCATAACGATGAAAGGTCTATACGCAGCGTAAAAGTATCAAGCCTGTCACAGATAATTGGGTCCCCCATGATCCGGATGGCTCTCCGCTGTATCCAATCAAATGGTTTAAGTTGATATTCGGATGCATTAGCCCAGAGATGAGAACAGTACTCCATATGTGGTCGAATTTGTGCTTTATAAAGGGCCAAACGGTGTGTGGGCGTGAAGTACCGTCTCGCACTGTTGATGACACCAAGTTTTTCGAGACTAACTTGGCCTTGCTTTCCAGATGATCACGACACTGGCAGTCGCTCGAAACGCTCAGACCCAATATCAGGCGCGGCTTTAATGGGGGTGTTCTCGAAAACTGGTGATACGACAAATGGAAACTCCATTTGTCTTATCACCAGTTTTGGAGTTTTTAGTGGTTAACGTGCAAACGTGCAAACAGGGGGTTGAACTAAACCAGGTCCCTTTCACCCCAGGAAGAGGTATTCTCAAGGGATGCCTCGACGGAAGATACAAGTTTTTTTCGGCACTTGTCGACGTTTTCCCAAGAAAGACCTGCACGGCCGGTGTAGACGGCGTCCACCGTGCTGTCGTTTGCATAACAATGAATGTTAGGATCCTCTAACAAATCATTGATATGCAGAAGGAACAGTGTTGGGGACAGCACACAGCCCTGGGGGACGCCAGCGTTCACGGGCATTAATTGAGAGCAAAAACCGTCGATAGCGACCTTTATGCTACCTATACCTACGTCCAGTGAGGAAGCTGGCGAACCACTTGCATAATTTCTCGAGAAGCACATACGATGGAAGCTTGGCAAGAAGCGCCCTGTGTCACACACGATCGAAGGCTTACACCATGTCCAGACTAACTGCCAGGCCCTCTCCCTTGCTTTCAATAGCAGCAGCCCAGCAGTGAGTTAGTTCTATACCATTAGCTTACAAAATTGTACATGTGCCCGGATCCTATGACATTATATTTTTATACAACACCCACCTGCCTTTTCTAATAAAATAAATGTTAATAAATTCTAAATTGAATCCATAACCAATCATGTTTACAGTCAGACGTAATATATATTTCCTGAGATTAATTTGATGAAAATGGTTGTTGGTTGGCTCTCTCACACGAGAGAATAAATATATTTCAAGTCACCGGAGATTTTAGGCACTAGGTAAAAAGTGTTTTTTAGGTAAATGGTAAAAAGGTAAAAAATGTTGTTCATTGTATTGTGTGTAACAGGTAACAAATATTGATCGTTACGACATTGTTACACAAAAGTTTAAAATAATCATAAATCTTGAAATTAAACAAAATAAAATATACTGACAAACAATATTTAACAGAAAATATTCCACGATTATTTAAATTCGAAGATTCTATACTAATACATAGATCGCTTTTATTCTTTCGATCTAATTGATGGCTATTGCAAGCAAAATTTATGGCGTCTATTCTGAAAAGCGATCTTAACTAAGCATTTTGGTTTTTAGCTCCACAATCCCCAAAGGCCACCTGTCTCTGTGAGGTAAAACTATATAAATTTATAACCAAACTTACTGGAAGGTAACAATGAATCTTTAATATATTTTAAATGAAATTATTTTAAACGGATTTATCGCATATATTTTGATATTCGAAAATATATTTTCAGTTTTCTAACCTGATGTTTTAAATACTTTTCAGTACTCTGTGGTTACCGCTAGAAACCAAATATATATTTTTAACAACCAAAATATACGCAATTAATCGGTTTAAAATGTGTAAAAATCTAAGCGAAACAAAAATCTAAGATCTTATTATCTCCAAAATATATTTATGGTACATCTACAAACAATTAAATTTACCAGATAGTTACACTAAAACTTACCTTACCAACCAAAATCTTAACGCTTTGAGAAATGCAAAACGTATTACTTTAATTTTATTGTAATCAGAATTTTATGTTTAAATTTTTCATTGAAGACAGAAAGAAACAAGAATTATTGATAAAATATTCTGTTTTTGATTTTCTTACTGTATTTTCAAAAGCATTATTTAACCTAGTCTAAACGTTTGAAATAATAAAACCATACTTATATTGACCAAAAAATTAATCTTATATTTTTGCCATATACGTAACTTCTCAAAGATCGCTCTTAAAATACTTATTTCTTAACGTAATGGTTACCTTACCATATATTAAATTTATGTAATATCTTGTGTACTCCCAGAGGCTCGAAATACGAGATATAAAATACTATAATATTCTTTTTTCTTTTATAAGCAAATGATTTCAGGATATTGCTTAGATACATAAATATATATATATATATATATATATATATATATATATATATATATATATATATATATATTTATGTAGATATAATATTTTACATTTCTGTTTAGAATTATTGATAAAATATTCTGTTTTTGATTTTCTTACTGTATTTTCAAAAGCATTATTTAACCTAGTCTAAACGTTTGAAATAATAAAACCATACTTATATTGACCAAAAAATTTATCTTATATTTTTGCCATATACGTAACTTCTCAAAGATCGCTCTTAAAATACTTATTTCTTAACGTAATGGTTACCTTACCATATATTAAATTTATGTAATATCTTGTGTACTCCCAGAGGCTCGAAATACGAGATATAAAATACTATAATATTCTTTTTTCTTTTATAAGCAAATGATTTCAGGATATTGCTTAGATACATAAATATATATATATATATATATATATATATATATATATATATATATATATATATATATATATATATATATATTTATATTTATATATATATATATATATATATATATATATATATATATATATATATATATATATATATATATATATATATATATATTTATGTAGATATAATATTTTACATTTCTGTTTCTTATGGTGAATTCCATTCTAAGCTTATCATGTATTAAGATGTTAATTTTACAGGCAAAGACAGCTTGATTTGTAAATCTTACAAAGTTAGTAGTAAATATTTGAAGATGTACGATGTTTGGAATATTGTTGTCGTGATGCTGGAAATGTCTTATATTCTAGGTTCTACTCGTGTTTTTAGACAAAATGAAAATATTATCAAAAAATTTATGAATTAAATTATAAAATAATAATTTTCTAATTCGAAATAAGTTTTCTAATAATTATTAAATAATTATTTATTTTGAGAGATCTTTTATTTGTATGAGAAGATAATAAGGTTAATTACACTCCATTTAGTATAAACAATCTATTTAGGTGTCTTATAAAAAAGTACTACAATAGGTGTAAAATCTTATTAAAAAAGTCAACTGGATTCAACTTATTTGTGAAGTTTTATAATACTAACATAATTTCTTCATTTTTTTAAATAAATGTATAAAAAGCAAATGTACAAGATTATAATAAAAAAAACATAATCGTAAAGTTTTAATAATTATTATAATAAACAAAACTTAAAGTAAAAACGTGAAGTAAAAATTGCTGCATTTATAATTTTATGTCTGGTCAGAATGCATATGAAAAATCCTTTAACGTCAATTTCAGAATATTCGAAGATCATTTTTCATGTTAAACGAACTATTTATATTGCATTCTGTTCGGTACATCAGTAAATTTATTATCACATTATAAGAGATAACGAGACAGATGAGATATGATGCGTCTAATATAATTTCTTGCCACAACGTAACCACTTTACTATGATTTTATACATCCAACGTGCAAATGCATTTTGCGACATTTTCAATATGCAGTAAAGTAAAAACTAAGTCCGGCATGCTTCTTGATATGTGGTAAATTTTATGAAAATTAACTTTTGTTTTGGCAAATTGTTTAATATTTTCTTTCACTCTTTACTGTCATGATTAATATTGTTATTTTTTATGAAAAAAAAAACAATATTTTAAATATGAAGATAAAAAAGTTTTAATCAAGATTGGTTATCTCGTCTCCAGTAAACATGACGTTGATGTTGTCAAGTAATGACACAAATATACTACACAGTGTTTAATTAGTAAGTATTACTCAACGCGACTTAAAGTTATGATATGTAATGTAGCGGAGAGTGGAGTGTCTTAGAAATAAAATCTTTTTACTCTGTTTTTTACTCTGCAAATACAATCGAATTCAATCTACACCTAGGGCTTTGTAAGAATAAGTAAGTCATCGACACTCTCGTATGCTATGTTAAAAATTCATACGATTTTTACTAAATTAGACACCTTTCATGAGAAAATTTCAATTATAAATAAAAGTAACTACTAAAATGCTGAAAGTTTAAAGTTTTCAAAAGTAATTTAAACAAAATAAAAAAAACATATGTAAAATTTTAATTTTACTATGTGAAATATATTTTTCCCTGTTAAAGCTAGCGTCACTTAAAACCACAAACACTTTGAAAATTACCCACCATGGTAATAGGAATATTTTATATCTGGCATTTTTGTCATTGAAATTTAACTGTAGGCCGTAATAATGTTACATTATATATTGACGCATCCGTTGTATTACGCGAAATAAATAGGTAAAACCTTATATTATGACATTTTCTTCTTCACTTGCCACTCCTATTTCGATACCAGACAGTGATTAGCTCATAGTATTTTTAATACAATAATCTACACCTATATGAAACTCAGTTACTTGATGAGTAAGTGAAATTTATAACAGGTTTTCCCGAAAATTCTATGGCAGCGTGAATAAGCGGGATTTTCCATTTTATATCTCCAACACTACTTGTATTTTTAAAAATATTTCAACTATTCTATATTTTAACGGTCGGAACTTGCGCCAAATCTCATCAAAGTTTAAATCAATACATGGAACTTTACAACTAGGAAACATAACCAGAAACGGTTAAAACCCTATTACTTAATATTCATGTGGGAACTATTGCGTATATCCGGTGATACAAAGTTACACGGTCTATATACATACTGGGTTAAAAGCAAACTTTCTAATAGAAGCTTATACATAAATTTAACTTATTATTCTATTGAACGTCGTAAAATTGGTGAAGCGTTATCATAAGAGCCAAACGCATTAGAGTTAAAGTCAGTTAGAATAACCATCAATGTATTTCGAGTTGCACTCAGAAAGTTTGTTGTAGAGTCCACAACAACAATTATGAAGTATATAAACTATATTTTCTTATAAGATTGTATAACTTTTATTCAAAACAATTATTTGAGATATTTTGTAGTTTTTTTTACATCATTCATTACTTTTGCAATAAACTCCAATCTCTGAAAGAATATTATTTCGTTTCAGGTCGCATTAAATAAGTATGTATTACGGGTGTATATGTATATAATCAATTTTGTTACAGTCCTACTCTAATTCATCGTAACATTGAAAAAGCCATTATAAAAAATATTTTGTGGATTCGATTCTTTTTTGAGGTATATTTTTAATCAACGTGTTTTCGTTTCCCCTGCCTTCATAACTAAGATAAATTGTTAGTTTGAGCTTTGAGCAACCTAACAAGCATTGACGTATTGACATTGACACAGTGGTAAACGTATAATCGTTTCGAAAACCCTACCTACCCTCCTCGTATGTACCAAAATATACCTAAATAATTTTTTTTTGCTGCTAAAATTTGAAATTAAAGAACAAATATGATCTGCCTGTGTTGTTCATAATTCAAATTTTCACATAATTTAAGATTAACGGAGTGCAATTTTCACCACAGTGCTGTTATTAGGTGACAATTTGGCTTTAATTATATTCCACTCAGGTGCAGTTTTACTCTGAATTGCGTTTAATCGAGGACATGGTCATTATGTTAACACCTTTCAAGTGCTGTATAAATATGCATATAAATAAATCATCATTGTCCAGAGTAAAGTAACGTTATATGTATGCTTTTCTAGATAAGTTTCCTATGTTAAAATTATTTTTTGAATGGTTAGTTATTTTTGATTTACTACTTTTCATGTATCGGTAATATTAAAAAGCTAATACCAATGGCAAGTTCTTGTTTGTTCGAAAATTCATTTATTTGATTTTCACAAATACTGTATACAACTATGAAAAAATTAGTCATTCATAAAAACGAGCTACTGAAACTTGTTTTTTTAGCTTCACGTTTTTATCCCGCGTAACAGAAGAAACAGAAAGTATCTAGTGTCAAGAAACTCCGTACTTCGCTTTCCACTGAATTCGAGACATTGCGTGTTGAGTGGCAGAACTCAACGCCACACTTTGTCTTACCAGAGCGAGAAAGTGAAAATAATTTAAATATAATCACTCCCCCGAGTGGAGATTGAACCCACAACCGATCATGTTGCATCTGGACGCTATCCCACTGCGCCACGACTGGCATGTGCTTATATCAATAACAATAATAAGTAGTATCATTTCATTTTCAAAGAATCTTTATCTACCAAAGCGACGAAATAAAAATTAATTTTAAATATAAATTTAAAAAATATAAATATAAATAAATAAATTTTATAAATAATAAATAAATATTAAATATTAAAAATAAATTTTAATTTCCTAGGTGGGAATCGAATTTACAAGCAGTCACGTTTAGACGCTGACATATTGCGCCAAGATGGCTTTAGAAACTTATTCATAATATTATTAGTAGTCTTATATAGCTTTACAAAAAATCTGTTTGTAGTTTAGTTATTACAATATGAGTTAGTAAAAGTTAATATATTC
Source organism: Dryadula phaetusa (assembly GCA_032432895.1). Taxonomy (NCBI): domain Eukaryota; kingdom Metazoa; phylum Arthropoda; class Insecta; order Lepidoptera; family Nymphalidae; genus Dryadula; species Dryadula phaetusa. Next base: position 72,420 of record JAOYRS010000061.1, read on the forward strand.
TTAGCTTATTAATACTTTATTCTTCATTTTAGTATGGAATTTTATTACAAATTGTTTGAGAATTTAATATTGAAGTATTAAATTGTACATCATACATGATATTATAATTGCCAGACCTAGTTTATCAGAGTATTAATATTCTACATAAAAAATTCTCGGCTCTTTTAAATTTTTCTGGAAAATGATTTTGAATAGATTTGAAAATTTCATATTATTTATTTATATAAACGAATATGCCAATATTTACGCGAATATTCTAGAAAGTCGTTCATACAAAAAGAAACGTACTCTTCATATATATTTTTTTTCTTTCTACTCCTTTAAAATTTAAACTTCCGGGTAAACCATATTTATGTGTATAATGAAATAACATTCGTTATATGAAATTTCTGGTATATATATATAAAAATAAGGGCTATAATAAAATTTAAAAAAACAATTCTGTACATGAAACATATTTTAAAACTTTTACTTATGTACATTACCTACATTCTTAAGCAAAGTGATGTCTCTTGTCTGGTTTTTATATAAATAATATTATATTCAACTATTATAATGAAATATTAATATTATAATGAATAAAAGATATAAAAATACATATTATATATGAATAATTACTTTAATTTAAATTTAGTATAAAAAAATATCACAGAAACTCAAACTGAACATATCTTTGTTATCAATGTTTATACATTTTTAAGTGATTTTGATGAAAAAATAACAACATCTTACTCTTTCTAAAGTGTTACTTAACACTTTTTAAAAAACGTATACATATTTAAGCGCAGCCTCGAACTCAGCATGTTTTCTAATCCTAAGTGTGGAATAGAATTTTAAAAATAGTAAAATGGTAAAATAAATAGCATTCTTTCTTGCCAAATGATTATTTTTTAAACATTGTCTTTGTGTAGCAGAAATTTGTAAAAGTCTCTTTTACAGAGACGCTAACAAAATAAATAATATGTAGAAAAAGTATAATAAATTCAACGCAGGCGGTAGTAGAACGCATATCTTAAGGATCAGAGCGCTTGGACGGTTTCTAAAAGGTGATGTTTCGAATTGTGCTGTGTTCAAATCTTTCTTTATACGTTTTTTTTTAAATAACAGTATCATTTATATTTTGCTTAAAATATTTTAACTAAAAAACATATCACGTGACGTCGACGAGGTACGATTTTTTTATATTATTATTAATATATAAGATTTAGAGCTTTATTCGTACCTGCCATCACTAAAACATGTACTGTTAAAAATAAAAACTGAGGCCACTCGTGGCGGAGTGGGGCAGCGTCTGATTATAAACGCAACCGGTTGTGTATTCGATTTCTATTCGGGAAAATGATTACATTTAATTAATTTTTATTTTGAAAATTCGACGTAACACAGAGTACGGAGTGTCTTGACACTAAGCACTTCCTGTTTACCCTGCTATGCAGGATACAAGTGTGAAATTAAAAGAAAATAAACTTGTATAAGTACTACTTCGACTCGGGTCAAAATAAATATTCCGATTGATTTGCTTGAAAGTTTGATAGTTATTTGGCCCATATATATGGCAAGACAAAACTTTCATTGCATAAGAATGCAGATGTAAAATCATTAAAAGTTTTCTGACACATATTAAATTATAATCGAGCTCGTTGACACTCAACAATCCGATTAAAATATTATAATATATATTTTTATTTCAACCCTTTCACATTGCAAAATGTTTGATATTTATTTCGTATCTCACAGATCTGATGTTTTTCGCTGCGATATTTTGAACGTCTCTCAGTCCCTCCGAGATGAAGTTATTTGCTGAACTCAAAGTGTATTTTTACGTTATCCCATAAAATGAGAATGTCTGGCTGTATTGATTTTTTTATCACTTATATTGAGAATGTATATCTAATATTGTCAAGTATATCACATTCACCAAAGCAAAATTAAGAATCATATAAGAACAGTTTAGTAATCTAATATACAATGAGAATATTAAATGTTTAGGTTATCATAAACAGCTATTAGTTTTAAAATAATATTACATTGATTTTCTTAATACTGTTGTTTTTGCCAAAGTAAAATATGACGACGAAAAAGTTAAAAAGACGACAAAAGCTACCATATTAAGGATGAATTATTTGAGTTACTATTTAACTATTTTTGTACTTTGAGACAAAATTGTTTTAATAGAATTACAAAATTTTTACACAAGATTCATTATATAAAATACTTGCGAAAAATTTTATCTTACAAAATTATACGGACTTAAAACAATTAAGTAAAGCATTCATATAAATTTACTTTTCAAAAGCACACGTCAACAGTTTAGGCATTTTCAAAATATGAATAGAATTAACCCTTAGAAACGTACAAAAAGCAATGATTTAAAGTTTAGTGGGGCTACCTGTACCACATTAACCTACTTCACCCAGTTCATTCCCGAGACCACGGAAACGAACTGAACGGAAACGCTTTCTGAGAGGTTTCGTTTGCGAGTTTGTGGGAGCCCCCGCCAATTTGCCTCGCGGGGATTACACTTTAGTTACGTTCTTTCTAAATTTCAAAATAACACTTTTATTTTGTTTCTAGGAGAAGTGTTGTCGATTTTAATTTTAATTAATTGCTAGTTTTTCGATTTCACCTTTTTCCTATTTGTTTTAGTTTTAAAGGTTTGTATAACTGTACATGTACTTGTTTATTTACAAAACTTAATAACAAGTTTACCATAAGGTAATTCATTGATTTATAGCGCGTCATAATAAAGTGAACCTTTCGCCATAGTGGAACCCATTAATTTATAAAATATTTGAAAACGTGAGAGGAATAAAACATGAGATCTTCCCACTTGAGGATGTTGCTTATGGAAAGTATGCAGCTACGGGCAACACCTCTGACGTTGTCCAGCAATTTTTTTCTTCTATTATAGAAATAACATTCACTCCAAAATTTGACGTTTCTCTCTCTGGTAAGACAAAAGTTCTGCCTTAAACACATAATGTCTCGAATTTAGGCGGAAAGGCTATAAAGAAGTGTATTAACATTAGATTCACTCTTACACCACTCATTTAATATATCTTTAATCGATTAATAAGATGACATGTCACACCTATGGCGGAACACTGGATATGAATCCCCACTTTACTCATATAATGACTTACATAGCCTTTAATACATAGCCCTTTTAGCTTTATGCTTTGTCCTGTATTTTTTTGTAGGCTAACGTATGATCATAATATGCCTGGTATTAAGCGTTGATATGGTCTATAATGGTACACACTTGCCTAGAAGAACCTATTGACTTTATAATTGAAGAACCCTGGATTGTAAGTCTTCCAAAATACGGATGCCGGCAGCGACTTCCACTGCTTCGTGATGTGAATAAAAAAATGTGGCCTCGTATCGCTTTGTCCGTACAATTGGAATGTACATGTACGGATGACGTAAAGAAGTTATCTTAGATGTCTGGTAGTGAAATTACTGATAAAAATTGACAGTGAAGCAACCACACGCCGGTGACTAAACTAATAAGAGGGTTTTATCATCGATTATCTCTCTGAGACGTTTTATCAATCAATTCTAGCGCTTGTAGTTGGCACTTGGCATATCCGTCCCATAAATGAGATTTCATATACGGTCTAATTTTCGTTTTGTACAGTGCAAGAAGGTATCGAGGTATAAAATACTTTCTAACCTTAGAGAGGAATCCTAGTTTCTTGGCGGCCAATTGAACTTAGGATTCAATATAAGAATCAAAGTTAAGAGTCGATAAGAGAGTTATGCCAAGAAGCTCTAAATAGGCTTTAATTGATATTAGTACATTTTGGAAACAGGGAATCAGTATAAATTATAATCAGGCCAAATTAGTATCGCCTCAATCGGAGTCCATATTTTTTTCCCTAAGCGGCTGGATTTTGCCAGCAAATAATATGTTTTCTTTTCTACAATATGAGCTAGTTACCATCACGTTTCAATAGTGAAGGAAATGAAGTACAAAGACAGACCATAACTTAACTACCTGCTGGATACAGAGCTAATTTCTTTCCTATTCCTCCAATATGATCTCTACTTTCTTGCAGGACTTGGTAGCTGACTAAAAGAATATCTTCTTTACGCGAACATCTTCCAGTTTAGTTTCATCAGTAATGGCGATTAGCAAGTTTACTTCACGCTTCAGCGCGTATACCTTCAACTCCTAACCAAGGGCGATATGTGCCTGATAACATGTCGGAAAATGGAATTAAGTATTAAATACCCATGCATAACATATCTGTGACAACTTCCGCACAAATTGAGGGTTCAGTAGAAGTAAAACACACAGACTGCCAAGGATATCAAGCGAAAAAGTATCACATTTCCTCCTAATCTATTGGTTTCCCTCAGGACTCCAGTTCATCGGATTATATCGACATTGATTTCACCAGACAATAGTCAGACGTGCTCAAGGATAGACATGGAGTTGCGGTCTGGTACAGTTGTTAGGATAAGGTCTAGACAATAGGGCGTATGTGACTCAATGTCAGGTACTGGTGTTACACCTTGGACCAGCTAGGCAAGATTTAACGTTAAAGAAAGTCTTCGTATCTCTCCCGGCATGATCTAAAATGGTATGAAAGGGTACTTAAGTGGAATGAGGGTGGGGGCCTTATAGTCGAATCAAAACGAATCACGTATTAAGTCACACCATTCCTAATTTTCTCTCGAAATTTAAGACATTGTGTATTGAATGGCGGAACAAAACACCGCCCTTTACCTTACAAGGGCGATAGTATCAAAATAATTTAAATGATACTTTCAATCAGCCTAATGAGATTCAAAATAGTAAGTAATCGCGTTTAAAATCAGACGCAATAGTGTCATGACGGCCTCCTAGTATTTTATTTGACATTGTTTCAATCACTATTTGCAATTATTTCAATATTACTAAAATATAGTGGTTTTAAATGGAATCTATAACATACATTTACAGTGGTTAAGCTAATTTCACTGTATATAAAAACCACAACGCAAATAATGTTTACTTAATAAGTGATTGATATTTTAGAAATAAGTACACTATGGCGGCCAGTCGTGGTGCACTGGGAAAATATCTGACAGTAAACGCGATAGCTTGTGGGCTTAATTCCCACTTGGGGGAATATAATATTTAAAAGGTTTTTATTTTCTCGCTCTGGTAAGACAAAGCGTAACGTTAAGTTCCACCGCTCGATACTCAATGTCTTAAATTGAGCGGAAAGCGGACTGCGGAGTTTTTTCACACAAAGTACTTAATGTATACCCTGTTATGCGGAATAAAAGCGTGAAAAATCTTTTTAATTTTTATTTATTAATTTAATTTAACAATTTACAAAAACATGTTTTCTTATTACTTTCTATAATATGGTAAATGACAGTTTATGTAATATAAATGTCATTTCATTACAAAATAAATTCCAACAAATAGTGGCCATTCAATTAAGTCAGCTGATGTTGACACACGAATATGGTAAATATTCATATTACGAGCTAAATTATTATAACTGACCACCGCACTCGGTGTATGTCAAATAACTCCTAAACAATAGTTTTGGCACTGCGCCCGGTACGAACAGCTTTGATATTTTACTTGTTCCTCCAGCAAAACGTTTATTATTATATATTTTTTGGTGTATTTTTAAACAAGAAGGCTCTAAGTCTTATATAACGTGGTAATGAGAGACATCCGAGAGCCAAGACACTCCTTTTACAAATTCCGCTTAAAATTGAAACATTGCATATTGAGTGGCGAAGTCAACACTGCACTTGGTCGTACTAGAAAGAAAATAATTTTAAAATAGAATCTTTTCTCCTACAGTGAATTGTATCCAAAATCTATCACGTTTTACAGTCCCATTGCGTCATGATGACCTCTATTTTTTTATTAAACATATAAATATTAAAACTAATGTTATTGTTGCTCATTTTTGGACAGCATGTGTATATTATTATGTACATTTTATTTGTATAAAATGTTATGCTAGAAAAGGCGCGTATATCAGTTTATTTTCATACATATTGACATTTTAGCTGTAAAATATTAATGTATATTATTTTTAAAGTTAAAATTGTTTATTTCTTTAAGTGATTATTACTAGTAGTTCAGTTATCGAGTAAATATACGTTGCGTTATAATATTTATTTTAATAATTTATTGTATTTTTTTAAAGGTAAATTTATAAATTGCTATTATATTTAACTGCGAACATTTGAAAACATAGAGTAGAATCATTCGTTTCACATATCATCTCCAGTGTGAGGCAGCGTGCGTGTTGGCTTCTGTGGAACCTGGACACAATAATCCTGACGTTAATTTATGGCTGGCGTCAGAGTCTGGGTAGTGGTGGTCGAGGAAAGCCCGGTGAGATTTTAGTGGGTATACAGACGATGACCGGAGTCCACATATCTTTGAGTCCCCAAACAGGTGGGAATCCATAACGTATTCCTCATGAAGAAATAAAAAAATAAATAATCCATTTTACTTACGCAGTAGGACAGCGTCTGACTGTAAACGCTCCCACTCGGGGAAGTTATTATTTTTAAATTATTTTCACTTCCTTGCTCTGGTGAAGACAAAGTGTGGCGTTGAATTCCACCACTCAACACGCAATGTCTCGAATTCGGTAGAAAGTGAAGTACGGAGTGACACTTAGTACTTTCTGTCTACCCTGCTATGCGGAATAAAATCGTGAAGCTAAAAAAAAAGATTTGTACAACAAAGAAGTTCTCGATTATGCTTTGTTTAATATTTTAACAAAAATGAAACAATATAAAGTAATATGTCCTGCTTGGAGATATTACTTCCTTGTTTGACAGATTTAAATATAATATTTAGTCTAAGCAGGCTAGTAATATGCAAATAATCTGAACATAAACGTACCCTTAAGATGGAGCTAAAATTATAATTATAACATATATATATTTATAGATCACGAATATATCATAATAATTTCATATAAAAATATATGACACATAATATGAGAAAATATTAGTATGAAAAGGTTCATAATATAAACCTGAAAACAAAACTTCCAACGTCCAACCAATCCGTGCGTGCGTTATTTGTGTTATCCTAACTCGAAAGATAAGCAAAAGTTTTCAGCGCGCAGCTTTACTGGATTTAAGCCTGTTTATCTTAGTGACAGTGTGGTGCCAACCCGTAACAATCAAACAAAAAGAGACGCTTTTAAACAAAAGAAGCACTATCGGAGAATTCAAAGTATGTAGGTTAATCTGAACTTTGGTTGCCAAGTATTGAAAGTAGCCAAATATATATGTATTTATTTCACAAAATTTGTGTGAATACTAATGAAGAACAGGAATAAATGAAAAGCAAGACAATTATTTTAAAATCTATAAGCAGTAATAAATTTATAAATAGTTTTATTATTATTATTTCTTTACACCTACACAATTATCCCAATGGCTGGTAGGAAAATGCTTTCACTGTTAACTGTTAAGCCCGCCTTTTGTGCATATTTGTGTATAATTGTGCGGAAAAAAATACATAAATAAATAAATCGATATTTAATTCACTAAGTCGTATACTGTACCTAAGTAAAATTGTGCAACGTTAGCGTGACAGATGACCGAGTTGATGTAAGAGATGCCAGACACGTATGATACACGTATTACGTATAAACGTGTCCGTTGTAGTCACGACAAAACCACCGCTATTAGTTACACTAGCCGTTGCTTATAGCTTAAATTTTTTATTTTATTGTAAAAGCAAAATATGAATGTTGTTTTTTTATACTTTTTTACTTGATAAATTTCAAATCCTTCTTTTCTTCAAATCATCAATATATATATATAAGTAATTAATATTAATATATATAAATAAGTTATTTTTATTAAAACATTTTTTAACTCACGCTTTAAGTACAACAAACAAGGAATTACAATTGAGTTAAAATAAATATTACATTAATGAGTGCATCACATTTTTAATCATATAAAATCTAACCTTACAACCAAAATGGTTCACAACAATGTAAACACGAGAAAATCGGATAAACCTACCCGCATCCGAAACATGGTGGACAAAGTTTGATGGTCGCGTAGCCTGTATGAATGTATCCACTGCTTCGTTTTACATAGCAAATGTGTATCTGCTATTGAATTTTCATCTGAATACGTAGGATTTGAACTTTGAAAAAATTCCAGCGTGCCTTTTAAATATTTGTATTCAATATGGATGGATGGAAAATGAAACAGGTTGAACACGGCTTATTTCTACTGATACCAAAAGACCGGTAATTATGATTTCGGTAAAAACAATGTTATAATTTTGAAGGTAACTTAATTTCATTTTATTTATTAACATAAATAAGCCTAAAATGAATTATGACTAAAATTTAATATTTCAAAAGTAAACTAAGATTAAATTAAAGATAAACAAACAAGATCAATATAAAGCAAAGTGAAATTTTGTTTCACATGAAATCTCTTTGTGTCGTTACATAAAACTAAAATATTCAAATCCTTTACCAACTAAGAAGAGAAAATGAATATTTCATCACTAATTTGCATGATGTTCTTAACGTTTGACCTTTTGTTATTTAGACTGAAAACATAAATAGAATAAATTTTCCTTTCTGGAGTTAGACAGTCAAAGTTCTTAGGAAGTATGTTTTAAGCGAGTAAAGAAAGTAACCGATAAAATATTCCGGTATTTTTTTTGTTAGCTTTTCAAATGGAATAAATTGAAGTATTTAAATTATATTATTAAAACCTGATCGTAGTGTTGTTCTTCAACATGTGACTTATTCAAAAATATGAGAAATAGACTATTCCTAAGCATTTTAGTAATGCAAAGCTCTTTGCAATTTTATATAGCCTATTTAAATATATACATATTTTTAGATATACCGTATGTACATGTTATAATATTAGATATCCATATCTATGTATATATAAATTACAAGATTTTCTAACGAAAACAATGTGAATATAACAAAAGGAAACGTCTTGACCCAAGTCACTTTGCAACTTTCACGATTACTATCAGCGCCGCCCTAATTAATAAGGGGGGGCTTAACAACGGGGACGTGTTGTTTTACCTTATTAGAGCAACATCTACTAGATAGAAACTACACAATTATCTGAGTGTTCCCTTATACCATGGAAAAAAGCAAGGCACACTTACAACAAATTAATTTATTTTCCTCGTAATAAAAGTATTTTTTTAGCTTCACGTTGTTTTATCCCGCATAACAGGATAGACAGAAAGTACCTAGTCTTAAGACACTCCGTACTTCGCTTTCCACCGAATTCGAGACATTGCAAGTTAAGTGGTGCAACTCAACGCCGCACTTTGTCTTCCCAAAGCGAGGAAGTGAAAATAATTGAACCCACAACCGATCGCGTTCCCAGTCAGACCCAGTCCCACTACGCACGACCGGGTTCTCTATGGCATATATGTACAATGTATCTAGGAAGGAACTTCTGCCAATACAAAGACAATGTATATATTCAGATTCTGAATCATACCGTTAGTTATGTGTCCAAAGCCCGACTAGTACGCTTATATTTGTAATACACGTACTTTATACGCCCTCTGTGCGATCAGAATGCAGATGTGGAGTATTTAAGTTCAATTTGTCTTTATATACGAAAGTCGGACCCACGCCCTAGCCGTTTTTCCGACTTTTTACTTTCCTTTTAATGATTCTTATAGTTCTAAAATATTGAGTTTATCATCAAACTAAAATTTAAAATGTTTTCTCGATATTTATTTTCAAATTCTAATATTACTTAATATAATTAACTTAAAATAGTAATGTAAAGACAAAATGAAGATAATTTCATTTCCACTTTTTACTAAATATCGAAATAATGAGTACCTACGTCGTACTTGCTATTGCAAGAAAATAAAATATTTTTTTGATTGCTATTTATTAAGGTTTGATATATGTATGCGTAATCTCATAAAAAAATACGTCGACAACATGTGACAAACAACATTTCAGGCTGTCGGCTGTGTAATGTTTAAACTTCCCACATCAACGGTAATAATACAGATGTGTTCACAGTTATAAAAGTTGAATCATTGTGCAATATTTACTTAAAAACAAATAAAATGTTTTGTTTTAAATAAAAATCTGAAATGTTGAAAAATATAACGAAATGGATAAAATATGAATTACATAGTATACAAAGGTCATGGAGGCGCTACAAGACAGTGTCTGACTGTAAACGCGATTGGCTGTGGGTTTGATTTCTATTTGAGGCGATGATGATCTTAGATTTTTTTATTCCGCTCTAGTAAGACATAGCAAGGCGTTGAATTCCGCAAGTTAATACGCAATATCTTCAATTTAGGCAAAGAGTGTCTTGACAGTAGGTTCACTCTAACTATCCTGCTATGCGTGAAAGTTTTTTAATCTACGTTAGAATGACAGAAACTTAAAAAGTTTAAAAATATGATTCAGCCATTAGCCAAAAAATGTTTCATGCATACACATTCCATATACATTAAATTTAATTTCAAATTTCATTTAGATTTAATTAGGGAGTAGCTTTAATTACTTCATCTATACAATTAAGCTTGTATACACAACTCATTAGTTGAAAATGTGTGTGGAATAATGTGTAATGTTGCTTTAATATATTAAGGCTTGCCAGTAATATTCATGTTAATGTACATGTAATACATATTTAATTGTTATATTATTTTGGGTACACAATTATACGGCAATTATTTTGTTCTCATTGTTAAAATATATTATTTTTGTGTAATATTTTTTTTGGTAAATAAATGATGAAATTGAGTTTTTTTTAATAAATATCACTTTATATATAGCTTTGCCAATAAGTTAAGCGATTGTAACTATTTCAGAGCAAAGCTCGTCAATTAGAAGAATAAGAGCTGTGCGGAAATTTCGACTCCAAATTCATATTATTTATTGAGCACGTTTTCTATTGTCAATCGTAGTAGCACAGTTAAAACTGTATTAATATTTGAGTGGTCGATGGTTTAAGTCTTTAGCTTAATTTAGCTTAAAAAAAACACTTATAAAAAAAATATTATATTTCGCCCTCTCTCTCTCGTTAATCAAAAAGTGGTTTTTAGTTCCGCAACGTCTTTAAAATGCACAGGAAATAAAGAACAAAGTGAAGAACTCTTATAAGAATGCAAATATTTATTATTTAATTTACATAATTTTTTCAATTTTTAGTGATTAATTTAATAATATTAAGAAAGCAATAATCGCTTTAAAATTAGGAAAAATAAAAATAATTATCAAAGTTATATGTTTTCCTACTTAAATAAATAAAGATGGTATTGATAATAAAATGTATTGGAATATTTATCAAATATAATATGAATATTTAGGTTTGACCTTCTGAGATGTTTGATTACAATTGTATGATTGAAATTGAATACTGGGTAATAATGGAAGTTATATATATATATATATATATATATATATATATATATATATAAATATATATATATATATATATATATATATATATATATATATAAAAGTTGGTTTTTTCGATGCCTATTAAATTTTTTTTTTATAAAATTGAAACAGAAAATTGCTATGCATAAGCTTACTATAATATATATTTTCTCAATATTTGCAATGTTTTAAATGGTAAAAACTGCGTAGGATAATTTTTTATGCCAACATCTAAATTGACACATTTAAAAAATATACTATTCATTCATAAATTGACACATTTAAAAAATATACTATTCATTAGTTTGATTTTCATTTAATTTCATTTCATTCATTTCACACGGGGAAATGATTCTACTCAAATTTTATTTAATTCTTATGCTTGTACTTTTACATTTAGTTTTTGTACTTGTACAGCAAAAGGCGGCGCTGAATCTTAAATGCTAATTATAAATCATATTGATATAATTTTAATTTATAAATTTAATTAATAACATATTATATATTTTTTATTCTTATAATATTTTGACAATCAATAATGTATGTTTTAGATATAATTATATGACATTAGGCCACACGAATTTCAAATTTGTTTTATATTCTACGTGTAATCTTACAATGTGTATCATATAATAACATTTTTGTTTTACTTATCCTGTTGGACCCTTTTATATTACATTACATTGTCATATCATAGTATAAAATGAAGATGCATCCGTGTTGGTGAGCTTAGATCGCTTAAAGCACGTAACGTATTTTAACACGATTTTCATTAATACACAGGGTGGCATTTGAGAAAAATTATTAATTTTTTACAAAGTTTCTTATGTAAAGGAGAACGCGGACAGGGGTAAGAACAAAATAGATATATTTAAGTAGTTCTCAAGTGAACTACAAGTGGGCCGCTAGCAGGCAAATATAGAAGCATAATAGACAAGTAGCATTCATAAATTGGGCTTATTGTTGTTATAGATATGAATTTACATTTATATTAATCGAGAAGTTAATGAATTCTTCGTACAATAGTCTATTTGCCTTCATAAACAATGTTTATGTAAAGCACGGTTAATAGCAATGCTAACAAATTACTTCAATACATATATATATATATATATATATATATATATATATATATATATATATATATATATATATATATATATACATAAGTATAGGTTAACAGGTGTTTTTGTGCAACAAGATCTATGACTTTCACGTTTTAAACACAATTTTAAACGGATTATCACAGGAATACCTGTGACCTGTCACCACGGACAACTAGTAGACGTAAGCTAGATATTGATTGAATAATAATTTAATTTGTGGCCAAGGCCGGTTCTGTGAGTGAGGTGTGATAACCGATTTATTTTTGAGTACTTATATACCCACATATAACATTGGAGTCTTCCGAAAGTCGGATTTTCAAATATTTATTTTCGTATACCAAAATAAACGCGATTGACTGACTTGCTATGCGGGATAAAACGTAAACTTCATAAGAAAATTTATAATTAGCATATTTTAAAACGTTTATAAAAAATTATCACAATCTAAGTAATTTTTACAGAATAAAATAAAGGAGTTCATGATATTTAATAAACCCAGCAACTGCCTCAGTATTTCCATGACGTTAAACGACGAGACGCACACGAATACATTTTTAAAATACCTAATTATTTACTTGAATTCTCTCAAAGGCAATTAAGTGCGCTCTTCTGAGTGACAGAAGTAAGACGGCGCTGACATAAGCAGTATGGAAATACTAAATAGACAAAATAACCAGAGAGCCTTAGCTACTGAGTATTATGTAAATGAGGGCGTAGTAAGGGAGGTCCCATGAATATTCATCCGTTAGTCATTACAAAAGTTTCTTTGGCTTGAACCAAGTTAAAAATGCAGTGGATTATGAATTTATTCTTTAAACATTTTGATGAAACTTGCTTGATGATATTATACCCCGGAGAGTAATTTTATTAATTAGTTATATAGTACTGTCTCATTAGACTTGGTAATTAATTATGTCTTTCACTCTATTTTTACAAATATCATTCGTTATATTAATTTAAAAAATATAAAATATTTGTCAGCAAATTTAATTAAATAAATGTTGAGCGTCGTTTACATTTTTTGCTTACTTTAAAAAGAAGTTAAAATAAGTCAAACTAGTGAAAGAAAAATATGCAGCCATTTTGATGTCAATGTAATAATTATATTGTAAGAGAACTTTAAACTCCACACGTCCATTTAGTATATATAAAATAAAAAAAAATATCATCATTATATTAATTTCTGAATGTAAGCAGACAAAAAGAAGGTACCAATTTTGCGTAAAATTACATGGTTTTTTTAAAGCAAGAGATGTAATAAATTATCAAAAGACACGCAAGTATTAAATGACGAAACATAACGCTACATTTTATCAGATTATGTATGTATCACTGCGTGGAGCAGTGACCTCGAACTGAAATAAAATAAATATATCATATATTTCACAGTTAAAATTCATGAGAAACCTCAAACATATTTAATTTTACTTATTCCGCTAATTGCGACTTTGTTTTATGTGTGCAAACAGAAAACGCAAAACAATAGAAGAGCTCTAAATACAAGCCTAAAATCACTGAGGCATTTAATCACGTATTGACTGTGAAATTTAGCAAACATCCTAAATCATATAATCGCTATTTTCCTATCCTCCCATTTCTTCGAAATAATTTCCTACTGATTCAATGAAATGTGAACTGGATAAAGAGAACGCTTTCGCACTCAACGTGATATAAAATATTGGAAATGTCAATCTTGTTTCATTGGAAATTTATGAATACCAGACGAAAATATTCAAGTATACATTTTTTATAATAAAACAATCATTAAGATGACTGACTGATCATGCTGATCATGAATTACAATGTACTGAATTTCTTTGCAAACTCTACAATTCAACTTACATTTCTAGATATTGTTATGATATAGTAAGCAATGCCTTTTAAATTTCATTATTTTTTAAATGTCCTTATATACATTAAATATATATAAGGATTTATTACATATCAAGCTACAATCATTATTATTATAGCAAATCATTAATTTCAAATTTTTATCATAAGCCAGCGTCCATTGACCAACCTATAAAATACAATGTGCAATCAAAAGAATTACCACATATCAATAACCGTTTAGATAACATGGACAATAGAAGCGAAAATGATAACAACGTAACGAAACGTCCTATCAATTCGGATGTTCAAGCAGCTCATAAGCGTTTGCTTTTATTGAGCCCTTAACAGGACGTTATAAAAATGTTAGCGAGCTGTCGGTGTTACAGAAATTTTATTGTATGTTTGTGTTGTTTATAATTATTGGTAATTAATACGAATGTTAGCTGAAGGTCTTTGACTTAATATTAAGCAGCATCGATTTTTCCCTGTGATGGGACGTGGTAGAATGCATTTTTCCTCCGCTGCTGGGTAGCGTCCCGTAGAATCGGAAAACCTAGTGATTTGATGGTAATCCTCCGACTGGCTCACGGTCACTATCATGACAAAAACGATCCGCCAAATATCTGATAATTTGTGCCGGTTTGATGCCATGTAAGCCAATTTTCTCTATTTCTACCCCTTCTTTGACTCAGAGTGTGGTGGTTGCGACAGTTCTGGCTGTAAAGATCAATACACTATCTCCTTTCATTTTGATCCAGAGGCCGGGAACGCATTCTCAACTCTAATGTTGTGTATCTCCATAAGTCAAGGTGACCACTTATCATCAGGTGACCCTTTTGGTCGTTTACCCCCTTTTTCTATAAAAAAAAATAATATAGACCTAAATATTATTTGATGAATTAGTGAGATAGATAATATACATTATATTTTTTAGCACTTATTGAATTAACTATGTAGCTCATAGATTTCTTTTTTGTAGTTATATATTTCATACATTTTGAAAACTATAATAAATTAAACATAACTATTTTTTGAGTATAAGTTTTTTTTTATTTTACTTTATTCATATGAGTTTATTCAAAACAATGTTATCTTATTAAGTCAAAATTCCTTATTTCACTGTAGAGAATTTTATTACAATTTGTAGGCTAAAATATACATGTTTCAATTGCAATTTCATTCTTGGTTTAAAACAATCGCGACTCAGTTGGTCGTGAAATAACGTAGCATTCATGCCAGATGCTTTTCACGGAACAAAAGAAAGATTCGAACCTGAAAACAAAATTCAAAACTTGTATTAACGTAAATCTATACAGATTAATATTTTGTTAGTGGATTTTTGTTTTGTTTAAAATATATGTATTTTTATCTTTTTTAAACATATAAATACTAGAGAAAGCTCAAATGAGCTATGTATATGTTTATATGTTTATATATTGTTTTATCAAATACGACCGCCGGTTTGAGTTTACAACCAGCATTAAGGATAAACGAGTCCGCATCCTTGACTTTTAAATCACCTATATTGTAGTGCTTGGTAAAACTTAAGGAGGCTACTTTACAATTTTCATGAAAAATAATCTCATCATCGAGCTTATTTATATACATATATATATATATATATATATATATATATATATATATATATATATATATATAATATATATATATATATATATATATATATATATATATATAATATATATATATATATATATATATATATATATATATATATATATATATAAATAAGCTCAATGTGTCTCTTCTAATGTCAAGAGTTTTTAAACGTCAAGCGCGTTACTAAACAAAATAACGAAACGAATATCGATTAACAACTTTAAACTTTTAACATAAGGTATGAAATGCTTAAACAGTTCATCTCTATGAAGTAGATATGTATATTAGATGTGTACTGTTTAGTTAAAGACTTGAACCCAAATAGTGCACTGTACACATTTGGTATTGTTAAATAAATAAAGCTGGCACCGTATCTACGTAACCTTGCATTACTACACTTCTGGTTCAACTTTATAATTGGTATGCTTTGTGAAATGTTATTTTAGTTTTAATGATGTAAATAAATGATTTCAATGCTTAGTCACTCATTTTAATTATGAATTTTTTTATTTATTTTTTTAGCACGCGTTTATCCCGCATTGAAGGGTAGACAGAAGTAAGAAAGTACCTAGGTCAATACACTCCATACTTTGCATTCCACCGAATTCGATACATTGCGTGTTGACTGTTGGAATTCAACGCCGCACTTTATCTTATCAGAGCAAGGAACAGAAAATAATTTAAATATAATCACTCCCTCGAGTGGAGATCGAACCCACAACCGATCGCGTTTACGGTCAGACGCTGTCCCACTGCGCCACGTCCAGCCACTCACTAATGTGCGGTGTAAATAAAGAATATCTAGCAGAAAAGGTAAGAGTATGTAATAATTATTTATTATTAAATAATATAGCTTTGACTTTACACCTATTATCAAGATTAGTAAATTATTAATTGAGAAAATAAATATGTCATATGTATAATGCTTAGGTTACTTTTAAATAGGGTGATAAGAAAATTTTATAAATACATTAATGATACCAGCGATTTGGGATAACAAAACATACTTACAAATACCTAACGACTTAACAAATATGACAACTTCGACGACTTATCAAATATGACAACTAATGGATTAAAATTTAAACATAAGAGAGACAGACAGACAGACAGACAGACAGACCATGTACTACAAAAAATAAAAAAGTCTGGGATAAAACGAAATAACTATAGTCATGAGTTCTCGCAGATTGTTCCCTCGCGTATATCTAAGTAGTCCGTTAAAGGCACCCACTACCTGTGTCTCCGCAACGTGTCTTGAAGACTATATCCACTGAGATTCGTGGCAGAATGGGGTAGTTCCCGTGGACTCGGCTCGGTCATAGAGGAGCACCGTGAGTTGGCCGATCTATATCTGTCGGCATGGCCAACATTACTTGTCAGGACGCCCAAATGGGCTTTCTTGCGTTCTCACATATCATATACATATATATATATATATATATATATATATATATATATATATATATATATATATATATATATATATGAATAGAATACCAGATTCGTCATTTAAAACATAACCTAGACTAAAACATCAATCACCAAAAGCTACATACATATTTAATGAAAATCAAACAATAATTAATGGCTCAGTTAGTAGTTAGAACTATCTTAATCTCATTCTCAGCCCTTATTAATTTAAGCATTTGAAATTATATACATAAAATGTGAAAAGAACGTGTCGCTTCATTTTGAACTAGTATGCATGAATATGTAAAAAAGCCAATTTTATTCATATCTCAAAACATATATTTTCAAACTTATATACTCCATCACGCTAGTGTTAAAAAACATTTTACTACATTTTTGAAATTGTCGTAAATGTAAAGGGTAAACCAATTTATAACATCCGCAGTATGGACCGTTCTAGCGTTAATTCGCAAAGAAACGCTGTTTTGTCGCACTAACGTTCATCGCACCTTGGCTTGTCGCAATAACGTCGAGCACTCAATATTCGGTCTGGTGCCTCGCTACTCGTTTTAATTACGAACGAAAATTGGAATCAAGCGACGATTTCTCGTATATTTTAATATTTAAATCTTTGTAATGAAACATTTAAAATTACTGATTCTTTTTAATAGGTCACGATCGGCGAACTTTTTGCATTCACAATAATAATCGGATTAAAACGAACAGCGTAGGGATTTTAAGTGTTATAACAGGTCAATGTCTGTACATGTACTTAATAAATAAAAAACTTATACATGTGTTTGTTAAACAATATGATCTTTTTTATATTTTTCTTTTTGTTATTTTATATTCAAAATGTACATAATATAAATCGGTTGGTTAAATCTTAATTATATAGAAATTTAAGCATAGTTAATTATATATATAAAAATAATACACGTTGTAGGAAGAAACTTATATATGCCCTTTATATAAGTAATTGATTAAAGGACAACGTAGATAAACTATTTAAATATAAAATAAGAATTTTCTCATAGTTCACTGAACAATATATCCTAGACTATAAACTATAAACGTGATGATGTGTACAATACTTACTTTATTAACTAGTGCACGCTCGCAACTTCATTTGAGCGGGGTTGCTCTTGCCTTAATTTACCGGACAAAATAACTTAAATTCATATAAATTTGTTATTTATAAACCGTTTAAATTTTTTTTAATGCTGGTATACTATAGTATACTATAGTATACTGTTGGCCCTACCAGCCTTTACAGTGCCACCACGTTTTGGGGGAGGCTGAGCTAGAAGAGCTCTGATCTTGACGTGGAGACCTCGAGAGGAAACCATCAACTTAGAACACAGTGTCACAAGAGAACTCGGCGTGTCTACACCGTTTTGATTGGAAGACTTGCCTGTCCAGATCAGGCTTATTAGCACCGGGCGGTACTTTTGAAAAAAATAAATAAATAAAGGAAAGTTTACTTAAATACGATAGTAAAAACTGCATTTAAATTGGTTAAGCCATTTCCGAGATTAGCATGCACAAACGCACAGACTAACAGAAAATAATGATTGGTTTGGGTAAATGCTCCTAATACGAGTTTTTCTGTTTTAAGTATAGACATCGATCAGTTTGATTTTATTATATGTGTAGGTTTTACTTCACTTATTATGAAAAATACAAAGAGTCCTAACTTATTTTCCTTTACCGATAAAATTTCCATAAAAAAGCGTATAGCTTTCAGGTTAGAATTTTAATTTATATAAGAAAGTTAATAAAATAAATTTATTTATAAAACAAATTATGACTTACAAAAAAAAAGTACACACTTTATTCCCTTTGACTATAGTGTCAATATAAATTTTTAACAATATTTTCAATTTAATTATTTTAAATGAAATATTTTAATAAAACTAGCTTTAGCTTAAGAACTTAACTAACTAACTCAAGAGATAGTGAAAATACAAATTGCTTATCTTCATATAAAAAAGCTCCAATAAGCCAATGAAATATTCATCGAAAGAAGAAACTTTTGAACAACTGCAATTTTGCGGTCATCGCTAACTGAAGAAACGTAACAAAAACAGTACGGTTTTTAAATTACCTAATTACTGTGCATGTTTTTATATTGATAACGGAGATTAGATATTTTTATTTTTCTTACCTTGATTTAAAATTATAAATTAAATACACATTAGATGATTTTTTTATTACGTAGATAAGTATTTTAAAATATTAATATAGGCCATCGAGACTCAGTTCGACAGCGCCTGACATTAAACGCGATGTTCCTAGCTTCCATTTCCGCCTAAAGGAGTAATTACACATTGAATTTATTATTTCATTGCTTTGGTAAGATTTAATGCATATTGAGTCTTACCAAAGCAATGAAATAATAAATTTAAGTGGCTCGATTTTCGACCGAAAACATTCAACGTAGTGTCTAGACACTAGGTTTATATTTGATTAACTCACTATGCGAGATAAACTGTGAAGCTGCTTTTCTTTAAATATAGTTACAATAATTTAATTTATCAAAACTTAAACAGATTTCATAATAACTATACATACCTTTATTTTCTTACAACTAATTTACTTGTATATCTGAAATTACTTGGCAGATTTTAATAAGAAAATATACTGTTTCCTTAGTTGTAATATAGCTATCAAAAAATTAAAAGAATCATCTCGATATGACTTTTAGTTTTAGAAAAAATCGTGGACAACGTACTAAGCCTATATAGATCAGCATTCTCAGATTTCGATCAATATCTACAAAATTACATACATACATATCGAACTGATAACCTCATTTTTGCAAGTCGGTGAAAAATAGACAATAATTATCTTATTATCATGTAACTTTCAATGTATTTACATTCAAATATCGTTAGCTGACTGTCTGCAGTTTGTTTGGTGTTGGTTTTTAATTTCATATTTCAAAATGTACTGTCACTGTAATAATAAATTATTGAAATTACAATATATTTAAGCAATATTATTATTACTCGCGAATCCACAGTTTAATTACAGAATAACCCTAGCATTATCTTTAATAGATACACCACTAAAATATGATATTATATGGAAAAGTTTTTAAAGTATCGATAGCAGTTACTAGAAAATCCTTTTATGTTTCAGTTTTTCGTGAAACTTACAAAATTCGCCCAACTCTTTTTTGCTGCATGAATATTTATTAGGGTCGTTAACGTCGGCATAAGTTGGCCAGTTTCTCTCTTAACTAAGTAGCAGTGGTTCCTGAACAAAAATGGCTTAAATTTTGGACGGCTTGCTTAAGCTGCAACCTCGGTTTCACTTCTTTATGGGCACTAAACTTTAAAATATGTTAGAGCACGTTTCAAGATCGCTTTCTTTAGTTTTTCATTAAAACAATTTACTACTTGTGTAAAATATTATGATATTTTTATAAACTACGATATGATTCAGATTAGGTAATGACATATTTCGTACACACAAACCCACCCACATACTTTTTTGTTATATTTATATATATTTATATAGACAGACGTTGTGTCAAAACTTATTATCAATTTATAAGTTACAAAGTGAAAGTATTACACGAATTTATACTTTTTTTATCAGGTTTATATGTTTTGTTCTGCGTTAATTCACGAAACTCAATGCTGTCTTTTATCTAATTAGACTTGGGCCTTTTGTATATCGTGGATGTACAACAAGTACTGAAGTGGAGATAGAATGGAGCCTTGAGGAACTTCCGCTCTTGCAGGACGTTTAGTGCAGAGGGTAAAATGAGTGGCTTATGAGATATTCACGTAGGATGTGCACTAGACTGCTCGGAAGCCGTGCTTGAAGCAATTTATCGATAAGGCCATTGTGCCAGACCTTGTCGAAGGCCTTGGAGATATCTAAGAATATCGCCGCTGATGACATTAATTTGAGTTTATATAACAAGTTCTGCGTGAGGCTGTGCACTCGAGGGATGCTTGAGTACTGGATTTGAAAGCCAAACTATTCGGGGGGAATGATGTTTTTAACCTTGACAATAGCCTGAAAACGCGTAAGTATAATACGCTCGTAGATTCTGCCCATGGTGCTTAAAAGGCTGACGAGGCTGATGGCGTTGGATTTCGGTTTCCCCGGTTTACGGATGCCTATAACTATGGCATTTTTCTATTGGTCTGGAAACGAATATACTTTTAGAAGAGTGTTGAAAATTGCTACGAGTAGCGAAATAATCTCTATGGCTAGGATTTTACAAAACTTATTTTCAATGCGATCAGATCTTAGAGCTTTTCTAGGCTTAAGGCCTTTAATTATCGATTTGACTTCTTCAACTGAGGTTGGTGTGACTGGTTCTCCTACTGGTGGTAACGGCGCCCACGTTTCAACCCGTGTTTCCACCGTGGCGACGTGATCTAGATAAAGGAAAGAAAAATTAAATTTGAACATTTTCAGAGAAAGAAAAGTCAAAAGTCAATTCCAATATCACAATAATGGTTTCAAAATTTTTAAAATCATTTTACTATCAAAACCAGTAACAATAAAATCAAAATAGTAAACAAAATGTTACATATTATTTTTAATTTCTCAATACATACTAATGTAAATGAAAATAAAAATGCTTAAGTTATTTCTCAATTCAATTGAAAATGGAATAAAGACTCTTATTTACTAATAAAATACTTACTTACTAATAAAATAAAAACTTTCGAATGTTCGTAAACGTCTACATTGAATGCAGTGCGAGTACTTAACTAATTTGTTAGAACACTAAAAAAACTTCGAAGATGCTGGAGCCTGATTTATGTAAGAACAAGACGTTCTCCTTGCTTTAAAGAATAGCGCTTTTAAAACTCCTTAGTAATTATTACCAAGAAACGTAATTTGTAAATTTGTGGCCTTATATAATTAAGGTTATGCAAAATTGGCTAAGGAAGGCAAGCATTGTATGTAAGTTTCCAGTTAGCTTCCGCCTCGTAACGATTATGAACTAATTAAGCCATGTGCGAGCTTTCTGTTAAATATTAGTTTAACTAAAACAAAGCTTTCAAAGTTTTAAATCGTTTAATCTTGAGCATATGTTTATTTCATATAAATAGTTCAAATAACGTATTATTTATATGAAGAATCGTATAAAAAATTAAAGTAAATAATTTTCGTATAAGTAACACGGAAACGTATTTAAATTAATTTGTATAAATATATATTTTAACAAATGTTTACTCAAAAAGACAAAAAAATATAAATATATATTTTAATATTTAAAATAAATAACGATACACAAGACTGTATAAAGCTTTACCTCAGGTAGTATTTAAATACAATCGGATTCTTCATTTACTTCTATCTATACATCTATACCGATATATAAAATTTGACTATCTTTTTGAAATATTAACATAACCAGTTTTTACTATATGCATGATTTTCTGGACTGACTTTATTCGGACTTCACTGACAGATAGCTAATTTAATGAGAAATAACTTACTAGAATTATAAAATAAAGTTCTATATATTTTAAATTCCATGTGGCTGAAGTTGCTTGTACAGCTTATTTAGTCTAGTGCTATAGAATTCTTATTATTAATTATCTATTATTAAATTGTTTTATAATAATACAATTTTTTTATAAAAATATAAAAAATTTAAACATTAATTTGAGAAAGAACATAAAATAAAACAAGCTAAATTATTCTGTTGATAACTATATGAATAAATTTTACGTAAAATATATATTTTATCCAATTCGATGAGAAAATAACAAAAATATTTCAAAATATATAAAACGGGTCAACGTAACATATTTAATACGACTTCATTTTCTATTAAATCATATAAATCTGATGCTTAACGATAAATTTAATCAATACCAAAGGCCCACGTTGATTACATCTGTGTCTTTATTTGTATAATATATTTCAAAGTAATTCGATTTTAATTATCTTTCACTGTGTAGAGAAGTATGAGTAAGGTATCTAATTTGATTTCATACTGAAATCGATCTGGTCGTTGTTGCTATGAGTACAGTGCTAATTTTGATAACACTACATATGTATGTATATAAATACTAGTTGATAAGTTAAATATGAGTTTTAGTTAGCTGCTTTTATCCTGCAGGGTAGATAGAAAGTAACTAGTGTCAAGACGTGCGAACAACCAACGAGCTACCACCGAATCCGAAACATTGCGTTTTGAGTGGTGGAACTCAACGCCGCTCTTTGTCGTACCAGAGCGAGAAAGTGAAAATATTTCAATATTAACTCTCCCCTGAATGAAACCGAATCCACAATAGATTGCGTTTATAGTCCGATGCTGTACCCCCGCGCCACGATCGGCTTTATTTTAGTTTAAAACAATAATGCAATAATAAACGGTCAAAAATTTATTGAAATGCGCTTTCGTACACTCTTTAAATAATTTTTACACTTTAAATGTATATTTCTTAAGTATTTGCTTTCAGTATTATAAGTAAATATAAAAACATAGTTACATAAATAGAATAAAGAAGTAGGTATATGATCACTTGTTCCTACTTGTCACTTGGCGTTCCGTATGATATTTACATCACGACTAATAGTTTTTTAGCTTCACGCTTTTATGGTTTAAGAACTTTATTAATTCCTCAAAAGAAATACATACATTTCACTTACTGAGAAACTATATAAAATAAAACAATTATAAAAACTTTTACGCCGCATATCAGGGTAGGGTACCTAGTGTCAAGACACTCTGTACTTCGCTTTCCACCGTAATAGAGACAGTTAAGTTACTTGATATCATTCGTTCTTACTTAGATTTTTATATATGCATGAATGTAATGTATTTTACAAGGTACAAAATTAATAATACAATTATTTATGCTGTTAAATTGGTTAAAAATAAGTTAAAAGAAAAATACAACAGCAGGACCAAATAAGACCTTTTATGTTTATTGTGAAAAAATGTACATAAATTATATTCAAATTAAATATCATTTATATCCGTGACATTTTAAAGTTATTATAATTACAATATTATTATTAACCATATTACTTAAACATTTTAATTACATACTAATTTTAAACGTTAATTTTGGCGTAAAGCAACCTGAAGATTAATCTGGGTTGACGGAATTTTAAGCTTTACGTCTACACACATAAGATCTGATATGTAGATATATCGTATTCCATAGGTGCAGCTTGTTACTCAAAACACGCGCCGAATTACGGCTAACGAAGAGCAGTCAAGTTTTATCTAACTCGAACGTAAAATGATATCTATAGTACTAATATTATTATAATATAAAGCCTTCGCAGCACAATTACTAATTAGGCGTGACGGTCGTGAGTTCAATACTAACTGCCTTGTAATTTTATTTTTGAGTAAATAAAAATTATTGGGTCGGTAGTGGCGCAGAGTGAGTGCGTCTGTAAACGCGATTGGCCGTGCGTTCGATTCTTACTCAGGGATATAATATTTAAATTATTTTCATTTCCCGCTCTGGTAAGACAAAGCGCGATGTTAAGTTCCGCCAATCAATGCGCAGCTTTTTGAATTCGGCGGAAAGCGTTACTTCTTGTTTATTTACTTCCTGTCTACCATGCTATGCGGGATAAAAGCATGAAAATCTCCACACACATTTACTCTTCTATCTTTTGTCACAATGTATATACATACATGTGTATTGTATATATGTACATATTTGTCAAAGACTTATACAAACAAAGTTCTCTCATACAAATCCCTTCCTAGCTTTTTATATATTACAGCTTTGTTTTCTTTTTACTAATTGTACTTTCTTTACTATTACATTAAGGAAAATGAATATCAGATTTTAATATACATTGCGTATGCTGTTTTAAATAAGAACACCTAAGAAAAAAATATGCTTTTCCTATTTCTATTCTTTATAAAAAATTCAATATTTTTACCGTCTAATAATATTTTTATTCAGTACAGCACTCTCATCAAGTGGAAGCTCAACTTCTAAAAAACTAATTATATTTAAGCTCTGAACTATAAATTATATTGCTCTACTTTTATTGGTAATTAAAAATGATATAATTGAAAAAGTAAAATAACCTTGCCTCTTGTGATTTCAAAAGAAAATTATTATTTAATATTTACTATTTTTAAACTGTTATTCCACACTTAGGATTACAAAACAATTTATGATTTTGTTCTGTAACAACTTTTTTTTCTGTTGTAGCATTCACGCTTTTCACAACGACGATATCACATTCATATAAAAAATAAGTTAGCTTTTCGGTTTCGGTTTCGGTTTACGCTTTACCCTGCATTAATAATATATAGTAGAGAATATTAAAAAAATATAAAAATAAAAAAAATAGATCAGTAAAGTTCTAGTGGCAAGACACTCCGTTTTCCACTTCACACTTAACTTATTCGCTGTGCTATTTCCTACTAAAGAACAGCCGAACATTGCCACTCTACACTTCTACACCATGATATTAGAGAAGTTACAAATACTTAAATAAAACAGTTATATAATAATTTGCTAAAGGAAGAATGAAAATTTAGTGTTGTGTTTAGCATTACAGTACATCTTTCAAAATCATTTTAAAAATACGTTTTTTTAGTTTAGAAATGCCTATTCTCCATATCTGCGCAATTTTGAGACATTTCATGTGTAGTAGTGAATTTCAATAGCGATGTTTATAGTGCTGGCGCGACAAAATAAAAATAATTTACAAATATTCACTCCCTCGAGTGGGAACAAACCCTCATCACTCGCGTATGTAGCAGACATGTCCCAATACGTCATGGTGCCAAAATGTTGAGATACTTACGTAAAAATTACTGTCCCTTTATACTGATAGGTTAGTATTGAGAAAATTTATTACTTTACACAGAGTGCTACCCTTAGAGATTTGAATAACAAAAGTTGTGACCTGGGAAGCTAGAGTACCGAGTTTAAATCGCATTAATTGTTCAAAATACTTATTTACTATCCCGACATGGTGAATAATTAATATTGTAAAATATAAGTTAATATACTATTTAGTCTTTTATCAATTAGCTATTTATACATATAAACTTAAGACCAATATACATATAAATATACAATTAGATGCTCTTATCAAAACCACTTATAATAAATGGCAAAACGTGATACTTCGTGGGTTGGATCTCCACTCTATAAAAAATATCTTTATTTTTCAATTATTTTTATATCTTTAAAAAAATTATAAGAATGTATGGATTTGATATTTATTTATATTTATCAATTAGATCATCTTAAGTGAAATATTGGGATAATATTACTTATACATCAAATTATAAAATAGGCTACAATTTAAAAAAATATTTTATGTCACTTGGCGATATTTATATTGAGGTCGGTCGTGGAGCAGTTGAAGAACAGTTTGTGACAGTAAACGTGATCGGTTGTGTATTCGATTCCCACTCGAAAGAATAATATTAAATTTATTAATTTTATTTAGATTTCTTTGCTCTGGTAAGACAAAGCGTGGCGTTGAGTTCTGCTACGTAACACGTGATTTCTTGAATTTTATTTCAAATTGAAGAATGAAGTGTCTTGATATTAGTTTCTCTCTTTCAGTCTCTTTATACTGGAAACATAGTAAACTAAATTTTATTCATTTTCGCCAACACTTAATTGTGTTCAATTTATACGTTTTTAAATTTCCTAAAAAGCAAGCGTTTTTGTTTAAATTTACTCACGCTGATTCGACACATTCAAATCAATCGGCGATTGCACATGTCAATAATTGTAGCGAAAAAAGGTGTACGGAGATTTATGTACACTTTATATTGAAATACATTTACGTATTGACCCACAACCCAGAAGATATACGGCTATATATTTGAACAAAAACTTTCATTCAACGTAAATTTATATCCCGTGAGATGGATTTGTCACGTCATATGTCATCCCTTTGTCGGTGTCGGGCCAATACGCGTGCCAATATGTAGAACCGCTTACAGTTTCCATACAATGAAAGTTTGTCAAAATAATTGAGTGTCCGCAAGAGAAATTGCATGTAAGCTCTTCTATGTACATATATTTTTATATAACATAAAAGTCCTTGCCTATTGTCATCCTTGTATTAATATGTGGAAGGTAAAATGTGAACTTTTATTTATATATTTTTTACAGATTTAGAACAAAATCAGTAGCTTAAGATATCGCATATATAAAAGTAAAAAACAATAAGATTCGCAGAGGCCAATCGTTGCGCAGAGGATCAGCGTCTGACTGTAAACGCGATTAGTTATGGGTTCTATTCTCATTCAGGGTATGATTATATTTAAAATTATTTTCTGATAAGACAAAGCGCGGCATTGAGTTCTGCTAATCAACACGCAATGTCACGAATTAGACGCAAAGCAAAGTACAAAGTGTCTTGACACAAGGTGGAAGCACCTTCTATGTGGGATAAAAGTATGTTAATAATCTATGGCTGTACTACTCTACTACTTTTGAGTGTTAACACAAGTAATAGTTCTATGCTCCACGCCAATTCAGACTGAGATACTACAATAGTAACCGAATTGTTTATGGTAATTCAATCATCACTATACATGTATCACAAATAGGATCATGAATCTCTACCCAGAGAGAGAAACTAATCTTAAGACACAAAATTTTCCACTTTTTGTTCTATTTTCAAAAGGCTGAAGCGGCAGCAGTACTAAATACCGTGTCTTCTTTAAGTCCGTTCTTTAAGACAAACCGAGTCATTCTCCCTAGTGGATATAAAACATACTAAATAAAATATTGAAAAGAAATATAAAAATAATATACCTAAAAATATCAAAACTAATTTAATACAAATTTAATACAATACAAAAAAACAAAAAAGCTAATGATTAAATACAATGTTAAATTTTACTTACAAAAATATTATACAACGAAATCCCAATATACGCTTAAAAACCGTATATCAAGCTTCCTATTGATCAGACCCTCGTCACTCGATAGATACCTATATTTAAATAAAATTCATCAAACAAATGTAAATGATCCCTAATTCAGCGGGTTTACCAGAAGTCATTAAAAGATTATATTACAAACTCGATTATTGAATCCTATTATTGTTTGAGTAATACTTGTTTATGTTAGTAATGTATTAATATATGCATATTGAATTTCTTGTAATTCTAATGGTCATCAGATCATTTGCCTCGCCTGCCTACACCGTTATATTTTTTTTGCTTGACGCTTTTATCCCGCATAGTAGGGTAGGCAGAATATACCTAATGCCACACTTTGTCTTACCAGAGCGAGGAAGTGAAAATAATTTAAAAATAATCCCCCCGAGTGGGGATCGAACCCACAATCGATTGTGTTTACAGTCAGACGCTGTCCGACTGCGCCACAACTGGCCTGTTATATTTTAAGATTAATTTTTATGTAAAATATTTCCTTTTACTTAAATTACTTAAATCAGAAGAACAGTGTCATTTCTGACACCGACGGGCTTAGTATAATGAATAGATAATGTATGAGAGAGTAATTAACACGGTAGTGTGCCGAAAATTAAACTTTACTGATAGTGTGAATCGGTTAACAAATTCAGGATGGCATCAGGTGACAGTGACGTATTGCTAAAGAAAATAAGGCGACTGGGGTTTGCCTGTCAACATCATTAGAATTTAATAAAATAATAATCCATATTTTGCCTATATATGTTGTCGACACTCGAAATCTTTCTCTTCTATAGATCTCTGTTTTAATTTATGATTCAGGTAAGGTTTTAATCTCTACCGTACCCTTTGCTGAAATTATCAATATAAACTGCAATTATTGCATTCAAAATGTGCGGATTCGAAAACGTTCAATTTTTTTACGTGTTCTAACAATATTTTTTTATCTCTATTCATAAAATATTACAACGAGGATGTTTAATATTTACCTGATCTTAAAGGGTAGTATTGCTTTGCCTATCTCTGTTATAGAAACTCGTGTATGGCTCAAAGCACTGTTCATCTCGAGGTGTCAGCTACATAGTAATTAAATAATTCTATAATAATCTATCTCTAGAATCTCACTAAAAATATTATCACTTATTGTATAGTAAATCAACTGACTCGGTTAGAAGATCAACTGATTGTTTAGTTTCTTGATTTAAATATGAATTTATTTATGATTTAACAAACTTAAATAAATTCATATTTAAATAGGCAAAAATAATCTTTTACTATAAACAACTCGCCACCAGACATTTCATCCTTTTTTCGTGTTATACTTTATGACTATAAGCAGTCTATATATATATATATATATATATATATATATATATATATATATATATATTGGGATTAAATATACCGTAGTGCTTTTAGACCGAATGAATGTTTCATTTACTGTAACCTCCTATACTTATCATTAGAAACTGCATGAGGTATATATAATTTCATGGCATTCTATTTTTAGTCTTCAATTAGTTAATTCCACCTAGAATTGGAATGGCCATACAAAATGTTAGATTTTCGACTTTCAACTACTGGTTGCGTCTGGTTTCGTAGCGGTTTGGCAATTACGTTGATAGTGTACTGTTCGGACATTTCAGCATCCCAATGTGATTTGGCGAGCATATCAGATACAATACAAATGGTTTTCTTTTTATTTTGGTAATTCTAATGAAAATAACTTATTATTTCTTTTAATGTTTTAAATGTTATTCCCCATTGAATAAGAAAACCTTTCTTAGAAAACGTCTCAAAATTTAAACGTAGCGGGCTTTAGCCCAGCCTAAGCAATGTCGCGTAGTTGTCAAATTTGTGACTGTACATGCATTGTTGTAGGTTTGATTATCATCATATAAATATTAAAAAATGTTACTGCCCATTTTTGTTACACACACCACAAAGCATTGGTCTCATCATTCAATTAAAAAAATACCAAAGTTAGTTGTATAGTAGTTAGTTGTATAGTAGTTAGTTGTATAGTAGTTAGTTGTATAGTAGTTAGTGATATAGTAGTGTTGCTGTTAGTAGAACGCATGGCTTAGCGGTCAGAGCGCTTGGACGGTATCCAAGAGGCGCGGGTTCAAATCCCGCTGTGTTCAAATTTTTATACGTTTTTTCAAAAATGTTTCTAATCCTAAGTGTGGAATAACTCTTTAAAAATAGTAAATATTAAAATAAAATAGCAATCTCTCTTGTTAAACTATTATTTCTTAATAGTCTTTAAGTAGTAGAAATTTGTAAAAATCTCTCTACAGAGATGCTAAACAACATAAATAAGTTGTAAAAAAACGTATAAGAATTTCGACGCAGCTGGTAGTAGAACGCATGGCTTAACGGTCAGAGCGCTGGGACGGTATCCAAGAGAGGCGGGTTCAAATCCCGCTGCGTTCAAATTGTTACACGTTTTTTCAAAAATGTTTTCTTATCCTAAGTGTGTAATAAACTTTAAAAATAGTAAATATTGAATTATAATATGCTTGTAAAAAAATTACTTATTCCTAAGTTAACTAAATTATTTAAAGAGACTTAAATAGTTTTATTTTACATTTTCCTATACCTAAGCTGTAGTGCGCCTACATCTCAAGGTGGCAAGGTCCTTTGAACCATATACGAATTTACATAACAAAGATGGGCACATCATTGCATTTGCAACAGACAAGCTATCGCTTAAGATTAGGTAAATATTATTGTTCAATATTGTATTTATCTTAAAATATATATTTTATTCTTTTTGATATAGTAAATCTTGATACTAACGACCTAAACAATCTTAACCTCACATTACATAAAAAGACTAAGAAGCCCATATATTAACAGTAGAATCTATTTAAGTTTCATTAAATATTTAAAGATATCACAAAAAAGATTTTACAATCTATACTTGCATATGTATGCATATTCGGTACATATACCAAAATGTGATATTTAATATTTTTTTTCTGTCTGTCTGTCTGTTTGTTTGTACCGGTTAATATCGAAAACGGCAGACACCATTTTGACAAGACTTTGACCAGCAAGTGGTCAGCTACTTGCCAGTCAGAGTCCCGTAATAAGAACTAACATTGGCTAATTTTATTTTATAATTCTGAAATGTTAAACTACAAGATATTAAACTCCACGCGGACGAAGTCGCGGGCACAACTCGTTCAATAATAAAATTGCCTCTCAATTTTTCTCATAATTAAAAACAATTTAATAAACATATTGTTTAAATTAATAAACATTCTATAAAGCAAGTTAAATTAAATTTTCAATTTCAAAGTATAATAATAGATCTAAGATCATATAGGTAAGGCAAGATGAATCATTTTGTGAACAATGTTAGCCGCGGGGAAAAGCCACATTTCATTATAACGACCGCCTTCGGACAAAGGATGCGGTGTCGTTCACGTGAAACGTCCTTTATGGTGTTATTTTAATTGCCTGCATTGATAACGTAACGAAATTAATTAGACAAAATTCATATACGGAAGAAGCTTTACAGGTAGATTATATAATGTCACGTGTACTTTCTCGTGCTAAATTACCTTACTCAATTAATTAGGTAAGTAATAATTAAATTAGTCAAAGGTAAAAACTGATAGTTGATTTCGTGTTAGTTTATTTTACTCGGCTTTAAATGTACTAGTAAATATGTAGGCGTTTTATAATTATATTACTAAAAATTAAAAAGTACAAGATAATAGAGTTATGTAATAAATATTGTATACAATATTATTAATGCCGTCGTGTAACGACTCGATAGGGTCTGACTGTACGTTATACTTGTGGATTCTATTTTTAGTCAGAGAAATGCTTAAAACGACATATCAAATGAAATTAATAACATTATTGACGTTTTCATTTAACACTAGTTACAATTTCGTTTGCATAACTCGCACAATATTTCCATATTTGTCATCTATAGTTTTAAAAATATTGACTCCTACTCTACCGAAAAAACCTAAAGCCTAAATTTTAGATTTCTACATCCAGATAAACGCTCTAAAATCTTAAATTAACTGTGAATTATCTATATATTTTGAAGTTTCACCTTGGTCTCGTTAGACGAACCACAGCGGTAAGTTTCTTCATTCAACATGTCTTCAAAATAGATAAGAATTGAAAAATTGAATGACTTATCATAAAATAAAAGTACAATTTTAACCCTATTTTTACTATCCTAAGAAAATTGTTTTTAACTTATAATGTACAATAGTAAAATAGCTAATGTATCATTAATATTTAAAGAAACATAAAAAGATAAAGGCTTCGACTGCGTCTTCGATAATATTTCTTATCTACCTTATATATTCTGTAGGTAACATGACACTCGCGTCCTGAAGTGCTCTTACCAGGGCCGTGTTGTGATAGCTACCCGGGAGGCATGTCAAAATCTATACTTAGTTATTTCTAACCTTTTTTTGTGGAATAATAATAAAATGTTAAGATTTTCAGTAAAATTATATTTTTTTTATTATTGTCTATTTTTTTTATCAAAGTTTCATATTTTATAAAGATTTTTTTAATACTAATTTTCTAATTCGTTTAGGTAGAGAGGTGTTTCCTCATTGGATGACATTGAAGCTATTTTAAATGAATCAATCGCATATTTTTTGGTATTCAAAAACACATAATTGAAAACCTTGCCCATCCCACATGAACCATCATGTGATCATGGAATACTGTAAAGTGTTCTTAACGTCGTGTTTTCCAAAAAGTTTTTTTTAGCCACACGCTTTTATCCCGCATAGCAGGGTATACAGAAAATACCTAGTGTCAAGAGACTCCGTACTTCGCTTTCCACCGAGGTCAAGACATTGCGTGTTAAGTGGTGGAACTCAACGCCGCCCTTTGTCTTTACTAGAGCAAGGAAGTGAAAATAATTTAAATATAATCCCTTCCCCGAGTGGAGATCGAACCGACAACCGGTCGCGTTTACAGACACGGTCACACTGTATTTTTAAATACCGATATATGAATGCGATGAATGTAATGAATACAATGAATCCGATTTAAAATAATTTTAATATAATGCTACCATGCGACATAAACTAACACTAGAGTTACAGCGCCTAAGTACTGCTTCCTTCTCTTCTTCCTTCTCTTTTCTTCCTAGGACATTATAGGTACCCTTGGTAAAGGAGGCTCTTTTCTTTTCCCTGATTTTCCGAGTTCCACTAATATATAATCGTTCAGTTGCTTTACTTTACTAAAAAAACATACTAGACATCG
Source organism: Dryadula phaetusa (assembly GCA_032432895.1). NCBI lineage: Eukaryota > Metazoa > Arthropoda > Insecta > Lepidoptera > Nymphalidae > Dryadula > Dryadula phaetusa. The sequence goes on from JAOYRS010000061.1 coordinate 105,935, forward strand.
TATTTCGTGTAAGACTTATCTTTTAAAAAATATTTTTCAATATTTAAATTACTTTGTAACATTAACATTTTAATGTAAAAATAAAAATTATGTAGGTTATTTTATTTTAACATCATTTTTCATATTTTTTTCATATAAAAATAACCTTGGCAACTTTTTTATTACACATAAAATAATTCGCTTGTGAAGGGTATGAAATTCTTCGAACACTTCCACCCACGGCATTCCTAACCGATACGTCCCTGACAAATTTTTCTTTCACAATAGCACTTTCTCTCTCGACGTCGTCCGTTCTAACAGCCTCGGTTTATTGTGTACTCTTTTAATAAAATATTTCAAGCTTCCCTCTGATATTACTACTTACAATCTAAACTTTGTTATTACTTATAATAAACGCCACAAGTAAGACAAAGCTCGGCGTTGAGTTACCAGAGCGAAAATTGACAATACATTTTAATTATAATCCTTCCTTCGAATGGGAATCGAACCCACGATGCGAACGTAATCACTTTTGATGGTTTTAAGTGCCGTGTTATATCTTGTAATGTACAATTCTAATTATATTACTGTACATAGATTCAACTTGATGATGTCCTAAACTTGCTACCCTGTCACCACTAATGTCAAAACGAAGGGTAATACACTAAATAATAAATTACGCTATCCACTGAACAGGCAACATTGATTACACTATGATGTGATTAAGAGAAAAAAAGTCAACTTATATTAATTGTCATTTTTATACATTATCTAGCGTTTATAGGATAAATATTTAAATACAAAATCATGAAATACACAGTGGTATTTACAAACTTATGATACGAAAAACGTTTTTAGAAAACGCAAGAAAAAGGAACGAAGCGGGATCACACCGGCGCGTCTTGTGATCCTGGCCACTAAGCTATGCGTTTTAAAAAATAAATATAATCGTACATAACACACATAAAAGAATATTATTACTTACTGTAAAGTTTTTTTGAAGCCAGTCTTGGCGCAGGAGAACAGCGTCTTACTGTAAACGTTGTCGTGGGTTCGACTCTCATTCGGGAGAATCATATTTAAATTATTTTCACTTCCTCGCTTTGGTGACACAAAGTGCGGCGTTGAGCTCCACCACTTAACACGCATTGTCTAAATGTGGTGGATAGCGAAGTATGGAGTATCTTAACACTAGATACTTTCGGTCTAACCTGCAATGCGGGTTAAAAGCATGAAGGTAAAAAAAAATATTTACATGTCAAAAGTACACGTAAACAGCTATCTTACTTTAGTAACATTTTATTACTAAAATTATTTAGTACTCTTTATAGCAAATTGTAATTATCTAATGTTCTCACACATAGCAAAAAGGTCTCTCAAAACTATTACTACTACTAACACCTATATATTTATCCTGTAAAGTGAAAACGTCTGGTATGAGTCTCTTGGCACGAAGCCCGTAGCGACCTCACTTTTATATTTCACTTGTACACCGAAAACCATTTTAATTCTCACATTTGCTTAATGTTATGAGGAAGTAAAAATTTAATCTGACATATACACTGTTGTCTAGAACTTCCTAGAATGTTGTTACATTTACAGAGTATTCTGCGAAATAAAAGGAAGGATGTATTTAATTTCGAACGAAACCATCGCGTACTTGACAAGTAGTATAAATGGCAACGCGGATATTTTAAAATATGCAATTAACATGCTTTTATTATTTTTATCTGTATCATTCCATTTTTTTTATTTACATATATTTAGATCGGATGACGGCACAATTATCTTAGTCTTAGAAAAGGCGTGAGTTAAAAAACCTATTTTAAGTTTTTTTATTCTAGATTTTTTTGGCTTACGTGAATTGTTATGCCATTTTCCAAATTCATAATAGAAGAATAAAATAAATACAATAGTATGAAAATATATAATACCGAAATATCAGATTATACTGTTTATTTTTTCATATTTCATATGTTACATGGCTTTCAGTTAGGTGTATGTATCTTTTTTAATACAAGGCTTACGTAAGTATCATTCTTATGTCATAAAAGTTAACTAAATTTATCTATAGCATGAGATATTCAAAAATTCAAAGTTTTCAAACAATTACTTATTATTCAACAATATCTCAACGCAAAATCGTAACAAGAAAAAATATCCACCGGATTGATCTACAAAAAGTAAGTGGATTAACTGTTTTTATAAGACCAGACCTGTCGGTATCACTTTGTTCTTTATAAAAAATAACGTTTTTACTTCACAAACTTTATACTTATTGATAAAACAAAATAAAAAAGCAATCTATTTTCTTCTTATAATTATAAAAATAATTTAAAAATTAATCAATTCTACTTGATTTAACATACTTAGACCTATTACCTGTAATAGTATTAAGACGTTTCATGTTGAAAGACAGAACTCAACGTCGCGCTTTGTTTGTCGGCATGGAAAAATTAAAATATTTTATTCTTAATTATTTTTTCCAATTAGATTCAAAACCACGACCATATGTATGCAGTAACACACAGCTCCCACTATACCACGATGGTCTCTATTTATAGAAATGTGAAATATTATTTAACATTAGGAATAGACGAGAATACACTTTCTAAGTTTGGAACAAAAATCCTCTTTCAAAAAGTCTTTTCTCTAAGTCCCTTTCCTCGGCCAAAGAGCTTAGCGCCGGATGAAAAGAGCTAATACGTCACGATACACAACCATTGCCATTACTGATATACGAAGAGAATTATTTTAGATATTTTTTTTGCTATTCAGTCGAACTATGCTGACATAAAGGTATCAAAGGCTTTTTTTACAATAGTTTATAATGATCTGTCAGTTTATACATTTCTTTATAAAGCATATAATATTAAATTTTTATTTTGCTATATTGCATTGTGCCACTGAGAGCCATCGTAGTGCAGGTTGCGTCTGACTGTAAAAGTTATGGTTTCCGGTTCGATTTCCACTTGTGGCAACAATTATATCTAACTATTACCATTTCCAGACTCTGGTAAGACAAAACGCAACGTTGAGGTCCGCTATTCTATTATATTTGAGCGGAAGGCAAAGAACACAGTGACATTCTATTAGTATTATATATATATATATATATATATATATATATATATATATATATATATATATATATACTTTTTTATATGTAAACTTTGCAATGATTTTAGAATTGACTTTAAAGACAATTGAAGAAATGAGTGTTGAACGGTAAATCATAAGTTTTCAGGTAAGTCAAATTTGCATGTAGCAAAGAATGGGAATCGAATCCACAACGGATCGCATTTACAGTCAAACGCTGACCCACTGTGCCGGCTGGCCTCAATTAAATTATTGCTTAGTAACATAAAACATTTTTTTAAATTGTAGCTTATTTAATGATTTAATATATAAGCAATGTTGCTCCAAGATTTCATTTAAATTTATTTTATTGAAATATTTAAGTACATATTTTATTAATACGTCCTTAAAATATTCTCGTTCATAGTTTAATCAACAGGATATAGGTTAATTTTATGATTATATCATAATTAGAACAACGCACAGCCTGTACTATTGGGGTTAGAAAGCCAAAATTTGTATGAATTTCATGATACATTAGGGTTATCGATATCTGAGTAGATTACTCAAGATTATTTGTGTTAAATTTCGGCCTAATTGATACGGCAGTTCCTGGAAAACAAACGTACAATTATACAAACATAATACAAGCTTGTAGTTTCAAATGTTTACAATAAACATTATTAGTATAATGTAAATTGATTTGTTTATACATATGTATAAATGTTATGAATCAAATAAAATTTTAAAAAATATCTTGTCATAGCATATAAAGTAAATTAAGCATAAATTTTTCTACATAAATACTTGTAAATAATGAATTATTTTTTGTTAGCTTCCATAAACAAATATATATATATATATATATATATATATATATATAAATATAAAATGATAATATTTATATAGTGAACGTGTGAAATAAATAAAACAGAAACATATAACTCAATCAGCTTACTAAGCTTTTTGAGGTTCAATGCATGTAAAGAGATAAGCTCTGAACTATGAAAAATAACATCCTAAATAACTTTTTGATACATAAGCGGTTTTTTAGCATTTCACGATTGTACAGGGGAAATTTTGCAAGTGCGAACTCCAAGATTCCAAGCATTTATCGTTAAACGGAGGCATTCATGGTATCCCATGCACAGTTCATTGGATCAACGCTATGAGAAATATTCCATTTAAAGCTCGAATATGATGAAAGCGGGCTTAATTTGCCGTGTATTCGACATTGTACTCGACTACTCTACTATTCTGTTACGAAATATTTCAGTACTGCCGTAAGAGTCCTTTTTTATTTATTTTTAAATTAGTTGCTATCTTTGTCAAATAAAATGCGGAATTGTGTTCCGCTACCTAGCACGCAGTTCCTGGAGTTGGAACGACAACGGAGAGTGTTGTAACGAGGTTAGAAATTTATACTTGCATACTTGAGAAAAACAGTGAAGCAGTTTTTTTTTGTATATTGCTAAGAATTCTTATAAAAATCATATATTGTTAGATCATAATCTATCTAATTATATATGTAAGTAGTTATTAATTCTAATTCTTTTGACTTATTATTCTAATGAATAAACAATAATAATTACTTTATTATTTTCTCTCTCATGACACATGGCAGTAGGTAGGTACGTTGCAAATTATTGAGTACTATCATATTAAATACATATTTATGTGTGAGACTGGTGTCTGTACTAGGAGACTTGTGTTACCGATAACCAGCCTCTCCTACACTGGACCAAGGGGATACCAATAATAAACATTTCAGTTCAACCACTACTTATTTCTACGGTAGTCATCACTAAGGCTGCGAGAGTTTGTAAAGTTTGTGTATAGATGCAAGTATATGCGTGTGTATGTCTGTATGTGTTTCAGTAAAGGTAAAAAATTGTGAAATGAGTGCGTACAGAAATGTGTTTTTATGTACTTATTCATAAATTATTCATAAAATGTAATAGAAAAAAGATGTTTTTTTAAAAAACATACATACGCAGATATTAAAAAAATCACAAGTAAAGTAACTACGTCGAATAAAAACAATGAAAATTCTCGAAATGTATTTCAATATGCGCGTAATTCGTAAAATCTTTAAAATTCCGTCCTGTCGGGTTGTATACTACAATGTTCCAGTTAAAAATTTGCAACTAGGAAACTGCCAATTCGTTCAAGTAGTCCGTGAAGCAATATCTTTACTTTTTTTAAAACTTTGCAGTGCTAAATTTCTATACTATTCTACTGGAAGTTAAAATTTTTGGACGATGGTTTAATGAAATATTCTTGCTCATAACGTACTTTTTTAGACCACCATACTAACTTGTTTGGTGAATTCTATTTTAATTTTGAGAATTCATAAATTCCATTATTTATTTTGTAATTGTACTTCAAAAGACATATTCTTTTTAAAATTTAATCATATATTTTCTTATAAATAATATCATGTACTAATATGATAATTTAGTTCCATAAAGGGGGCAAATAACACTTATTCTAAAATAAAATATTTCATCTTTATTGTACTGTGATATAATACTAGTAGCTTGTGGGCAAGTTACTAGTGTTTTATCAATTCAAATTTAAAAATTTCAATTTTTTTTATTATTACTAAACAAACTATTTAATATAGAATGTATAATCAAGCCAAATTTAAACAATATATGCACATTTAAGAAAAATTGCTTTTTAGAAAATAAAGCGATATTATGGTTATTGTCATGCCCATAACAATTCAAATATATTAAAAAAAATATATTAAATTTATTAGAACCATTGTGACGTATAATATGAGTATAAACAGTGCGTTCAGACCACTTCAATTTGTGAATACAAGCGGCGTTAAGTTTCGCCAATCAACATGCAATGTTTTAAACTTCAGCGAAAAGTGGAAGGCAAGTCTGCTGCTACGTACACTGCTATGCGGAGAAAAAGGTGAAAGGAAAAGCCAAAAAGTAAAAACATGTGTATATAAATATCGTGAAACTTATATTTTGTACAAATCTGCGCAATAAACAACCCAATTACATACGCAATATATTGAACGTTACAAATGATAGGTCTATTTGCGTTTATTTGGCTGACATGAAAACAGGTTGAAACAAATAACGAACGATATTCACGCATCCATCCCAACAGCCAGGTGCTTTCATCTGAACATTTAAAGTTAAACCGATTACACGTGGAATATGTTTTTCACTAACAAACTATTATATAAAATGGCTATATTTTGTGGAATAAAAAATGTATTTATCTATTAATTTTCAAGTAATAATACCAACAGGCATGGCAACAACAACATAACCCAGTAAGGGTTAGTGTTTTCAGGAGGTTACAGGTTCAAAGTATATTCTTGTGAATTCTTGCACTATCCCTAATCGTCCAAATCAATCATACTTAATAATTTATATTTAAGATCAGAAGCTCCACCACTTTTTCTACTTAATACAAATAGTAATATGTATATACTTTTCTTGTTTTTATAGAATTTTATTGTGTTTCCCTGGAACTAATAACGCTCAATAAATTATAATGAGCACAGAACATAATGTAACAGTGCAGTATTTTATTTATATCCCTAAAGTAAATAGCTAATATTCTCTATTGTCTTATTTTCGTAAACGATGCAAAGATATGGTCCAACAAGGCCTTAACAAACATAATTAGTTCGATATTGATGCTACATATTTTCCTTATAAACGGTATCTACTTCGAAAAAAATTCAACACGATATCTTTAACTTTATTAAGATATCCAATTTGTATATTTATTATAAGAAAACAGGCTGCGTAGATTTTGCCGAAGAAATATTTTATAGCTTTTCGACCCAATATTTTATCATACTCGTATTATGTTATCAGAGTATTCGCAAAACCGTTATTCTTTTATACAGATTACAGAATGTTTTTTAGTAAATAATTTTCTAATTTGTCTGGCTATTGCTGTTCTTGACTTTCATCCTAGTAGGGTATCTATCTTCATCTGTACTTATGTAACTTTATTGGATATAATTTTTTCTACATTATATAGTGTCTTTTTTATATTCAAAGTATTATCTTATTTATTTTAGTTATAAATTAAATAATACACCATACATAATAAAGTCAAGTCACTTCGTACTTTCCACAGAATTCGAATGTCTTGAGACTAGGTACTTTCTGTCTACCCTGCTACGCGGGATAAAAGCGTGAAGCTAAAAAAAAAAAAAACAAACAATACTTTAAATATGTAACTGATAGCAAAAAATGCACCTAAAAGTATTCCTGTTACCACCGGTTTGTTTTTCTTAAAACAAACAATAAATGTTTAGGCAATGTTACCAAAATATGTACCATAGTCAAAACTACATTAAAATCAGTGAAGTCGTTCGCGAGATAAGGGTGCAGGGTAAAAAAAACAAACTGACATACAGTCAAATAAACTATGTATATATATATATATATATATATATATATATGACATTAATGAAATAGATTTACTATTAATTTCATTTAATATAAACCCTTCGGCTGTGACTTTTAAAAACTAGATGTTTATTAGAAATTTAATATAAAATATGTTTGTAATATTGTATAATATGGACGCAAAGGTTTTTTTCGAAAGATAAAATGAACGACATCTCACATTTAATCGCGTTATCAATATTAATGATTATATTATAAAAAACTCAATTTAACTATGAATAAAGACCATATAACAGACCGGACCGTAGACAATTAATAATAATAAGCAAAAATATTAATCTTCATAATAAAATATATATTATTAAATATAAATTATTGAAGTATATAAAATTTAATGAGCGTAGTTCTTATAAATTTTGATAAGTGCACTATAAAACAGTATTCTGCTGGCGGTCATTTGCTACTGTCTGCTTCGGCAAGTCATAGCATTTATTGTTGAGTATTTCAACCTCCTTGTTCTTATTTTTCCAAGTAAAATATATTTTCTTACTTAATAAAATACAATTTGAAAAATTTTTTATTTCATCTTGTTTAACTTATAATTTATATCTTAAAGATATACTCGGCCAACAATTCCCATTTGAAAGTATTTCTCGCTTTATTCTGAAGCAACTTCACGGTTTATGTTTCATAATTTTCTATTTTAGTAACCTACCGTAAGTCTTTTTGGTTTCCGCCATCCACTTAGCTTTGTCATTAAATCTCAAGCAGTACATTTCATAATTTTCTTTATATTTGAGTAAATTATGATTTGAGTTTGTATCCCACAAACACTTTGCTTGCCAGTGCTTCAGCTTATCAGTTCTTATTTAGTGCTCAGATACTCCGTTAATATTTTGTTAAAGAAAATATTTTAAAGCACAAAATAGTTTTGATGTATTAAAGCAATTTCAAGCAAACAATTTCTAGTTTGTTTAGCGCACCAATAAATAAGAGATCTGTAAGAGAAATTCAAATTACCTTATTTTTGTTTACTTTAAGTAATTAAACAAATTATGGAATGTTTTAATTGCTACGGTATTTACTCATCATGGTTATTCAGGTTTTGGTTTGATCAATATTTATTTAGCAAATTTACAAGTTCAATTAAAGCAATAAATCAATTCGGCGCTCGGGACAAAACAAAGATGTATAATTGCGTAAACGAAGGGCTTTCATTACGTATCTTCCCGGCTGAAAGGCTGATTTTTGGACCTTTGAAATTTAATTTTAATTCGACACTGCCTATTTCACCCTTTCAGTTTTGAATATCACCTTAATTGTTCTCCAATTCACCATAGATTGACAATGTAGATTATTCATGTAAATTATTATAAACAGCAACAATTAAATTATCATAATAACAAGTATTAATGTTATTATTTTACTATTTTATATTATTATAATTGTGTTTAGAGAGCCATTATAACGCTTTTTTTCGATTGTGTAGTATGCTGTTGGACCTGCTGGCCTTGACAGCGTTACCAAGATTTTGTGGCCGAGCTAGAGATTTAATATACCCCCACAAAAAATAGTCCAAAGGTGTTAAATCACATGATCTTGGTGGCCAATTGTGAGGACCGTTGCGAGTAATAACCGACTCACCAAACTTATCACGCAATAAATCCATTGTGACGGTCGCAATGTGGCATGTTGCACCATCTTGTTGAAAATAAATATCGTCCGCATTTCATACACTTCAGGAAAAAAAATCGTTCAACATGTCACGATAACGGTCGCCATTGACAGTAACAGTACGGCCTTCGTCAATGATTCCACCGTAGCATAATCCGCACCAAACAGTCAATTTTTTAGGATGTAATGGTGTTTCATGAACCACTCTTGGATTTGACTCACTCCAGTAACGACAATTCTGTTTGTTCAATGTATAATTAATGTATAATAACTATTGAGCCAAAAGTGAGCCTCATCTGAAAAGATGATTTTCCTATGAAATTCGGTGTCCGTTTCCATCATTTCAAGCGCCCAATCAGCAAATTCATGACGTAATCGAAGGTCTGCTGGCTTGAGTTCTTGTGCCAACACTTGTAGGCCAACTTGTAGGTTGTCATTCTGGGTAAGCCCAATTCTTGTGCACGTTGTGGAACGGAAACATTTTGATTATCTTCGACACTGGCTGATACGGCGGCAACACGGCCTGTCCGTTGTCGTGTTGGTGGTCTACTATCGTGCAAAGAATATTCACTTTCCAGTTTTTGGATAATGCGAAGTATAGCGAGCTCAGACGGTGCACCATGACGACCATATTTAACACGAAATGCTCTTTGAGTAGAGACGATACTTCTCGATTTTGGTAGAAAATTTGGACAATTTCCAAAAGTTGAGGTAACGTGAATTTATTTATGATTAAATGGCAAACATTACTAAACACAAACCAATACAAATGTCAAATGTTAAACAACCAAGATGGCGGCTGTGTGCTATCAAAATCCTATCAACTCTATTGGGAAACACTGCAGATTACGTCCATGGTGCTTAAAAGGCTAATCAAGAGATAATTAGTGGGGTTGTACTCCGGTTTCCCCCGTCTACGGATGCCTATAACTATGGCTTCTTTCCATTGGTGTGGAAATGGACATTCTTCTAGAAGAGTATTGAAAAATTGTTACGAGTAGTGAAATAATCTGGATCGAAGCATACGATTCAATATATCTGCTAATCATTTGGCTTTTGCTAGGTCGTCTGAGGCTAACGTTCCGTCTGGTCGTGTAGGAGGGGAGGGGCCATATCCGCGATTGATTTTAATAAAGCACAATGAGAAAGCATTTATAATTTATTTTCATTTTTTCGCCATGGTAATGTAAACCGCCGCGTTAAATTTGCTATTCAACACGTAATGTATAATTTTTTTGGCGGAAAGCAGTTAGCAGAATGTCTTGACACTAGGTTGTAATCCTACTACCTTACTATAAACTATGTATATAATAAAGAGTATAAAATAAATATTTATCAAAAATTTAAATTGGAAATGTAAATATATACATATATAAAAGAAGGTTAAAACTTACCAAATACAATTTTTGTCTGATTCTCTGTCTGTTCATTAGTGCGTGAATCATGCAAACAATAGTGGATAGAAATATATGATCTTTTGCATGGTTTGCATGCTTAAACTTGGAGCGTTATAATAGATATCCATCATAATTTCATCATGGTATTCAATATAATTACCATAGGATAGGAATAAAAAACCCAATCCGTCAAATTACATCGATAACTTGCAAAATCTTTTTAATCTCACTTAATTAATCAATTTCAAATTTTAATATGTTTATCAATCCATAGAGTAACCATTGATACATTGATATCAAATTTGTTTCGAAAATTTGTAACTTACACTTTTGAAAATAAAACAATATTTAAAGCGATTTTGTTTGTTAAGTGTTGCGTTTTAAATTTTTTTTTTAACTTATTTGTTTACTAAATGTTTACAACATGATATCAGGTATCGTAAAGCAAATTTAATTAGTAATAACAAAAATACATCTTAAATACATCTAAACTGCAGATCACTGTTCAAAATGATGATTATAATATACATTTAAACAAAAAATATTAACTATGTAGACATAGAGATATGCGTATTGTTTGAGTTTTATTATGTTTTTCATATTTTTTATTAATATCTACTACTACTACTAATTAATTTTAATATATAAGTTCAGTTCTTGTATTTTACCATTCAATGTTAGTTATGGATATTATGAGATAATATTTTGCTTATAAATTTCAAATTAGTTTAAAATACTATTTGTACCATGAAATCTACTAATTGTTACAATGTGCATCATAGAGTAACAGTTTTATTTAGAATTATTATAAGAACACACCGATACCGTACTACATATATCCTTTGAGACTGCAATCATACTCACATGCTTTGCGCATTCAGACATTCTGGCAAATATGCTTGCTAGGATACACTATCGGAATAAACATATGGCTGGACGTATACCTTTCAGTCGCAGTTCACTAGATGAATGAGATATTGGTAACATTTGCAAAACGTAGTGTTTTGATGGTTTTTATATGGTGGAATCTGTAACGATACGTACTATACATAAATATGTAAGTAGATAAATAATGTATTGTAATTTGTATGATGACAAATAATTTAATAATAACATCAAATATTATTTTGTATCTTATTTTTTACTTCGTAATATCATAAGTAATATTTTTCTTTTATAAAATACAATGTTAGCTAAATTAAGTACTGGCAATCTAGAATGATACAATGGAACTTTTAAAAAAGAATGGGGATGAGCGTCATCGTCATGAGCGTGAAAGACGCTAAAGAATATTGTTAGTATTTATTTTGGAATAACATAAATATAATACGTTAGAAATGAATGTAATAACAATATTTTACATCGGAAATACATAGAGAACATAGTTATAATTGTTTTTATGGTATTTGTGGTCGGTAAGATTTATATTTGTTAAATTTGAAGAATTTGTTGGTAAGTTCTTTTTCTATAATTAATATTAAAGTATCATTGAATGTCAAATGAATATTAAATTATTATTAATAAAGTAAAATAATTATATTAAATATATTAAAGGTTTAGAATGTACATTCTATGAGATAAATGAAATTTGTAACACAAATAGATTAAAGCGTGTGCGGCCATCTTTGAATAATGTTGTATGAACATATTATATGCATTTACTGAGTATTATATAATATTTGAATATAATACTTAACACTGCGAACAATAACTAATAAATCATAATTAATATAATATGACGTATTGAACGAATAAAGCTTTTTATGGTAAATAGGACATCCGTCATGTACTCGCGTTACGCGACAGTCGGGGTTCGGTGAGTGTTACAGCTTATTGATAATTGATGTCGGTGGCGCAACCCAACGTTGCTTGGCGTCACTAAGGCTGCTATAATTGGCTTTGGTTAACTGCTAGGGCAATGTTGGTTGGTTATATCGAGTCTGTTGCTGTCTTGAGTTGCGTAAACGATGCTTATATGGCGTTGGATGTTGATATTACTTGTGACAGGCGACTGTCGGGGTTCAGTGAGCTTTACAACATGCATCTTCTCTGATGCAATCTTGCTTTGCACATGCGATAGCTGTACGACGACAGATATAGATTCAACCATCTCTCTGTCGTTTTACACCCCTGGTTTGAGATAAATGGTTATGTGACGCTCTTATGTCGTATGCGTTTCGAAGTATGTTTTAGTGGCGTCCTTATGAGGAGTGCTATAATATTATGTCACAAAATGCTGTAGTATGTAATGGTGTTCGACTATTTGTCTAGTGCTAAGGCACTCACGAAATAAGTTTTCGTGATAGAACGCAATAATGTGATATACGACTGTCTGTGCGGCAAATCTAATACTAATATCCGAAGTCGGTGGCAGTTTAATTGTTGGTTATAGCAAACGACTAATTCGTGTGTGCAGTGCGTAAATATAACACAATCGGCCGTCTAGCGGTTGTACGTGTAAGTGGGTGTTGAAGGTAATAGCATACGTCCCCAGTCAAAAGCATAGCCAAAAGCCATATAATAATATGCGAACCGGCATGAAATATTGTTCTGGCAGGCTAATCGACGTATCATCAACTTTCACACTTTTGTGTCACAAACCAATCCATGGCTTATATTGATCTCATAAACTAGTGAACGAAATATATTGGTCTTACAAACCAAATTATGACACATAATGGTCTCACAAACTAATCTACGACATACGTTGGTTTCACGAACTTATGTGATATATAATGGTCTCACAAGCCAAACTACGACATACAATGATCTAACGAATCAATCTCTGATATATAATAATCTCTCGAACCAATCGATGACATAATATATTGGTCTCACAAACCAATTAACGATATATAATGGAATCATAAACCAATTTAAGATATATTATGGTTTCACGAACCAATCTACAGCTTATATTGGTCTCACAAACCAATAAATATCATAAATTATGATACTAATATTAACGTAATATTGTTAAACAACTGCTGTACGTTTATATAAGGCCGCTCTGTGCATCCGAACTGATACACGAATCAAAGATTTATATTAGTCTCACAAACCAATTCAAGTATATAAATATATTATATTTTTAAACTGAAAAGTACGTAATGATATATCGTAAGAAATGTTAAGTATGGGGATATGTTTTTAAAAGTTTAAACGCATTTAGTATAAATCTCATTGATGGATCCTTACACGAACGAAACTTCACATTTTTTGGTCGGTGAGGTCCGCTGATTGCTTGGAATTCACGACACATGGGGGGCGTTAAGCTATTTTCCCTTCTGTTATGATACTTATGACAAAGAGTTTAAAAAAAAGCATCTTTGGCTTTTCATCGAAAAACTAGAGATATTTACAACGGAATATCTAACATACTTCAATCTCTTACTATAGTCTCTTCTAAAAGTTTTATACTAATTTAAAGATAATAAAAGGTTAACAGGTAAGGTTTTAACATTTCTCGACACTTTTGCCACTTTTCATTTTAAAGATTAATAGTATTATAAATGCTACATCTTTGTGACATATTTTTTTATTCTTCGAGCTTTTGGCTATGCTCTTGACTAGAGACGTATGCTATTTAACCTTCAACACTCACTTAGTGTACCCTTAATCCTGTCGTTAAAATAGTTCAACAAAGTTTATTTCATGTAATTTTCACTGTCATTAGTGACTACCATTAATCGATCAGGCCTAGTTTGCTCAAAATGCCTTACGAAGTAGGGAGACTGATAAGTACATTAATTAATTAATAACTGTAGTGAATTATACTTTACCACATTTATATAAAAAATATTATTATACATATATTACATTACACCTAAACTAAGTAAATATAAAATCTCAAAATATTAATATAATTTATGGTAAACATGGAGTAAATATCTCATTACAAAGAACTGAGTTCAATATTATGATATATGGCACAGTTGTTGACTTCAACATTTCTATTCTATATATATTTTTGGTCTATTTATAAATTTAATTATAATATTATAAAATATTTTATAACAATTTAAAATATTCTTTCTTCTTATAACTTGGGATAATATGTAAAAGTCTAAGGTCTTAATAAGTTAGTTGGCGAATGTAGGTTTCAGCCCGATTTATATGCTAATAATACGTTGTTTGAACCTAAAAGATAGCTTGATTTCCTTCTTTCATGGCTAAAAATCAGCGCATATTCATGTCATGTCGTTCATATAGGTGTAAGTGACTGTTCTGAATAAAATGAAATAATTGAAAAATTACAATAAAATGATAAAAATTTTAATTTCCTAGGCCATCTGAAACTGGGTAATCATTTTAATCTATGAGTGTTAGAGTTATATTTAAATAACCATTTGCGATATGTTTATGAAATTTAGAGCACATATATACCTTGTAAATCTTAATGTATTATATAAATTTGATATTTTTATATGAAACAGTTCTTTAAAGTCTAAAGTGGCTTCAACTGGTACGTACTGTGCTGGTCGCCATTTCGGTTAGCATGAACTTGCTATAGCACTCTACCGCGTGTTTAAATTCTCGAATATATATCATTAAAAATGACTTAAATAATATACCGAGGGTATGAAATGTCACAGGTATTTATAATTATTGTAGAATAAACTCTTTATTTCAAATAAGAATGAAGTAAAGTATTGAAAACATCCTCATCAAAAATATTTAACTTTTATTCATTTTAAACTAACAATAATTATCAGTAACTTTCAAAAAACGGTACGGTTTTTTCTTAATTATTAAGACCCCGATACTTCATTAAGTACGTATATATGACATTTCACATATACGTATATACGCACTAAAGGTCAAAGTTATGTTTGCTTCATTGTTTTAGAACGACGCGTGTCTGTCATCACGACAATAAGAATGTAATGAAATTATTTAGGGTAAATTAATTTAAATATAAGGTTATAATAAAAAGTTTGATGTCCAACGGTAACCTTTAACCTTCGCTTGTAGTAAAAGGTTAACGATAAATGTCGTGAAAGTCAATTTACTAATGCTTTAACCATGTTAAACATGAATGTCCTGTGTCCTCAAAAAATGTCCTTTTTATTTACATAATTAATTTTATTTCAATTATTATTTTATACGTATTACAATTATCACACGTACGTTTTCCGTGTTTTCTCAGTTAGAAATAATACATTTATAAAATCAATATACTCTTTATATCCACATACCAAAATATACATTGCGTTGAAAACAATCCCCTAAGCATAATTCGAACCCACTTTTATTTTATTCTATTTTTTATAACATCGCTTTATACGTTCATTGAATAGAATAATTAAGGTAACCGTACACAATGCCACCATATTAAATAAACCTACAGCTCCCTGTGTTGCTCGCAGGTACTGCGTACGCAACTCAAAGGCGTGTTTACTCGGCGACACACATCAGACCTTTACCCCCAAAGCGATTAACCGACAAAGCCAAACCGCCTAATGAAACCATTAAAGATTACCCTGATTTATTATCTTGCTATACGAAGACCTATTATGTATTGAGTACATATTTATTTTTGGCGAGAAATGATTGCTTGTTGTATTATTGTTTATGTTTTATGTAAAAATAGTTATTTTGAAGTAGAAATTCGGGACATATCACAATGTATCTAAATTTTAATATTTCTTAGAAAAATATTTACTTATGTCCCCAGGCTTTAAATTACACATTGAATTTCATAAAAAACCAAACTACTCAACTTGTGTTTGGACAAAATGTATATATATGTTTATCAATATATATATATATATATATATATATATATATATATATATATGTGTGTGTGTGTGTGTGTGTGTGTGTGTGTGTATTTATATAATTAGTATATAAAAGAATTCTGTCACACACTGTTAATAGATAATGCCGATTGCCGATATAGTCGAAGCTACTGTACAAAGAAGCTGAAATGCCAAAGCCTTGTGGAGTGAATTTTCCAGAGAATCATACGGTAACAGGAATACCAGGACGTCGAAGTATCCACAAACTGAACAGATAAACAAATTATGTTTACAAATCTTCTGTCAAAGCTAAAATAAAAGCTATCAGATAGTTGCAACATGATAGGAACTGCTTCAGTAGAATTTATGGTGTTATTTTTGTCGCTAGGTGTTGATCTGAAATTGTTTGTAAAACAAACTCTTATTAATAAGTTAAAATCTATTTAAATTCCACAAATAAAATATATAAAAATACAAATATAATGGAAGGAGGGGGAGGGCAAAGAAAATGTAACTAAGGTGAATAATTATTATCTAAAAACTGAAATACAAAAAACAAAATTACTATGTTCTTTCTTAGCCGGTGTTGGTACTTCACCTTCAAATGCTTTTTGCTTTTTACCACTTTGATTTACATTTACTTTTAAAAATTTGTTCTATAGTTCAATTCATAACAAAAAATATTACAAAGTAATAAAAAATTGAGTTAAACAATATTTGGACAACAAACTACAAAAACATTACAATAAACTAACATACAGATGTACTAGATAAATTCATTTTTCCTATTAACATTTATTGAAGCTAAAAATTCCATATAAAACATCGTATATCTTCGTCGAATTGTATCGGTAGTTAATTTAACTTGTGTTTCGATTTACGCAATGCACATACAGTATATCTCATTCAATCCAATAGTGCAATCAGTTTGTCGAGCCAATACGTACAACTTTACCCATGACAGAACTAAAAACAACTAACTTTGATTTGACTCTATACGTAACGAAACGAAAACAATTCATAGTTTTTAAAATACATATACTCGTATGTAGATAATAGGTTTTGGAAGTTATACTGTTTTAACTTTGTTGATCTTTCTAGAATAATTTAAAACAAAACAATTTTAGGATATTTTATTCAGAAATAATACTTGTTTCCTGACTTAACCTATTGCAATATTACTAGGCAGACCTTGTGAACGATAATATTTTAAACAAAAGCATTAAACACTTGAATATTCGATTACTTGAATATAAAAGTAACGCCTAAATAATTAATACAGTCAGACCCTATCGTAATGCGCCACAATAGCATCTTGGTACATTTTTACCTATCCTGACAAAACAATTATTTAGTCTATAATAAATGCCTAAAGGGATAAAAATACTGAAAAAGATGTGAGAGTAAAAATAGTAATAACAGCATTTTCCATAACAATTTAGACGCGATTTTGCACAGCTGCGTCTGTGTAGTGCCAAAACACTCTGTTGACAGGTTTCTACCGAAAATGGAGATATTACGCGATTATAAATTATTTAAAATGTCTGTACTAGACACCCACTACAAATTTGACATTTTGAATGTACAAATGAAGTTTAGCCCGTCACATGGAAATTGCAGATTTTACGACTCCCCATTGGATCGTTAAAGGAAATGTAAAAAAGTTTACTCCAAACCTCTATCAGCGAAATGTTACGAGTGGGTATTTTTAATGTTTTATTTCACTTTATATCGTTGTATGTCCTTTTTATATTATACAAGTACAGGTACGATACGATATTGTATGTCCGTTATTTCCCCTACACAGGGAAATGATGGTATTTAAAATTTATTTTAATTTCTACGCCACTTCACCACACAGCAAGACACTGCGAGTTGTGTCTTGATTTTCTTACATTAGGTTGCTAAGTGTGAAGCGTGAATCTCTTGATTTAAGGACCGACCGAATTCTTGACGTCCGATTTGCTTTAAAATTTGTCCGTGTAACGTAATGACAATTTAGATGTCTTTTATACACGAGATAATATTTTTATCCCATTAAGATTAATCATTAAATGGTAAGCAATTAGTAAGAATCGACTAGGTGATAAATAAGTTAATCAAGTTTTCATTTCTACCAACATTCTTAATTAGAGTCACTACACGAATAACAATTTTTGTAGTAGTAGTAAATTTAATATATTAATTTTAATAATTACAATAATTGTAATTAATTATGACAGTAATATTCATATAGACAGAGCATTTACACTGAGCACGACAGCAAACAACGCTGATATAATTTTAATTTTACTACGTGATAACATTTACATAATGAAAACATTATGTGTACATTTTGTAATTTATAATATAATGAAAATTTCAATAACGATGATATAACCCAAATATGATAATATTATAAAATATTAAGTTATATTTAAACTATAAATTTTGTGTTTCGAACCGACATATTTGCGGTGTCGTTCAAGAGTTTTAAACAATTTGTTTGTACGTTGACATCTTGTTATGTTAAAATATCGATAAAGTTTATGTAGCTGATATATTATATATTTTACCATTATTTTAATTAAATTATTTTTATTAAATTTGTATTCGACCCGTCGTGGCGAAGAGGAAAACAGTCTGATTGTAAGCATGACGGTCGTATGTTCAGCTTGAGAGGCATGATTGAGATCAGCTATAATAGCAAAATAATCTATCAGCCATTTTAAATGACAATAAAATGAGTTGTTTTTGCAGTGAGCAGTGAGATAACGTCCGACCATAAACATAATTGGCTTTGAGTTCGTATCCCATTCGGTTACATAAAATTATTTTCAATAACCCGCAAATAGTTTGACAAATCTCAGCGTTAAATTCCGCCACTCAACATGCAATATCTTGAATTCAAACGTATATAATCTTCCGGGGATCTTCAAATAAAGAGTCAATAGTTTTCATCTAAGATCGCTTAACACTAGGCGTGGTATGGTCAAACGCTAGCTCAAAAAAAAGGGAATCGATGAATGGTGTTTTTTTGACACCAGGTTCACTCTAACTCCCCAGCTATGCGGTATAAAGCGTAAACCTATAAAAAATATATACTGATGTTTAGAATTTCAAATATCAATATTTTAAGATTTCTAAACTTTTTAAGATAAGGTGCCACCTTCTTAATTTATATATATCTTTAATACCTTCTTATAGATTTTTTATTTAGATCTAATACGAAAAAATCTTCTCCGCAAAAAATATTTCTCACTTAAATTAGAACAAAAAGTTGATTTTATGGGGAATATAGAGGCTATTTTTTGCCATTTAAAGATACTGCCAGCTAAATAGTAAAAATTCTGTATTATTGTTATCATTAGCAAGTAAGCGATGTTCAAAATTTAATTTTAGAAAAGTTAACAAGGCTTTGTTTGTAAAGCCATCTTTCAAAGACGACTAGGAAATTGAATATAACGGACTTCGAGTGAAAATTGAAACGATGTCAAAAGTTTGAGACAAGCTCTTAAAGTAAATACCAGGTTGTGCCAATTACTTTGTTTTAATTGCGAATATTTTTAAATAGATTTTAAATTAATTCTTTTCTTTGTTATTGCAAATTACTGTGACATTTATCTGTTTACTATTAAGGTAACAAAAAGAGCCAAAAAACAGCTTAATACTTACTTTTAATACTCTTGTTATATTAGACTAGCCTAGTACATAAAAACTCGAGCAATTTTTGAACACAACACTACAAATATGTAATTAAATCTATTATATCACATGCAGGCTAGACGGGAAGTATCTAGTCTGTCAAGACACTCTGTACTGACTTTCCGCTGAATTGGAAACATTGCGTATTGAGTAATGGAACTCAACGCCGCGCTTAGTTTTGCCAGAGCGAGGAAATAAAAATAATTTAAATATAATCAGTGGATATCGAACCTTAAACCGGTCGTATTTACAGTCAGTTGTGTCCCACTACACCACGACCGGCCTTATATATTAGCAATGAGATTCAACCATCAGAACCGTCGGGGCTAACATTAAATCAATCGCTAATCACTTCATTAGTAGACCAATTGGAATAGAGTTAATGATGTGTCTTTTTTCACAATGTACAGAAGTTAGTTACAATACTACAATTAGCTTTTACTAGTAGCACAAATAAAATTATAATAATTTGCTCAAATATATATATATATATATATATATATATATATATATATATATATATGTATGACAAACTTTACATTAAGTTGTATAATACGATATTCCTAGCAAAACCACTAAGTACCACTTGAAAACAAACAGTACGTCGACAGCTGTATCGTTTTAAAAATGATATAAAATATAAAATTCAGGAATACAAACATTTGCACTGCAAAATTCGCAGGCAAAATAGCTTTTCGTTGTTGAAAGTGTTGCAACGGTACGTGCGGCTGAGAGGTCGTTCGCGGGAATTGAAACGGATACCGTGGATTGTTCGGTATTACGAGATTAGTTTGTGAGGGCGACAGAATTCAGAGACACGGGGTACGCCATAGTCAACTTTTACAGTAAGCATTGTATTGATTATAGCTATTAGTGTACTGTTTTGTTAGAACTAGAGGCTAGTTTTGTTACTTTTGATTTTTATTTTAATTAATTAAAAGGTAATGTTGGTTTAATTAGCACCCTAATAGTAGTTCAAGTCAAAATACAAAATGTTTTAGTCAAAGAGAGTCTTTTCTAAATCTACTTCGATACGTAGGTGAATAATAACCTTTGAACATTTGAGGAATTCTTGTTCTTTTTTTAAAAAAAATATATAATTTTAAATTAGCAAACTTAAAACGCCAAGAATCAGTATATCAATTTAGAACTAAAGTTAACTGGCTTATAACTTAACTAAATCTTATTATATTTACTGTTTATACAGTATTTAAAAGTTATATCTTATAATTGATACATACCACCATCAAACTATATAAATTTAGAGTATAATAAATGTTATGCTCTAACAAGGTCTTATTACGCCGTTACGTTTAAGAAAATTATAATTATAGTCGTTTCCCGTATCTCAAGGCTTGCTTTTATTGACCTGTTTACAGTTAACTTGGTGCTCAAGTTCCAGTGATATATGTAATATGATAAAATAATATTACGTAAAGGAACGCGCGTTATTTGTTGCTTAATAACAACAATTCATGTAATTTATCTGAAAATATAATACAGCCAAAGCTTTTTTTTCTAAGATCTAAGGAAATGGTAGCCTTACAGTAAGCTAGTTAACAATATTTTTGAAAAAACGTATAAAAATTTAAACGCAATGGGATTCGAACCCGGGCCTCTTGATAACCGTAGATAACAAGCGCTCTGACCGCTAAACCATGTGTTCTGCTTCCAGCTGCGTCAAAATTGTTATACGTTTGTTACAACTTATTTATATTGTTAGCATCTCTGTAAAAAGATTTTTACAAATTTCTGCTACTTGGAGATTATTAAGAAACAATCGTTTAACAAGAGAGATAGTTATTTTAATTTAATAATTTACTATTTATAAAATGTCATTTCACACTTAGGATTAAAGAACATTTTTGAAAAATCATATAAAAATTCGATTCGGGGGAACGATTATTTTCAAATTATTTTCACTTCCTCGTTCTGTTAAGACAAAGTGCGGCGCGGAGTTCCCCGACTCAACACGCAATGTCTCGAATTCGGTAGTAAGCGAAGTACGGAGGGTCTTAATACTGGATACTTCTACACTGCTAAGCGGGATAAAAGCGCGAAGCGAAAGTTACGTAAGAAAATATTTAATATAGAAATTGGTTTTGGCAAAATACATCTGCAATGTAAGAAAAAATGTAAAAAGCTAAATTTTTTTACGAATACTTCGAACGCTTATATAAATTAAATATGAAAACATCTCCTTTACATGACTGTTATATCTGCAAATAAAACTAATCAATGTTCCAAAATATTACTTTTCGGCACATCTCAAGTTTTAATCACACCGTTATCCTAAGTATGGAAGCTAAAGAAAGGAAATTTGTTTATTTATAATCTAATAGTTTTGCATGGTTTTCTTTTTGTTCATCTTCAGCGAAATTATTTACAAATTCCAACCACATACCTGCGTACATTATAGAATCGAAATCTTTTTAAATTGTTATATTTTTTAAATGGTAAACGAATAAAAAATTTTAAGCATATTTTTGATAATATATTGAGGAGAATCTATTAGTAAGTAACGCAATATAACTTGTTAATTTAAGCCTTACCTAAGACCGCGCTCATCACCTTAGTCACTTGATAACTTAAATTGAGATATTTGCATACTATCAACAAAATCTATTGCCTGATAGTAGAAATGTTATATAATCAAACTATACCTAGACAGTGTACGTTTTGGTAAGACGAATTTTATCTTAATTTTAAATTTTTTTTATCAGGCCGGTGGTAGTGCAGTGATTTATCGTTTGACTATAAACTCGACCGGCTGTGGACTCGATTCCCACTCTTCACTTTCATACACCGCGCTTTGGTAAAACAAACCGCGGCGTTAAGTTCGGCTCCATAACACGCAATGTCTTGAATTCGGGGGAAAGCGAAGTGCAGGGTGTCTTGAAACTAGGTACTTCCTGTCTACCCTGCTATACAGGATAAAAGCGTAAGGCTTAAAAAAATTATAATTGAGACATAATTAAGTTAGACATAATTAAGTCTGTTATATTTTTACCTGGTTTAAACTAAATCTGTTATATTAGTCTATATTTCTTAGCTAATTAGTAAGTTCGATTTTATGACAATGTTTATCAGTAAAATAATTTAATATTTAATAGGATAAGGATTAATACAGAGGTATGAGCTACGTGTAGATTTAATTGAACTTTTATTTAAGTCATAAAAATAATAAGTAATGGTATAGGTTAGGTAAGTTATTTCTAAAAAGAACTTTTGATAGATACCTGCTCATAATATAAATACATATTAATAATAAATATAAATAGAATAATAAAATAAATAAGAAAGTATGAATATAATAACAAATTATGAATAATAAAATAAATAAGAAAGTATGAATATAATAATAAAATCTAAATAAAGAAAATTAAAATTAAAATGTAAAAGATAGAAAATAGAAGATAGCTTTTTAACTGGCATAAAAAATGCGTTTCGATAACTCGAAACTCAAAACAATTGTTCTCACGTCCACCACGTAAGGAGCCGCGGCTACCTATATCCCGCCCTTTACCTTCACCGCCGCAATGTCACCCACTGCGCTGCTCGGGAGCACATACGCCGCGTTATTTGACTATTACATTAATTCTTTTCGTTATATCTTTTGAATGGAATGTTAGATTTTAATAATTTAAAAAGTATTTTACAAGCATTAAAATGATTTTAATTTAAATATTGTTTAATGGGGCAAGTATTAATACAGAGATACAAATAATATGATTTGATTCTCGTAGCTTTTTTTTCGACCTTTAAAATGTACAATAGTAGTTTGAAAATGTCATATATCTTATGTTAGTCAGTGAAGATTCAGGTTTTTCATGGTGAAAGCATTTTTGAAATCGATTGAGTAGTTTTTGCGTGAAAATGCTACAAATATACAAGTGAGGAAACATTTCTTCATACATAATATGAGTGCAGAAGTAGAGCATAGCGGCCCGCTGGCGGCTACGCCGTGAACTAAACGACTACCTATTTCGTTTTTACACCCGCCCGCTTGAAATCAGTAACTTTTTTAAAAAATATTTTTCTTTTCTAAATTGAATTTTACTCATTTGTCACCCTGTGTATTTATGAAAATCGTGTTAAAATCAGTAACGTAATTTAAGACTTCATTTTATATTATTAAATGTGATATGCTAGGGCCCAACGGGATAAATTAAACCAAACTGTTTAATTACATTAATGATTGTGAAAATATTTACTGATTTATAAATTAAAATTAAATTTTTTATAAAAGTTATAATTAACTTAAAAAAATTAAAATAGTAGATATTAATCAGCTTCATGCTTTATCTCGCATTGCAGGGCAGGGACGACCTAGTGTCGCGCTTTGTCGGACCAGAGCACAGAAATTAAAATAAATTTTAAATACTATCATTTCCTCGACTGAGAATTCTACAACAAATTGTGTATACAGTCAAACGCTGATCCACTGCTTAATAATTAATAAAAATATTGAAAACGTTAACAAAATTTATGATACGCTACGAAAATACATACATACATATCTAATTGGTTATTATTTTATGGACTGTGTTCCCCGATATCTTGTACATGTAATATTTAAGTAATGAATGAATAGTATATTTTTTAATACATTTTTACAATTTATAGGTTGGCATAAAAAATTACTCTCGAAATCGTCCCGTTTTTTATCATTTCTAATATTGCAATAATTGTAAAAAAAAATGATAGATTCTTTACACACAGCAATTTTCAGTTTGAATTTTATAAAGATATCTTTAATAAGAATCGAGAAAATAAAATTTTTGGTTAAAGATTGTAATCCTCATAACTCCATTTGTCAGGGGTTGTAGGGACACAAAATTAGGTGTATCTCTATTTTAGATATCGTATTTATGCTTATCCTCCCTTCTGAACCATTTAGCTTAATTAATATATATTTTACGTTATAACTGCATGGTCTTAACCGTTAATAATTGATTATCTGAGTAAAATAATTTTAGTAGTTTTTATTATTTTATGTTTAATTTGTAGTATTTTTATTATTTTATGACACCTGATATAGTTTTGTGTCCCACTTTATGAATATAGCGTCCCTTAAACATGTAGTAAACAAATTACTTTAAAAATATATTAAAACACAATAAACAAACTAACTCGCAAAAATTAAATATTATTTAGAAATGGATAAGTTTAAAATTTTCATACAAATTTGACAACAAGGTATCGATGGTTACTAAATAAATATTACATTACGATACCTGATGTCGTGTTGTGTCCCATTTTATGAAGATACTGTCCTGTAAATGTGTAGTGAATAGATAAGTTTAAATAATTTATGAAAACACAACACTAAACGGAATAACTCGTTAACTAACTAAAAATATTGTATCATTTTCAGAAATATTTTTAAATCACAATTAAAACAAATCGATTGTGCTTACTCAATTGATCAATGAAATATTAAAATTTAAAATTAATTAGGTGATTTGTTTGAAATAAGTGTAGGTTTCTAACACATTACTAAGTGAGATTGGAAATTTGGCAATCTATCGATGTAATTTGACGAACTCAATTTTTTTTATTTTCTCTACGGTAATTACTTTGAGTATCAGGATGTAATAATCCAACAAGATGCTCAGACTTATTACCATGCAAAAAAATATTTTTACCTATCACATACTTATCAGTGTAAAAATTAATCTAACGTTTTTAGTTTTCTATTTTTTTTAAAAAACTACATCAGATAAAAATTATTCTGTATGTACCTCTACACTGTTAGCAAGTCTTTACGTGATTGAGACACAAACGAACAAACGGACAAACACACAGATACACAGATTCTATGGAGTGATTTTTAGCTTATTTTATCTTTATATTAACGTATCCGATTTAAATTTTTGATATTTTTTCTAATTAGATCTATAATTAAGATTCTTACTGTTTTATTATATAACAGTTCAAAAATAATAACCGAGTAGATATAAGTTTTGCATATCATTTGTAAATCGCAATTTTTTTTTTACGTTTTTTATATTTTCTATTAATAGGTACTCTCTTTAATTTTATCCGCTAATTAAAACTTTTTTTTTCTTTTTTTTTAGCTTCACGCTTTTATCCCGCATAATAGGGTAGACAGAAAGTGCGTAGTGTCAACACACTCCGTACTTCGCTTTCCACCCTTCCTTTCCATTTCGAGACATTGCGTGTTGACAGTCAGCCGCTGTCACACTGCGCCATGACCGACCTCAGATTATAACTTATATAGAAATAATTTGAAGTAAGTAGTAAGTTTAGTTCTTATAATATTTTAACAATCAGAATTGTACGTACTTGTTGTGAATTAAGATGACATTAAGCTGTACGAATTTCAAATTAGTTTAATAGACTATGTGTACCATGTAATCTTACAATGTGAATAGGGGAACAGTATTTTTTATACATTTTTTTAATTATTTTATAAGAATAGTATGCGGATACTGTACTATATCCTTTGAAGCTGCAACCTTAATTACTTGGTTTCCGCATTTACACATTCTGGCAAATATATATAGGAGCAGATGGATAGAGTGTGCTTCTAAATGTGTTAAATAATATAAACACCTTTATAAAGCCAAGCGTACAAACGAGTGAGTTTGTCGCGCAATTACTTAAATTTTCGAAAAAAAAAATCTAGTGATACTATTACACATTACATTATAGTACATTGTCATAAGAATTTCAAAGTTAATATTTTAAACACTCACGTAACGGTGTATAAGTAGAACGAAAAACATAAGCACAGTATGTGTTTATCAAAATCTTCAATTTTCTTACATTATTAGAAAGTGTTCATCAAGCTTAGAACCTTTTCTTAAGGCGTTATATTCATATTCTCAAAGTTAAACGGGGCTGCTAGGATTCCAGATCAGGTACTCCACACTTTCGCCTTTTTTTATTTCAACAATAAATGCTTATTATGTAGACAAACCTTACCCAAGATGCTACATGAATATCAATTAATGATTAGACAGGCCCCTGTGGTTCCACGGCAAAGATTTTAAATTTAAAAATAAATTATAGTAATAGTTATATAACAAATGAAATTACATCAAAATCCGCCCAATAGTTTTTACGTGAAAGGCGAACAACAAACAGACAGACAAAAATTCCAAAAATCATATTTTAGATGTTTGCTACTTATATGTACAAAGAGCCCCTACGAGTATTTTTTAAAAAAAATAAGTCCTCCTATAGTTTCATTATATACTGCCTTCTGATTTTATTCACTTTAGTCTCACCAGCGATCTTACGTTTTGGCTGGTAAAATCAAACAAGGCTTATTGTCTTACGAGTAAAGTAAAGTAAAGTAAAGTAAAGTAAAGAGACTTATAAAAGCAAAGATTTCATTTACAAGAGTATTATAAAAGCAAAGATTTCATTTACAAGAGTATTATAAAAGCAAAGATTTCATTTAATCTGAACAAAACATGACACATGAAGTGACACTAGGTTGTTCGTGACTAGACGGGATAAAGCTACCTGCTATACAGGATAAAGCTGTTTAGAACCTAACCTAACCACAATGGCTTCTAATATTCTTTATATTGTAGTATATGTTGTAGTTATAGAATATTAGAGGGAGCTAAATGAGCAGTGCTTTCATTTCGATCGTATAGTTAAGCGTAGCGGCTTTGTCGTGTAACAGCTGTAGTGGTCGAAGGGCTTACGGGAGACAGACGCTCGCCTGGCAAACAAGCCTTTGTATTCCTTCGTTTATAACAAGCGAAACGCTTGCTGAATTGTTTAGACGGTTTATACTACCGCCAAAGAATAGATAACTGTATTGAGTTGTTGAAACAATGAATATGTGTGTTTTAGATTTACACGTGTTCCATATACATTTGTATGAAATGAAATCGAAATCCAAGTGGTGAATACAGTGTTTTGATAATTGATTAAAATATCTTTTATTTTATTTATTTTTTATTTTGAACAATATCTACAAAACAAACAAAAATTGTTACGTACATATACAGAATACTTCTTGTTTACCCTGATCCTGTACCGTAGTATCAAGAACCGCCGTTGTCCACATTCTGGCCGAATACCTCACACTGTATGTTGAGCGGTGGAACTCAACACCGCGCTTTGTTTCACTAGAGAGAGGAAATGAAAACAATTTATATATAATCTAAACTAATCCCCGAGGTCCGAATCAAACTTACATCTAATCGCATTTACAGTAAGACGCATTTGAAATTTTATATATAACTATGTCACTTTATATACACGTATATATATAAAAAAACATTATATAAATTTTACATTCAGTATTTTCATTCTCACAAGTATCATAAAATAAACCTCCATACGTAATATATTTAGCTCTTTAACTTCAAAAAATATCTTATAATTTGATACACCAACTTAAACTATGTGTATGTACCTGTATTCAAGCGATTTCCTCTTTACATATTGGAAGGTTAAACACTGCAAGTTAACAAGATTTAGAAGCGCTTCAAGCAAAGAATGCAGTATATTTACTGACAATATAAATACTCAGGGACTACATGAGTCTTCATTTTACATCCACATCCACCACACGGTTTGCATTCGAAACGGAAATAAAATATATTTTTTTACTATTGTTAAATTTAAGACCATCATGACACAGTGACAAGGTCTGACTAGAGTCACGATTGGTTGTGGGTAAGATTTCAACTCGGTGAAATGATTATATTAAAAAAATCCATTTCTTCGTTCTGGTTAAGACTATTTGCGCGGCGTTGAAATAAAAAGTTAAGGGAGCTTACACTAAATTGTCTCTAGCTACACTGCTATGAAGAATAAAGCTTTAAATATTTTTAAAGGATTATTCCAGACTTAGGATAAAAAAACACTTTTTAAACAACGTATAAAAATTTTAAACGCACCGGAATACGAACCCGTACCCGGTTTTGAAAAGGCGCTTACTTTTTATACTTTACTTAAAACCCGCAATATAAAATATAATTTTATATTTTTAAATTGCCTTTATAATATTTATAAATTAAATGTAAAGTTAAAATAATATTTATTTTCATATAAATTTCAACCTCAATTTATTTGCGGAAATTACGAATTTTATTTTTTTATATTCTAGAAAGGTAATCTGCATAAAAACGCATATTGTTGCATTTATTGATATCTCTTTCCAAATATCGTGAATCTGTTGCTGTGCTTTTCAGATAACTAAAAGACTACCTATATTAGTTATAAAGCATAAAACTACACATTTACTATATTCTATGACATTGATGGTGACAAAATTATATCTTTTATAGCCTATTTGAATCGTGTGCTATGAAGAAAAACATGTCTATAGGCGACCTCCTTGATCGATCGATTACCATCGTCTGTTTCAGCTATGAATAGAATGAAAACGATTTGATTTTTATCATATTTATATAAGTATCATAATTTATAAATATTATACCATCAAATTCATAAAAGAATACGGAGTGTCTTGACACTAGGTACTTTCTGTCTACCCTGCTATGCGGAAAAAAATGCTGTTCCTGTTTCTTATTGATTCAAGTAAGTGTTCAATATGTTTTTATTGAGAAGGTCTCTTTTAAGTATAAAATGGCTAAAATATCAATACATCTTTATAATGTAATTTTAATATAAAAATATAATTTAACGATAGTTTAAGCTTATGCGTAAATATCTTAAATAGACAACTTAATATCATAATTTTTAGGGTTAGTATTTTCTTTAAAAAATAGTATGATTAAGTATGACATTAATTTATTGACATTCAATCGTGGGTCGTATTTACTACATATAAGATCAATATTTTCTAGATATTACCAGTAACCTAGCAAATAACTATACAAATTTAAAAAAATCAGCTAACAGGTTTTACAGGCAGACTCTATCTGGACAAGAGACAGCCTTGTGTCAAGATTACTTGATTATATACTTTCCGCCCTAATGTGATACATTGCTTGGTGAGTGATAGCACAAAACGCGCTTTGTCTTACCAGACATGACGTGTGATGCTTATAATAAATGCAGCACGAAGTTACGACTATTTTTACATACAATTCCACTGCGCATTGACGGCCTCGAAATTATTTATATCTAGCTTTTTATACGTGTAATGCACTATCAAAACATAAGTCAATTGTTAACGAAGTACTGCACACCCTCTACAAATCTGGTTTGAACAAACAGAAGAGTACGCCTGCAGTGTTTCAAATAAAAAAGTACAGACGTTTTCCGGCTACTTTACTAGTAGTTCGACAGCTCTTCCGTTGAACACTTTACTAAAACAATGTTACTCCACAGTTGAAAAGAACTTTTGTTAAGGAGTAATTGTTTGGTGCTAATTTTTTGAGATAAAATTCAGGTATGTCACTAACTAACATGTTTAAACAGTAGGAAATATATTTTAACTATAAATTATTGATTATAATTTAAATTTATTTTCATTTCTCCACTCTAGCAAAACTAAGGGCGGCGTTGAGTTTGTCACTCAATGTCTCGATATAGAACGGAAAGCAGTCCACGGAGTGTCTCGACACACAATATCTCTGACTACCCACCCCGCTGTGTGGGATAAACCATGAAGCTGCTTTCTTTTGTAACTGATTTACTTGGACTATGTCAATTTTCAAATACTAATTGTATTTTTTATAGTTATACCACTTTTTTTTAAGCAAGATGCTTTAATTTGTTTACAACAGATATCTGTATAATTAGAGATCATGTGATAGTTATTGGATTAAAAGAGCAATTATTAAAAGCGTAAGAGCAATGATAATATATAATTTGAAGTATAATATACCCATATACATATGTATCACGCTAAATTTGGTCATTCGAAATGCATTCTTTAAATAAATTTAAATTTTAATGTAACATTGAAGTGTTAGTTTATAGATATTCGAATATGAATTTCGATATGAACCCAAATTACTGTAGTGTACATAAGAAACAAAATATAAAAGAAACAATTTAATTGTGGCTACATATTGTCTACAGTAATAGGAACGGAAAACATAAAAAATAATCAATCAATATCCCACTATAGTATTTTAATTAGTACGTAAACTAAGAAAGCGTTAGGCGCTTATATTGTATATCCTTACATACTTCAAGAAAGTAGAAGATAAATCCGCGTGCACGACTTAGAATAACCGTTCGTGCTTTTTACGTCTGTCATAAAACGGATGTCGTAATATTTTATATCATCGTAAAAATTGACAATATGAATATTCAATAAAAATAATTTTTGTGGTAAAATTTACATAATAATAAAATGTAGTAGTATAAATATAAGGTAGAAACAATGGGAAGAAACTTTATTTACTTCATAGATTTAAACTGTTAGGGTTGACACTTGCATATAGTACAGTTAGTACTACATGCAAGTGTCAATCCTAACAGTTTAAAAAATACATGCTTATACAAATAGCATGAGGCCGGTCGTGGCGCAGTGTGACAGCGTTTGACTGTAAACACGATTGCTTGTGGGTTCGATCCCACTCGGGGGAGTGATTATATTTTAAATGATTTTCACTTCCTCGCTTTGGCAGAGTGCGCCGTTGAGTTCCATCACTCAACACGCAATGTCTTGAATTCGGTGGAAATCGAAGTACGGAGTGTCTTGACACTAGGTACTTTCTGTCTACCCTGCTATGCAGGATAAAAAGCGCGAAGCTGATAAGAAAAAAATAACAAAGTTTTTTACTAGCAATAAATAATAAACAATTATAATATATGTCATACACATCGAGATGTGAGAATATAAATTTCTTAGGACTTTATTGAAATTATGAACTCCTAACACATGATATTATCATTAATATGACCATCAAACTATCGCCAAACTACTAATATTATGAAAACCGTTGATGTGAACTGTCAACTCAGATAGGGAAATTCATAATGTTTTCAAGCTACTTTCTAAACATCATGATACTTTTAGGAAATATTTTTAATTCGAGATTTTTAACTGGTATAGCAGGGTAGCGACTGCTTTATGCCTGGAATCAAGGTGCTGCATGCTAACAACGCCGTCCTTTGTCTTATCAAAGCGAAAAAATGGAAATAAATAATAATCATAATTATTTCAATCAAATCCTTATAACTTAGAAGTTGCTTAAACAATTAAATAACGTACGAATTTTTTTACAAAAGATTTGACCCTACCTTGTTTGGTCCTAACATACTGGCTTATTTCAAGAGGCGATTTTTATATATAATACCTAAACCCACAACATATGTTGACACATTGTAAGGAATCCAATTTGTATGAACATCAATCAACAAATGTTAAGGTTTTCAATACTTGCTAGCATATCTTCAACGACAAAATAATACTGTAGTCCTATGTTACATGTAAACTATAAATCCTTTGTGTTACGATATCGTACTTGTACTCCGCCTGGTTGGTCAAAATAGAATAAAGTCTAACGAGCTATTTGCATTGTACTAAAGTTTGTTTCTGCCTCGTGTATTTATTGAGGCCGGCTCGGTTCAAGCCATGCCTATAGTCGAACTTAGCAATTGTTATCTACCTTACAATATATAGTGTTTTGGTTGTTTTTAAAATAATAAAATCGTCAAAATATTTTAGGATTTCATCTATTATAGAATATATATATAATTACATATATATATATATATATATATATATATATATATATATATATATATATATATATAATTAGCAATTGTTATCTACCTTACAATATATAGTGCCTTGGTTGTTTTTAAAATAATAAAATCGTCAAAATATTTTAGGATTTCATCTATTATAGAATATATATATATATATATATATATATATATATATATATATATATATATATATATATATATATATAATTACATTTTAAATAAAACTATTTTAAACGGATTAATCGACAGGTACCTGTGAGCACCGACCACTGTAATGTATTTGAAACATCGAGTTTTCAAAAATTTATTTTCGAATGCCAAAATATACGCGATTAATTCGTTTAAAATAATTTCATTTAAAATGTGCAAAAATCACGAAAATCAATTGTATTTAATTTAATTTTAGGTCATTTAAAGTCTCTAACATTCTCAAATTTGATAAGCATATATATGATAAAAGAAATTAATCATCAGTAAAAGTTCTAAATATTCAATATTATATATAAAGAGATTGGCAGAAAGAAAATCAAAAATATGCTACATAAAACATTAACCGCAATTTACTAACAGGTAATCAATCTATATAGACTACGCTTTGTTTGTACAAATTTTATTAAGTTTATACACAATATAAAACATGCAGAGAGAATCAAGGAATAATCTAATCTGATTTTTTATAATTTGAAGTTATTGCATCAAAATCAATCAACTCTAGTTACTAAAGTAAACCAAGAAAATATAATAATTTTAAATGTAAACATCTCCTAAAGTACAAGTTGCAATTGCGACAGAAAGCCCTTCATATGACTGTAGATAGTAATATATAATAGTAGTAGAAGTAGATATAATTAATATTGTCACTTTGAAAATGATACGCAATTTTCGTTCGTATTAATTTCTCGAGGACATCGCCGTGCATGTAATTCAGAATACAAACGAATCGTTACGTAAAGAAAATAAAATATGGACGTATCTCGCTTGTGCAAATAAAGGACGTGTATAGTTCTTATTAAAACGTTATATATACATATATATATATATATAT
This sequence comes from Dryadula phaetusa, assembly GCA_032432895.1. Lineage (NCBI taxonomy): Eukaryota > Metazoa > Arthropoda > Insecta > Lepidoptera > Nymphalidae > Dryadula > Dryadula phaetusa. The sequence goes on from JAOYRS010000061.1 coordinate 139,557, forward strand.
ATATATATATATATATTTATATATATATATATATATATATATATATATATATATATATTTATATATATATATATATATATATATATATATATATATATATATGCTACTCTGATGTTTAAAAACATATTTAAACGTAAACGTAAAATTTGAACGAGGCTGGATCCAAACTCACACCTCTTTAAAACCGCCCATATGATCTGAGTGCTCTACAACTCTTGCAACTTATTTTATTTTCTAGAATTTTTATTATTACAAAAAAAAATATTTTAAAAATTTGCATTTAAGGGAACTTAGTTATAAGCGAGGAAGTAAAAATAATTTGAATATAATCACTCCCCCGGGTGGGAGTCACACTACGCCACAACTCATTATAATATTCAATATTATAATAATAAAAAAATATTTACTTTCTAAAATTGAAATGTTTTACTGTTTATTTTATACTGCTATAGATATAAAGCAGCTTTACACTTTATCCCGCATACTAGGGTAGTCAGACATAACGTAGTGTCAAAACACTCCGTGGACTGTTTTGAACCCGAAACCGAGACATTGCATACTTACAGGCGGAATCAAAGTCACGCTTTGTTATAAAGATATTGTCCTACTGCGCCACGATGATCTCCACTGTAGATATATAGTTGTTGTATTTTTACATATACCTGGTGTCATAAATTGAATTGACGACTGAACTCCTGAGTATGGTTCGTGGTTTTGAATTATCTATTTTTAGATGAATCTAAAACTATCATCATTTAAGCATGAAATACATTATATAGTACATATATCACTTAGCAATAATTATATTTAATATCTATATCAATAAGAAACGTATTTTCCAGGCTAGACGTACTACTGTAGTACTTTTTGTTCTAAGATTACATTTCTTGCTACACGTTTGCTGACAAACACAGGCAAGATATAACAAATAAGCTGAAGTCCACAATTGTTATTTACCACAATACAATAAGTGCCTTTATAAAGAATACGCAATACTAAATGTTATTTTTCAGAAAGTATTATTGTTACGAAATAAATTGATTCACAAAAAAGGTTCATTTTCCGTCAATAATAATTCCAATAGGATAAATAGAAATATTTTTTGTAATATATGGTTAAGTCAACTAAAAATATATCATAAATATAATAATAAAAATATATATGTAATATGTATTCATGTTTGTTTGAATAAAGCAGTTGAACCATTGAAAAAGTTATAGCGAAAATTTCCTATCTTTTACTTTTCTAAGATATTATCATAAAAATGCTAAAAATATAATTCATTACATAAATAGAACTTGTTACCACCTCGAAATGTAGTATGCATTCTCATATCACATGATATTTTATATATATGATTCAAAAGATTCGTAATATATAGGCTGTTATTTCATTCCAGCTATTCTTCTATTTGGGCTCCTATTTAATTTCATCGATTGCTTTATCCACTGTTTTATGAAACGTTCCCGTTCAGTACACGCTTAATGTGAACAATGCATCATTCAACTCAACAATGCTTTTTATATAGGTTTTTTACTTCAGAGTATTCAACGTTTAAATTAATATTTAGTGATTTTTTGTTTAGAAGTTTTAACTAAACGCTTTAGTAAAAATATATTTGTAACAGTGTTAAATGCCTTTTATTTGTCGTACATGGGAGTATGTATCTAATACGATTATTGCCTCTTTAGTCAAAGGAATCTTTTCATAATCTTAAGGAATGAGGATCAAAGTTAAAATTTCGATTGCAAATATTTTTTTTAATTTTTTCATTCAGTTGGTACAGTCTTTACATATAGGTACACACACACATATATATACATATATATATATATATATATATATATATATATATATATATATATATATATGTATTTTCTTATGTGTGTTTTCTGTAGAAAGTAATATATTGAATCGTTCTGTAGCAATTTGTGCGGAATTCTTTTGGAAAATTTCGCTTTAAAATATGTTTAATTAAAATTATATCGTCCTATTATTTTAGACTGAAATTTTATAGGATCAAATATAAGCAAATATCTTAAAGAAGCTTTTGGATATGTTTGGAAATGCTGCAAACAGTAGCGGTATTTCAAATGTTTGATTTCTTTATTTATTAGATATGCTAACAACACATAGTTACATTTCATATAATCGCTTAATTATACATCACTCTGGTTCTAGAACTAGTATAAGAGTACATCTCAATAACAGGCAAATACGTATAAGAATTTCGACGCAGCTGGTAGTATAACGTATGGCTTAGCGGTCAGAGCACTTGGATGGTTTTAAAGAGGCGCAGGTTTAAATCCCACTAAATTTATTTTTTTTATATATTTTTGTCAAAAATGTTTTCTAATCCTAAATGTGGAATAAAACTTTAAAAATAGTAAATATTAAAAAAAATAACAATCTCTCTTGTTAAACGATTATTTCTTAATAATCTTTAAGTAGTAGAAATACGTAAAAATCTATCTACAGAAATGCTAAGGTAAAGTAAGGTAAGGTATTGCTTTCTGATGAGCTTAGGATTGATCTCCTGCAGGTCGACCACCTATAGACGACCAGGGTGCTGATTGAGGGTGCAACGGGTGTATCGTCATAAAACATGGGGTGAAACTATTCTCACAAACTGCATTGTGTCATGTATGACCATCATGAATACGATTTTTCAATAGAATCCCCAACACTTTATCACGTATATGAGCGGATCCCACTAACTTAAATTGATTATTTGCTGATCAGACGTGTTATATGAGTAACTGTAAAGGCATTCCAGGTGAAAGCCTGATGGCCCAACATCGTCTTCTTGTTGTGGACTACATCGCTACTCCAAAGAAGAATGTAGCCAGGAAACGCAGACCTAGGATCAAGTGGTGGTTGCTGAATGGACCGATTCAGACCGACTGCAGAGATTAAGAATTAATACCTATTGACTAATACCAAAACTGCTCAGAAAGCTTGGGATCGAGCCCAGTCAACAATTATTGCGGTAACCGTGTTCTTGGCTTTTCTAAGGGATTACGGGTCATCGACAGGGAGACATGGTGGTGGTATGACAAGGTACAGGAGGCGGTACGTGAAAAGTAGGCTACTTTTAAAAATTGACTCTGTTGTGACTTTGTAGGAGTGATTCTGTTAAGCGGGAGCAGAGAGTGAACCTCTAGAAGAATACGCTTGAGAACGACGGTCTTAACCTAAATGTGTCGAATACAGATCGTACAAAGTGGAGGAAATTGAGTGGGAAGGTAGACCCTGGCTAAGCCAGGATACATGCCAAGTAGAAGTAAATACGTCGATAGCTTGTATATCTTTGAAATTCCACATAGTAATATTATTAGAAAGATAAAATATTTTAAGGCTATTTTATTACATTATTTAAGGCTATAATATGGAGAGGTCACGAGTGCGAAGCTGCGAGCGGGCCGCTAGCTTTAATATAAAGTTTATTTGCACTACCGACTGAGTCTGTGTCTGTTTTTTCCTTATTAGTATCTAACTCTGATTTGAATGTTATTATAGTCGGCTTCATGGAACCAAGATTTATATTTATATATAAGGGAGTTTTGAAAAAATAATTATCTTAATTCTACGAGGTACAATTATATAAATTATTATTAATATTATACATATAAAACTAAACATATTTTATTGTATACAAACTTTAATGTTACAATCTATTAACTATAACTATTTACTGTCCGGTCCCTATTTACTGATAAAATTGAAAAAACCACTATTATTCGTACAGAAATATAATATAAATATTAAGTGTATACCTTTATTTTATTTGTACAACAAAAATCATGTATCGTGACGTATTAGCTGCTTTCATTCGTTTCTAAGCGCCACCATAGAAGCGAACTCAATGAATAGACTTCCTGAAAGAGGATTTTTGTTTCGCAATTCTGTATGAATTCACGTGTATTTATTACGATAAAGTTATTTTCTTTATAAGTGAAGGTAATTGATTCGCTTTGTGAAAAAAAATATTATTATATATCATTACATGGAGTTTTTTTATGTATATAGATATATAAGAAAAGAGTGGAAAAGTAAATTTTGAAAATCAAATATTTAAGAATATTTATATTGAGTATTGAGCATTGGGCATGCTTATAACAAAATCTTAATTATGAATTCGAATAAAACTTATGATTTTAAAGAGAACGCAGAAGGAATATATATATATATATATATATATATATATATATATATATATATATATGTATATGTATGTATGTATATTCTAAATACTGAATGTAGTAGATATTTTAGGTAACACAATATACATGGTTGGGCTTGGGCACCTCGGAGAAAAGTTGACATTACAGACAGACAGAAGATAATTTTGTAATATTAATATTTAACTTATTTTTAATAAGGCTAAATAAAGCTAAAAGTATTAATATTATCAACTTAAATAATTTAAAATTCTCAATATTGCTTTTTTCTTTATAAATATTTATTTTTCTATGAATATTCAAATGAACTTAGCAATTTTAATTCAATCAAATATTCTAAGAATTATTTCATTATCACATTCATCTATAGATTCATAGCTTCGTATTTAACTAAACTTTAAATTAATATCTATTGTTTGAGTTCCATTGTATGAACGAAAATTTATAGACATCGGTTTTTATGAGACAGATACTTTGAAAGTAAGGTTTCCAAACCTCTATCAATATATCTTTACATATGTTCTGAAAACCCTAGAAACCTTTCATACGTCGTTTTTCTATAGTATAAAAAATATCAAATAAAATTTCAACATATTAGAATTTTAAAGACACGTTTTTATGAGATATTTCATCACGTCCACAAAGAAGAAAATAATACACGAGGACAAAGGGAAATCTTTCTAATAGGTCTTTTACCTTAGAGAGTCAACGAATACGTGACTGGGTCACCTTTGCTACCAAATAGATGGCTTTATTTGTTTGCATCTAGCAACTGACCTTTTAAAAATATTTGTACTGTTTCATTAAATCCCTTAAAATAATTACACGCCTGTATTAGCTCGACATTGTGTTTGATTCTGATAACTTATAATTATTCGTATTGATTATTATCGTGCCGCAGTGGGACAGCTTTTTACTGTAAATGCGATTGGCTGTGGGTTCGATTTCCACTCAGAGAAAGGACTATTTATAATTTATTTTCTTTTTTCTAGACAAAGCACGGCGTTGTGACCGCAACTCAACACATAACATCTCAAATGTCTTGACACTAGGTTGTCTCTGAGTACCCTGCTATGCGGGATATTCATTTTACTGAAGAATTCTAGGTACAAAATAATTTTATTTATTAACATAATGATTACTTTTGTTTGATTACTTTTCTTGCATCTATGACCTCGTCTTGTACTCGGAAAATGTTGTGACAATTAAAACAAAAAACGAATGTAATATACCATTCATCGTCAAACTACTTATCCAAAATCACTGACATATATTTTTTTACAAACACAAGCGGTTGTAAGTTCGATTCCTACTTGGGGGCAAATTAAATATTGTTGTGTTAGACAGAAAGAGTGCGTTGATGTTTCGAATTCGGTGATAAGTGGAGTGCGGATTGTCATGACTCTAAGTACTTAGTAGTATGTATATTCTATGCGGGATAAAAGCCCGAAGCTAAAATAAAATTATAATATTTTGTATTTACTTCTTATGTCAGCGAAACAGTAAATTTATAGTTTCCTCATAGCATTAAGAAAATGATCGTGAGAGGAGAAATAAAATTCTTTTTGATAAACGGGTGAGATATAAAAGCGGTCGCACTTTGTACCGAGTTTTCGTTCAAACCGTTTTCACTTACAATTTACCCCGCTATCTGACGACAGAAATCGTAATCCTAATCCTAGTGTGTTATAAATATAAACCTTAGTATGTTATATATATTCTTTATATTATTTATAGCATCTTTATGTGATATAATCATAAGCTCGCAATGGTGAAATATATTATAATATAATAGAAAAGTGAAATATTTAGAGGCTGACCGTGGTCCAGTGAGACAGCGTCTGATTATAAACGCGATCAGTTGTCCGAATGGGAACGTTCAGTTTCCATCCGGGGAAAAACAACACTTAAATTATTTTCATTTTCTTGCTTCGGTAAGACATAGCGCGTTGAGTTCCGACACTCAACACGTATTATCTCGGATTATGGTTAAAGCGGTGTACGGAGTGTCTTGACACTAGGTGCTTCCTGTCTATGCTGCTGTGCGAGATAAAAGCGTAAAGCTGTAATAAAAATATTTACGTATAAAAGTAACGCGTCTGTCCATTCTCAGCTTTAATTATAGAATTTGTAATTGTATATAGAGCTGGTTCATGGCCTAGCCATTTCAACGTGTTAACAATAAATATATATATATATATATATATATATATATATATATATATATATATATATATATATATATCCGCATAGAGCCTTGTCACTAAGCAAGGAATTTTAAAAAAGACATACAAAATGTAACATAATTATATATATTCCGTAATCTCAGTAACTAATATGAAAATAATTAAAATATAATAATTTCACTTAAGTGAGTTATCAAATAATTATGTAATTATGTATGCTAAAAGGCTAAAGATAAGTCTAAAGGAGGACATAACTATTTCATTATTCATGACATTTTCTTCATATACTTGCTCGACGTCGAAGACTCGAGTTTACAAACAGTCCCTTTCCTTTCCAAGTCTATATAATATGTTATTAAATATGTACCTTTCGTTACATGTAGGTATTTATTTATATATTAATATAAAGTATCGATATAGTACAATACTCTATGAAATGAAAACAACTAAATATGTCATGTTTAAGAAATAAAAAGGCCATTGTAACGCAGTGAGGCAGCTTCCGGCTATAAGCGTGAATTGTCATGGATTCGATTCCACTTGGAGGATGATCATATATTAAATTTATTTTCATTTCTCCGTTCTTATAAGATAAAGCGTTATATTGAATTGGTCACTTAAACCGTAATAACTCGATTTCAGGAGGAAATCAGTTAACGGAATGTTTTGACACTAGGTTGTCTCTGACTACCCCGCTTAATATAAACTCTAGTTAAGTAGATTTCTTCTTTAAAGAAAAATACTTACGTATCTAAATATTACAGACATATTAATTCCATATTTTTATTATAACTTTACATTTTTTTTGTAGTTCTGTTTGTTCTGTTTGTTGTGTGTGTTTGTGTAACAGAACCACAAAAAAATGCAAAGTTATAACGTATAAACGTTTCCACATACATTATTTAAATAAATAATAAAGAAAATTATGATAGCTTTAAAGTAAACGCTGCTATACATTTATGTAAACGTACAACTTTTGACACAGGAAACGCTGTCATAAGAGAAAATCCGATAAATGTCACAGCGTCCGGAGCGTAGCGGTCACGAGCATTGTGGGCGAGTGTAGCTCCTAGAATCTCTCAGGAAAATACCCTTCACATTTTAGGTAGCAGTGATTTATACATATGTGTTTTATTTAACGTAGTAAAAGGTTAAAGGTGTTGCGTCGAAAATGATAATTAGAATTCAAATATCGTTGAAAACAATAATTATTTGAGGCCAGTCGTGGCACAGTGGGACTGCGTCTGAGTGTAAACGCGATCGTTGCTTGTTTCGATCCCCACTTGGGATATTGATTATATTTAAAATTATTTCCACTTCCTCGCTCTTGTAAGAAGTTGAAAAAGTGCCACGTGGAGTTCCACCACTCAACACGCTATGTCTCAAATTCGGAAAGCGAATTACGGAATGACTTAATGCGAGGTATTTTCTGTTTACCGTGCGGGATAAAAAGCGTAAAGCTACTGCAATATTCATATAAAATAGTAAATATGTGAATAAGTCAGTGTCTGTATGCACTAAATTCTGTCTAATTACCCTGCAAAATATTGGTTAATTTAATATTTTTTTTGCACACAAAGAAGGTTCCTTTTTTTCTGAAAGTTAAAAACGATTAACATTTCGAAAATCATTAGTTTCACTGATTTCATACAACAGAGCTTTGGGTGGTTATTATTTGTTAACAGGCAAGGCAAGTTATATTTAATATTTACATAGAAAAAGGAAAAGTCGTTACATTTGTAATTAGCTAAAATTAATTCTAAATGGTCGCAATGTTAACAATTAAAAAACAAAACCAAACCTCATCCATTGTCCGAAGGGGGTCGTTATGATAAAATGTGGCTTTACTGGGCTACAATTGTTCCCGAAACGATTTATCTAATCTATGTGATTTAAGATACGCTGCGGATATTATTGCATCTACACTCAAACAAACATGATAATTATACTTAAAAACACATTTCATGTTTCTATTTTTTCTTTAAAGCATTTGAATAGGGCACTTTTGAATTGCACTATTCTTGAATTGCACTATTCTTACTTAGAAATACTCGTAGTGATTTTTTTACGGTACGTAACATTTGTTTTTTCCTAAACTTTGCTTAAACTCAAAACAGCGTACCAGATATATCTAAACAAATAATATACATATAAACAACATCTGAGTGAGTTATGATTATAGATAACATTTGTTATACACTTATATATTATATCGAAAATAAGGACAATCCTGGAGAAAATGCTCTACACTTTAAAAAGTATTTTAGTGTTACTTATATGATAAAAGAGTAGCATGTAACATGCAAATAATAATAATAATATATAACAAATAAATTAAACAATTAAATGAAAAATTTTTACAGGTAAACCAAAGTTAAACCAAATCTTTGACATCACTAAATATCTAGAAAGAGTATCAACGACAATTTCAGTAAGTAAATCTAATGCAAATGAAAAACGGAACACAAAAGCCAGTATCCCATGAATATTAAACAGTAATTACAGAAGTTCTTTTTGGTTTTTAGTCACTTCAAAGGACTTCTAAACTAACAGCGGAAAATATTTAAATCACATACATACAATATGTAAAGTTCCTTAGTGAAATATATTCCTAGAAAAAAATGCATAAAAAGTAAGAATATAAAAAATATTTATACTGTAATTAATTATGTATTAAGTGTTACAAGTTGTGTGTCAGAAATGAAGTCATCTTTAGGATACATTGTGTTTGTTAGCAACAATATACTTTGTAAACTGAAAACCTCACAAAATCACTGTAAAACACAATCCAGCATTTCAAAGAAATCTTTCGTTCGTATCCCATATACCTTTCTATACTCCATAATAGGTAGAGAGACTACTGCCACAGAATAACATTTCATTTTATCTTGTTTATACAGTTTGAACGTCATCCATCTAATTTTTACCCCAAATTCGACCTTTAAATTTTGTTAAGGCCCGTCGTGGCGTAGTGAGACAGTGTATAACTCTAAAGGCGATCTGTTATCGGTTTGATTCCCATTCGGGGGACTGATTGTATTTAAGACAAAGTATGGCGTTGAGTTCTGCTATTAAACACGCAATGTCGCAAGTTCGGCGAATAGCGGAGTACGAAGTGTCTTGACACTAGGTACTATCTGTCTATACATATAAAAATTGCTACTAGGGAAAAACGTATTCAAGACCGTAGCATTAAAATGTAATTAAATAAATATTTTATTTATTTTTAATAATATATTTACCATTCAATTATTACTTACTTTATTAATTACAATGATGCTCCTACACAGTTGGAATATAAAAGGCTTGAAGTAAATTTCTTGAAAAGAATTTTTTACTGAAATATTCGCCTCATATCTCCTCTCTATTGTGGGTCAGTGTGAATACATTTATTTCAATAAAAAACTGCCTATAAATCAGAGCGTTAGACTTTTTCCGCGCCAGTTCCTGACATGCTCAGTCTGCAATTGATTTGCAAGTAATAGGGTCAGTGCGAATAGGATTAAAATAGTGATGTATGTGTTTGTTTTGTCGTTGTTTACAGTTACGACGCGAAACGAAAGGAATTTCTTTCACATAGAATTTCTCATTTCTCATTTGAAGCTCTAAAAGTCTTTCACTCTTTTACATTAGTATTCATTTCGTCTAGATGTTTTTTAAATTTGGATTTAAGTTAGTCACGGTATAATTAAAAAAATGTTCTATTGATCTGAACTTAGTCTTATTTATGCCTATTTAGTAATTATATCTATTATATCTTTCAAATAAGCTAGAACCCAAAAGAATTTTGGAAAAACATATGAAAATATGAACACGGCGGGATTCGAACCGGTGCCATTTAAGTGCTTTCAACGCTAAACCATGTATTTTTTTATATTAACGTTTTGTTACAACTTATTTACATTGTTAACATATCTGTAACGAGATTCTTATTAATTTCTGCTACTCAAAGATGATTAAGAAATAATCGTTTTTGGCAAGAGAGAATGTTATTTATTTTAATATTTGACTATTTTTAAAGTGTTGTTTCACACTTACGGATACAAAACATTTTTCTTAGTTTGTAATAACTCTAAAAAATAGTAAAATATTAGCTTGTTGACTTTTTTGAAATCCATGACATTATTGAAAATATCTTAAAATATACAAGTTAATTTATTGCCACAATATTCTAGGCCCAAATAAGCCTTGAAAAACTGCCTATTTTTTGGTTTTACAGTTTAGATAAAGTTATAATATTATTCACGCCGCCATCGCTATTCCGAACACTTATCCGAAGTTGCTAAGATTTCTTAAAGGTTATCGGGATGAAAAGTTTCTTAAACTTGTTGAACCACAATGACAATGAGGGATGAGAGTCACTCATACTAATGTCATAACCAACTTAATTTAGAATTCTATTGTTTCCTCAATACACTTTATTTGAGGAGTCCGGAAGTGATCTTGTTTACACTTCTTAGAAATGAAACTTGCTGCTGCTGCATTAAAAATGACATTTTTGCTATTGATTTTTTTTTTTTGCTGAAGCCCTGGTAAGTATTGAAAGTACTTGTGGGTTTTATTTCTGATACTTCTTTTAAAAAATGTATTATCTCAGTACTTTTCAAAAACATTATCACCTCGACCTTACATCTTGAAACATAATGGCGAACGGGAAATTTAAGCACTAGATTTTCTCTATCATATAAAATAAGCTATATAACGATAGTAATTATACTTAGTACATTAAAACCACGGGCGTGGGTAGCCCGTGTCTTTTGTCGTTCTTTTCTTTATTTTTCTTGTTAATTTCACTATTATTTTGTTAAGCAACAGTAAGTAAATTTGATTGTACAATTTAATTTTCTTATTATTAGGAGGTACAATATGATATAAAAAAACAATAAATTCTCATATTAACAATGTTTTTACATTCATTCATAAGTCCTATTTTATTTATTATATTTAAAAAAAAATGATCACAATCTTTTCGTACTTTAAAATTAATGACGATTATAAAATATATAAGAAGATGTAAAAAAATTTATTGTTCCGTAAGAAGATTCATTTAAATACTTATTAATTTCTAGTATTATTAAAAATACAAAGTTAGAGCACAATTTATTACACTAGTCCACTCGACGTCGCGTGCCATTCGCCGTCGCCTTTTTATAGTGAAACTGAAACGTCAAAACATATAGATAATCTATACAAACGTCTGTTTGTTATTAAAATAACCGCTTTTTCTAAATGCATACACGATACGTATATCAAAATAGCATTTTTCACCTTTATCTGTCTTTCTTTCTGTCTGTGCTTGTTCTCTGGAAAGCTTAGATCGATTTTGATGGGACTTTCACTGTCAGATAGCTAATGTAATAAGTAGCAACTACTATCATTTTAAAATAATAATCTCAGAAGTATTCAATTCATCTAGATTAGATTAGATGTCCGGATGTGGTTTAACATATCTTTATCTTATAATTTAAAGTTAAGAACAAGAGTTATTCGCAGGCAAACGGAAATTATACTTAAGGCAAACACCTTCATTTCTCCTATTAGACTTAATTGCATCGCAGCTGAACATAACTGAAGTAAATCGATTTTTATTTCACGTCTTTTGTAACTATAAGCAATTTTCATGCACGCGGAGTTATAATCATTTTATTTAATTTCAAAGAGCCCGTTCTTGGCAGCCTTATTGTCGTTAATTTAAGAATATCGCTTGATATTGGACGCGACAGGAAGTAAATATATTATTTGCTTTTTCTTTACAAGGACGCTTTTAAAAACACGAATCTCCGTTAAATAGCAAACTAATTTAGATTTTTTGTTTTATCCGCTATACGCTCATGTCGCTTGTCGTAGTACCAGAACATGAGTGGGTCTGACATATGACATAGCCTAAGGATCAACGATTCAAATGTCTAAGTATAAAACTTTGATTATTAATGCCAAAATGTAGTATACACCAAATAAAAGAGTTAATTCTAAAATTCAATTTCAGTAAAGGCAGTTTTTTGAGTCGTTTCTTCGTTAGAACACTTCTGATTGTAAACGCGATTGGTTGTGGCTTTCCAATCGAGGGAATGGTTACATTTAAATTATTTTCATTTCCCCACTCTGGTAAGATAAAACGCGGCGTTAAGTTTCGCCACTCAATACGTAATATCTCGATTTGAATTTCTAAGGAAATCGGATCTAAGGATCGAAATTAATATCTAAATTTATTACATTTACAATTTATTAATTTTTCATTTAAACTTCCATTTCAGCATACAAAGCACCATTTTGTAGGTGGTAAAACTAAACTGATTATAACTAAAGCCAACGTGGTCTTCTCCTATAATACCATCTTAAACTAACCGACGCAAACAACTTAGATATTGGACTTGAAACTTAATCCTTGTCGTCGAGGATCTTCAGAAAATCTTATATATCCTACTTCCTTCGTTCTTTCAATAATCTATTTTATATAAGTTTTTTAAATTTATTAAATATGAATGAAATATTATTTTATTTTTATAAAGTGAATATAATTTATTACTTAATAATAAAAAAATACTGAACAAATTTTGATGGAATTAAGTATTACATTGATTTGACCTACTACACGATTATATTATCAATCATATCTTACTAACATAGTATGATGGATTTCAAAGATGATTTTTTTAATTAAATGCTATTAGAAACATGTTATTAAATCTCTGTTTTGCATTTCAAATCTTAAAAAAACTAAAGGCTTGCTAATATTAATATATTTTAATCATACACTTCAGTATTATCACAAAATAGTCTAAAGATAAATTAAGATTGTAATAGATACAATATATTCGTACGTTAAAACAATACTGGTCGAAAATTGGTATTTTATTCGTATCAAGCTCATAAAGGAGTCGTAAATGTAGTTTATACACTTGTTAACGATTTAATTGACACATAAAACATTTTAATTAAGTTTTGGTTCAATTCCCCAATTAAATAAGGTTATAGTTATAGCAATATATTTGCATGGGAATTAACAGTTTTGGGATACGTTAGTTTGCCTTGATAATGAGATGTACTCGTATGAACAATTATTAACTTTTTAGTACAGCTTTGCATTATTAAAATAATTTTAATACGAACTGAAAAAGCGAACGTAATAATTTAAATTATATTTACCATTTTATAACTTATTTCAACGATGAGTAAAACTAGTAATTTAACTTTGTTATTATTTTTACTAGTAACATTTAATCACAATATATGAAGCTAATACATATGATAAGCTTTTATAGAAATGTAGATATTGTATTTATTACATAAGAATATTATTTCCGTGAAATATGAACCATTTGACTAATTCAATGAGCCGCGAGCAAGATAACTCATATAACGACGTTTAAAGATGAAGCTTCAATGTTTTCTATGGTAAATTTCACGATGTATGCCCAAGTACATGGTATCTAGATAATATAGAAAACAGAAATATCATGGTTTTGTGGATATTAAAAATGTTTGCGACTGGAAATCAAATTGGCAACCTTCACAACTACAATAAAAAATATATTACGATCGCCAATAAAACTTTCCTTTCCCTTTTGCAAACAAAAGCTGTATATAAACTAACGAAATGATGATAAACGATTGTATAATAAAAGTAAAACAATATTTATTAGGTTAGAATTGATATACAATACATTATTGCATTCTATCTCCACTATATCAATATCTGCTGATTTATCACAAGACCGAGATCGCGTCTAATTACAGCAAACATTTGTCGCTAATGGATGATTCAGTAATTCCTCAGTCCGCATAGCGATCAATGAGACATTGTTATGTCCATTTGCGGTTGTGCTGTGACACCAGGCTTTGTATATAATATTAGGCAATGAATATTAAGTTATGGAATAAAATTATATTTACTTTAATAGTTATTTATAATCTTAATAATATGTTTAAGTCTTTAGTGTTTAATTCTTTTTCTACAAAAACTTTTTTTTAAAGTAGAAGCCTTCTACTATCTATATTTATTTATTTACAGTGACAAATTATATTATTAATTCTTTATTTTTAAGTAACTGTCGTCATATTGCCTGCATATTTAATATTGAAATGATAATATCTAAATGAAACAAGGTAAGACTCGAACTTATAACTACGATGTACAATCAGTCGCATCCCTACAATATGCATCGCCGCTAAAGTTTATTGCCTAAAAATTATCTTTTGTGCCTTGTCTAATTACAGAACTCGTTTGTTACTATTGGACAGTATAGTAATACCTCAGTCCGCAATGCGTTCAGTGTGAATTGTGACATCGTTATTGCAATTAGTACGTGCATTGTGAATGATAAATTAATATATTTTGGATAGATGGATAATGAAGTTACAATATGTCTGAGATATATTAATGCTTTCCTCCTATATAATCTAACTATAATTACTTACAAACTAAATATATAGTGGAAATTTAAAGCTTAATAGTGGATGTATACTGAATTACAGTGCCTTAAACAGGATATGAGTTGATAAGTATAAGCTAAGCTAAGTATTATGATTAGATCAGACAAAGTACAGCGTTAAGCGCCAGCACTATGTACTTAGCGGAAACACTCAATTCTATAAAACCTTATATAACCACTAATATGTCCGCTTATATGACCGCTTCTTATATGTCGCTTGCTAGAATTACCTAAAGTAGCTTTAATTTTCGGAAAATACTAAATTAAAATTTGCGGTGTTTAGTCCTGCCACTCAATACAGCAATGTTCTGAGTGTCTCGATACGAGGTACTCCCTTTCTACCCTACTATGCGTGATAAAAACGTGACCCTAAAAAAATAGAAAAAGAAAAAAATACTAAATTAGTACTAACGCGCTTGTAAAATGGTTGATAATCTAACCAAACATAATCAATCTAGCTTTTTGAAGTTTTAATTTTGTACGTATAAATGTTCTACAAGCGTGCCCTTAAATAATTAAATAAAAAGGTCTAAATATTTATTTATATATTCAGAAAATTATATATATTTAAGGTAATTTGCAAACTACAAACAAAAATTCAGCCCAACAAATTTAGCTAACAGGAGCGATAACGAGCCAGCAACTCATTAGGAAGTAAATATCAAATTAAATGATACTCACAAAGTCCGGAATAGCTAACGTGGTTTTCAGAGTTGGTCTCAGAGAGACATACATTTCAACTTTAAAAGTATCCGATTAATTTGTTTAGTTTTCATTTTATTTTGAAGATTTTTGTTTTTATTTTCAAGCATTATTTATTTATATTATTATTATAAGTTAATGCAATTACCTAAAAAAACGTACATGTGAAATGAGAGCCAAGTTCAATGTACATATATGGCTATGAATATTTTATACTTTCTCAATAATACTTAAGACAATATATTGTAACTAAGGTCTGTTTTTTCTCTACCATTTCGAATATATATATATATATATATATATATATATATATATATATATATATATATATATATATATATATATATATATATATATATATATATATATATATATATATATATACATGTAAAATTTGAGATTGTTAAAGTTATTATTCTATATATATTATAATTTTGCTATCAGTAGAAAGACGTATATTGAGTTACGCACAAATTAAAATCTTTGAAGATTAATTATAAATTTAAAAAATAAATATATTTAGCTTTTCAAACAGATTAATTATAATTTCTTATTATTTATTGATGTTTCAATGTTAACCTTACGATTATATTAATTACAAAATTTCTTAAAGTTTGTATTCTTTGGATTCGAATATAAATTGCTTTAGTCAGACGCTGTTCCAATGCGCCTATTATGCCGATTGCCTTTATAGTAATGTTCCTAATTCTTTCAATTTGTTGAAAGGTATCGAAATCTTTTCTTTTACATGTCAAAGATTTGGACTTTATTTTTGTGCACATTCTTGAAAAGGATAAAATATGTTTGGAATAAATAATTAATAAAAATAATTTAAAAATAATAATATAAATTTTAAGCGAGATAAGATTAAGGCCGGTCGTGGCGTAGTGGGATAGTGTCTGGTTGCAAACATGATGGGTTGGGGGTTTGGTCTCCACTCGGAAAGTGTATATTTTAATTAATTTCACTTCCTCGCTCTTGTAAGACATAGTACGAGAATGTTGTTGGAGTTAAAATGTATCGCAATTCTCCTATATAAAATTCCTTAGCGTTTTGTTGCCATAAATGTGTAGCAACAACAGACCAAGCTCTAATTTGGCTAGTTGGCGCGTCAAGGTTTTAGCCCGAATAAACCTTCATTTCATGTGCTGCATTAAACTTTATATAGCTTTAGCTTTATATAGCTGGTAAACTATCCCAATCAGACTTTAGGCTTGCAACCAAATCCTTCAAAAATTTCATAGATAATATAATTTATATTTTAAATTAATTTAATAAAAATATTACTTAAAAACAGTTTTCGACAAAAAAAAACTAATAACGATATGGAATAATTATTTTAACAATCTCAAATGCAAAAAAAAATATATGGTATAATAACTTTAACAATCTGAAATGAAAAAAAAATATAAATTATATATAAAATAATAATTAATCTGTTTAAAAAAGCTAAACAATACCTTCAAAGATTTTAATTTGTTGAAGGAAAATTTCACTCAATGTTACGTCTTTTCACTGATAGCAGATGAAAAAGCTCTTTTTAACTTATCCAAAGAGTGTCGTCCATTTATTTTTATCACAACCCGCAGATTTAATGAACCCTTTCACAGAAATAAAGACACAAGTAATTCGCTAGCTTATTCACTTGGTATTCTGAAAAGTAGGTGTTAAAGTGACTGTTTTGATAGTTCTAGAGCATTTTTAGAACATTTTACGAAGAACAAGTGCGGGCATTGACCTGTACTAGATGTTCTTGACAAGTAATTGAATATGTTATGCATATTATGCACTTTTGTGACACTTTCTGACGTAGACGATGGCGCAATCGTGACTGTTGCAGGGTTTATAAGTGCAAAATTTTAACATCAGAGTTCGCGACCCGTGACTCATATTTTTCCTAAGAGACTGATTATACATTTTTTATTTATTTTATTATTTATTTTTTTATATTTTGTAATTACGGAAAATGTCCAACAAAATTTGGATTGTTGTGAGGACGAGAATCTGGATGAGGATTTTTTGTGTTGCATAAAATGAAAAGGCGTACCATTGTAAATGTTTGTCTGCCGACGAGCAAACGAGTCTAACCTAACCTAACCTAACCGATATAGTTGATTACAACTTAAAAATGGCAATCTCTCGAAGAAACATGGATGCGGCTCGCAAACTAATTGGACAACGCGCTGCGACCCAAAACACATGAGCTAGTGGTCAATAACGAGTGAGAAATCTACAATCACTGGACGTCTAGTCCAGTGATTTTTTGATTTTGGAGGGACTCCTCTATTAACTTATATATATTGCTATTTTTTTTAAATCATATATATTTCTGAGTTCATTGCAGTGTCAGGTGCTCTCCACCCGTCATAATAAACAAAAACATATAAAAATCACAAAAATTATAAATAGGATCGTAAAAATTCATGAATGTCCGTGGTTTGTAACAAAAAACCTCAAAAAAAATGCTTGCCTGAATTTGGCTATATAATTATGGCTGGAATCTTAGAGGCTACTGAAGACTGGATCTGTCTTGCTTGCATGTCTAAAATTTCCTATGGAAATAATGAGAATACCCTATTCGGAAAATTGATAACAAATCAAATCATGACCAAAACGTCACGAAGAGGTCAAATAAAAGATTAACTCTTTCATCACCACCGAAACTATCACTGACGCATTCTCTGGGGAAAGATAAATACAGAACTATGATTAAGAAAGAGACAGAGAGAGAAAGATGTTTTTGGAAATAAACGGAACGTTGAAAGGTATACTTAATGAGAAACTAAAATATATAAAACAGGAAATGATAGGAAGAAATTCACTTAACTTCATTAGCAAACAGTACGACGACTTTATAATTGCACCAAAAGAATATTAAAAGTAATATAGACTCTCTTAGTATCAGAATAAACGACCTTGAACAACGTTCAAGAGTATATTACCTTGTGTTGTGTGTCCCCGAAAACGCCAAAGAAAATTTAATAGCAGTCGTCAAGCAATTAGGTCACGTTATAGGTTTAGAAATGTCACAGGAAAAAAAATTAAACTGTACGAGAGTATCAAACTAATCGGTCAAGCCCTATAGTGGTGCAATTTAATTCTCCACTTACGAAGGAAATCAAAACAATAAATTGAACACTTCTCACATAAATATAGGTGGAGACAGTAAAATAATTTTTATTATGGAACGTTTGTCGCCTCTTAATAAGGCACTTCACGCTGCAGCAAGATTTAAGGTAAAGGAAAAAATGTACAAATACGTTTGAAGGATCACCTCTCAGATATATCCTATACTTATTAAAAACATGGATTTTTAAGTAAATTGATTTAGTTATGACTATAACTAAAACTCACGATTTTTTTCGAAATGTCTGTTAATAATTATGATATCAGAATATTAACAGAGACATGGTTGAACTCAATATTTGATGGTGAATGTAGATATTATAACTCGCATCAAATAGAAGCGAGATATAATATCTACAGAGGAGACAGGAGCTCTTGTAAATCTAGTAAGAAAGATAGAAGGTGGAGGAATTTCAGTAGCAGTTATTAAAACTAATAACTCTATAAGAATTATTAATTGGGAAAGCGATTGTGAAGAAATTGAGCTAGTCATTGAGGTGCCTAGTTTAAAATCCATTCAAAGTTTTGCCTTGTGAGCTATATATCTATCATCATTTTATTGGTTTATTATAGGTGATTTTAATTTAAATTGATAATAAAATGCCTTGCTACTAAACTTGACGAATTCCAGCCACCAGAGCAAGCAGGGTTTCATAAAGGCTACAGCACTATACCACCACATCCATACTGTTCGGCAGATTGTACAGAAGACTGAAGACTAGAATCAGCCGCTGTGTATGGCATTCGTGGACTACAAGAAAGCCTTCGACTCTATCCAAACCTGGACTGTTCTGTAATCTCTGCAGCGATGTTATATTGACTGGCGATATATCGAGGTGCTCAGATGAGTGTACAACGCTGCGACGGTGACCGTGCAAGTTGAGAGCCAGAGAACAAGACTGATTAAACTCCATCGTGGGGTGATACAAGGAGTGTAATATCTCCAAAACTGTTCACCAACGCGATGGAGGACGTCTTCAAGACTTTAGACTGGACTGCGCGAGGCATCAACATCAATAGAGTGCGCATCTCACATCTTCTTTTCGCAGACGATATAGTCATCTTTACAGAAACGTTGGAAGAGCTTTGCGAAATGTTGAACGACCTAGGTGTCGATTATCTCTACCTTGGCGAGATAGTCCAACTAAGCCGGCACAACTTTGAGAGGGAGGCTGATAGGAGGATTCGGTTGGGCTGAGCAGTATTCGGCAGGCTTCGTAAAATCCTTACGTCGGCTATCCCACAGTGTTGGAAGACGAAAGTCTTCGAACATTGCATCCTACCCGTGATAACGTATAGTGCCGAGACGTGGACACTGACAGTGGGGCTTATGCACAAGTTTAAGGTCGCGCAGAAGGCGAAGGAACGGGCTATGTCAGGTATAAGTTAGGTAAATGAGGCTATCCGTGAGAGAACCAAAGTACCGGACGTAGCTCGAAGAATAAACAAGCTGAAGTGGCAGTGGTCTAGCCATATCTGTCGAAGGACCGATGTCCGCTGGAACAGACGAGTCCCAGAGTGGAGACCGCGTCTCAGTAAGCGTATCCGGATACAAAGCTTGTCGTGTTTGCTTTCAAACGGTTGTGTTTTTTAACTATATTTTTTGTATGTTGCTTTTAACATGTATCAATATGTAATAACCACTAGCAAAACTTGTACAAAGTCAGTCATTTATCGATTTAATCGTATCGTGTTGTTTTTCCGAACGGTTTTTGAAACAACAATTGTGTAAGTCGTTATATAATCAGGTTTTAACCGTGTCGATATCCTTTATAATATTACAATTTTCATTTTTATTTTTCTTTAATTAAAGTGAGATCAGTCTCCTGCTAGAAACCTAGTGACAAGACACTTCGTACTTCGCTTTCCAATGAATTCGAGACATAGCGTGTTAAGTGAAGTGGAATAGGAATCGAACCCACAGCCGATCCCTTTTACAGTCGGACGTTGTCCACGCCACGACCGGCCTCTTTAATAATTTCAAGAAATTGCTTAAGTAAAGGCGTAATAGTGGCGACGATCACGTGTTTAATATTCACTGAAATGTTTATTGAGATTAAATATCTTTAAGCCGAAAACAAAAACAAAATTAAATATTGTATTGCAAATTTTATTCAAACAAGTAAAAAGGTCGATAGTAAAGCTGGTAGACGATCATTAAAGAGGACGCGACACATTTGACAAATAACTCGCCAAATACCCGGTTCAGATTGGCTTGCTTAGGATGAACAAGTATAAATAGTTCAATGTCACCTTCAAAGACGACTTAGCCTAGATTTTTAGAATAAAGATTTATGTCAGCGCAATTTCACCTAACGACATTATTGTGTATAGAAGCTTTGTCTTAGTTAAATATTACTGTAAAAGAAATTATTTTGTTCAATTTTTTAGCTTCATACTTTATCCCGCATAGTAGGGTACGCAGATACTTCCTGTAGGTGTCCTAGTGTCAAGACACTTCGTACTCCGCTTTCCTCCGAATTTGAGAAATAGCGTGTTGAGTGGTGAAAGTCAACGCCGCGCTTTGTCTTACTAGGGAGAGGAATTGAAAAATTAAGTATAATCATTCCCTCGAGAGTAAAACGCTGTCCCACTGAGAAACAACCCATATTGGTCGTATAGTCAGTTCATTTAACATATATTTTCTTAAAATTTCAATAACTCTTTATGTATTAAATTAGAAACTAACTTAAATAAATTATCTGTAAATAAAGGAAAGGAACACTTAAGTGTTAATATAATTAATATTCATGGAGTAATATAATAATCCTTAGATATACATTTATACATTTGAACATATACAGCTTATTCTATAGAATAAAATAAGAAAGACACATTTAAATTTACCTTATTTGTACTAACAATTGATACTGACCGACTATTATACCAAAATAGAGGTTTACGAGACAATAGCAAGTGATATCACAAATTACATAGAAGCCTTCCTCTAACGTAAATGTTGCAAACACGAAGTATTACAGACGAGATAACTAACGTATAGATATTGTGTACTTACCTAAGAACAAAGTCTTAAATTAAATTATACGGGGATGTCGATTAAAAATAAGTGGTATAAATCTATCTTATAAGTTACTTATTAATTTTGAATTACGACTAGTATTAATTATGAAGTAGTCAAATTAATTTCAGCGTAAATTTCAATTCTCTGATTCTCTAAGACATCAAATGATCTTTTAATTCTTGAACAGACTGACTACTTTCTGGCGTCTTCGGAAAATATTACAGTTGGCTCACCTGAATTAGTAACGAATTCAATTTCTGAATAAAGCCAATATTGTAAGAATAAACAGTACAGAAAAGATTTACTGTGATATAACAAAGAAGAATACTTCAACTAGCAAATAATTGTTACTACCTATAAAGAAAATTAAAAAAAAAACAACGCACTATTCTTTGTATCCATTCCGCAACCTTCTGTTCTGTGTTGTAAACCTCATGAAGCCAATGTACGTCAGAACTAAATTGATGATCTTAGGATACGAAAGCGATGTTTCGGAAATTATATTTCCCGAGCGAAATCGTTCTCAGCGATCAAAGGGAACAGATTTCAAAAAGCTTTTAAATATTTAATGCCAGTATTAGCTTCGTTAGAACGTTATTTGTTTTTGTTTACAATTGCCTTTGGAATATTTAAATAATACGGTTGGTCTGTAATTTCCCACTCCAATGATACAGTTGAAAAAAACATATACACGTTTTCACTATGGCCAGAGGCGATATTTTTCCTTGTAAATTAATTTTATGATTGTATTTAAATTAAACTATTTATACGTCATAGTTTCTTATATAACACAAAGTATGAAAGTAATCTAATAATATAATAAAAATATTCACATATGTGTATCATGTTTTATATTGCAACTTTAGATAAAAAGTTTATCTATCTAGTATCTAAAAACTTTCACGAAGCTCTTTCCTCACCGCTTAACTATACAATGGGGCGTTGTTAATGCACGTTTCTAAACAACCATAGGTTACGCTGACTACCTCAAAACTAACTTAAAACTTTTCAAGTAAAATCATTGCTATTTTCACTACAGCTAAAATTTAAAATATTTATAGAAAGAAATAAAGTTAGGAAAACGTGTGAAAAAGAGTGTTGAACAACTTTTTTATTTTATTATCGTTATTTTCATATGAATTATAACAATTTTCATAAATTTTGTTGTACTACAACGCTTTCTTCTAGCCAGTAGTATAATAAATATAGTGTACATATAAATTACAGTGCTTTTGTAGAAGTGTACGATACAGGACTTAAAATGCTGCGAGTACTATTTTATTATACCGAAGAACAATGGTTTCTGCAAGTAGCGAATATATTCAATTTCACCACTCATCTGGCGTACTAAAAAGAATGATAGACGTTACGTGTGGTGTACGTGTATTGTAGTATATACAATGAAAAGTACGTCGATAAATTAATTTAACTGTCGTTTTTTTCTTATTAACTACTCAGTTCTAAAAAGACAGTCAGAAAACTTAATAACGTAACTTACATGAAACATACAAAACACGTTTATTATCTTTTAAACACTAAATGTAACTTTATGCCTTATTATACATATTTTCGATTATTTGTACATTATAATAATACCTTGATATAATAATAAGAATAATAATGATACTGGAGGAAGGTCGCGTAAAAAGCATGTGAAACCTCAGAAGAGTATGTATGAAGAGGTTAATGACTGTGGATGAGGCAAAAGAGGTATACATGGACCGTACCGTTTGGCGCTCTGTTCTATCTGATTAACACACAAAGGATAAAACGTGAAGCTAAAGCTAAAAAAAAGAATAATAACATGAAGAAGTACACAAAATCTATATTTATACTACTTCTAAATATCTACTAATCTATGTAACACAAATACGATGAAATAAAGTAGGCAACTAGGTATGGTGGAAGCAATTTTTCTAGTAAAATACCATTATTCTTAGCACGTCTTGTACGCAATTAGCCCGAGCGTTTCTTGTTGCCACAATGGCCGCGGTTTGCTTAGAACCGTAATGCAGAAGGCGTGTCTAATTCCCTATCAAGTGTTTTCTTAAAAGCTTGATTCTTTGACTGTTATAATACTGTACGGCCATCTCAGCATCTATCTCTTCATTTTCCTCCTTATTTTTGTATTAAGTTTTATTTTTTATTTACCTACATATGTGAGATTTCTATTCAGACACTTTTTTGTAAATTTATAGTATAATAAAATGCTTGAATTAAATTCGAAGGCACTATGCCTTCGAATCGCAGTCGACCGAAAATTTATAATTTCACGAGTTACCTAATTGATAATATTTGTGACATATAGGTAAAACAACATCCCAATATCCGTTTGGTAATTATTTATTTGTAACAAACAGACATACTGACACATGCAGTCGAAGGTCTTTATTTTGTATTATAATATTTAGTAAATAGCGGTATTAAAATTAAAACATGCAATAATGAGTCCGATTTCCAGCAAACATATCTCTAAATCGATAAATATAAGTATATAAAAACGTCAAAATTATTATCAAAATATATATGTTACAACATTTATACTACGATTTCACAATATTTTAAGTACAACAATATAATTCCAACATTTTAAAAAATATTTTTATACAAACGTAAATTTAACGAACTTTGATAAAATCGGTACAACAATATGTACAACATCAGGAGAAACACCATTGAACTTATCTATAATCATTTCGTGACATGTGCTCATTAAAGTTCTAAATACAATACGGTACGAACGTACTTAAATATAAGTTGTAGAGTAATAATAATAAAAAAACTTGTATGTTTTAAAAGAAAATATATATATTAAGATTTTATTAGACGTGATTTATTCACCTAGTTAAAATCAAAAAAATGCCTTAACTTCAAAGAATATATATATATATATATATATATATATATATATATATATATATATATATATATATATATATATATATATATATATTGCGACCGGTCGTGGCGCAGTGTGACAGCGTCTGACTGTAAACGCGATCGGTTGTGGGTTCGATTCCCACTCGGGGAAGTGATTATATTTAAATTATTTTCACTTCCTCCCTCTTGTAAAGACAAAGACGGCGTTGAGTTCCACCTACATTCCCATTTCCCATACATATATATATATATATATATATATATATATATATATATATATATATATATATATATATGAAATGCCAGATCTTTAAGTAAGTATGACGTTGACATGATAACGTAACAGACATACACACTTACTTTCGCATTTATATTATTAGTATGAATATATATATACTATATATTTAATTATAAAATTATTTGTACATATCAAAAATGCGGCTTAAACTGCACATACAGAATTTACTTTGTTAATATAATTTTACGTCATACCATTAATACTCGAATAACTTCTGTAATAAGATTTTATACTGAAATTATTAAAAATTCAAGGTTCAATGGAAAAGACAATAGTTTACTTTCAAAGGAATGCCTGCCCCGTTCGTTGAAATCGTATTGCTTCTTCGATCTGATGCCTTTTGTAGAATTTCTTTAGTACAAGCTTCAAAGGGGTATTTTATTTGAACCACAAACGTATTTTATTGAGGCGAATTCCACTTTTAAGCATTCACATTGATTTCGAGTACAAACGAATGAAAAAATAAACATGCTTTGATAAACGAAATTTTGAGTAAATTTATTATTTCTTAACATTATTACTTAGTTTTTCATACATATTAATCTTTTAAATAAATATCTATGTATACGTGACATTATTTCGCACCTCATTTTCTTAAATAATTTGCTGTAAGAAATTTAACTCAGTGTTAGTAGAAATTTACTTTTTAAATATGTGAGACAATTTTTATCTTTAATCTGTTTAAATTTTAATTCAATTAATAAATAACAATAATTAATTATACATACGTTTTAAATTCTTAATATTAAAGAGGAAATATATTATTGTGGATAGTTATTTGTATATTATCATTGAATTCTGGTAAAAGCTGAAAATGACGTGAATTTTGTCTCCAAAACGCTAACAATCATAATTACTTCACAATGAGATGGCGCATTTCGCGGACTAATCTAAAATTTACTACCAACTCAGCTTGACCCAGTTTCTGCAGGAAAAATCTAGTCATTATTTCAAGTCTTATTTCAGCAAAACTGTGGATATAATTAATTGGGATTGCCTTTGTTATGGGTATGTTTTAAGTTGCTCATAAAATCTAAACGGCTCTGTTGGTAGAAGATTTCGGCAATTTCGGACTACAGGCGATACTGTGTAGAGACGAGTGACATAAAATCCGAGCATCCAGGCATGAAATTAAACAGCTTGCACTAAGTTGTTAATCGTCTGGACCACTGCCAGCTCCCAATTTGAAGGAATTGCTGACAATCCGGCAGAATTCTGGCAGTATCCACTAATTTAGTGCACGAAAGAATGGTTGATAAAAAAGTTGTTCTTTAAAGTTAAAATGTTGAAGTTAAAATTAGGTCAAAAGTAACCTTATATAAAATAGAATAGGCATCATTAGTGCTTAGTTAAATGTTTTACGAATTCATAAACACGTTTTACACGAGCCGTAGTAGAACTGTTCATATAATAATGTGTATCTAACAATTACACTGTTCCAAGCTAGCTTTTCAATTTACCGGACGTTGCGTGAACTTTGCCATCTAAATTTTCTTATAATTAATACAAATAGAAATTATACTGCATTTTAAAACTGGTGGGCTTTCGCTTTGAGATTAAGTAAATCGACTTATTAAAATTTTGTAGATAGACCGAAATGCGCTCAATTTGTGCTTACAAATTAACTTCGCGAAAAAACTGTTCAAAAACACTGAAATTCAATTAGCTAGCTCGGACTCAATCACTGGGCGAGTGGGAAAGTCAATAGAAATGCTGACCAGTGTGAAGGCTTTTAACAATGGTCCAAGAGTAACTAGAGTAATAGCCAGAGAAATCCTAAACGAATAATCCTAGGTTAGACTTAACGATCAGCTCTTAAGATTTAATGATTACGCTTAAATCAGAGTCATGATTATAAATTCATTTAGTCGCAATAATTTCTTGATTAATACCTACTTTTCAAAAGTATTATAAATCATTAATTTCTTGCGCGTTTAGTTTATACATTTCTTAGTATTTATGCATACTTTGCCATTTTCATTCTTTTTATAAATTGTATAGTAAGCAACAGTTCGTTATTTGTGCCACAGTCCTAATGCACTAGAAATTGCCTCATCCTACTGCGTAGGTATGACTAACTGAACAAATACATGCAAGCTCAATCTAAAATCCACGGATGTGGTCCGAGTGTTCGAAATATCTTACATGAATTGAAGTTTACTCTTGAATAGAATATACAACAGGCC
The DNA here is from genome assembly GCA_032432895.1 of Dryadula phaetusa. Classification (NCBI taxonomy): domain Eukaryota; kingdom Metazoa; phylum Arthropoda; class Insecta; order Lepidoptera; family Nymphalidae; genus Dryadula; species Dryadula phaetusa. Next base: position 166,570 of record JAOYRS010000061.1, read on the forward strand.
TACATCTGCTGTGAACAACTAAACTATATACGATGGAAATAATATTTCAATATTGAAATGGGTATTCACACAAATATAGCTAATGGAATGTTTTATTTACATAAATATAACTGTAAATTGTATTTACTTATACATAAAAATGTAAGCTAAATAAGTTATGACAACAACTTTGCGAATAAATATCTGAAAGTATTTAATAGAGTGCCTTGTTCTCAGCTCTTGGCAATTAAGTTTAATCCGCACCGGGACCCAGTGCTGTTTGGGATTCGATTACAAGGGTTGTCAAAGCGGATGAAGCCGGATGGGGTCTGAAATGACTCAGATGTACACAAATAGTATGAAAAAACATATTATATAAGTATTCTATATCTTTTTAATCATCATCTTTATTACAATATCTTATAATAAAAATTATATAATCACCCGTTGGTTAAAATGGACCTACTCATACTTTTATACAAGAGGACGTTCGAACGCATAATTTTATTTCAGATCAACGGTACAATAATCACATTTTTCGGTTTCGCAGTTGAGTAATTGATAAAATATGATGTGGATATTCCATCAAATCTTTTTTATGGCTTTCTATTCCAACTGGAATTGAATTGTTATTTCAGTATATTCAGTTAAATTTTAAACTTTTTTAATTTGAGAAAATATTAGTCAAAAAAATAATATATAGTTAGAAAGATGAACTCGTCACTGCAATTTGTCTAATGGCGATAAGAGTAACAATTTTTTAAATATAGACTAAACCTTGAACCACAGCTTACATTCAGAAAGTTCTCGAATTTGATCCGACGCTACCATTTTAATTACATTTAATTTTCGACGAGCAATATGAATAATATTATATTAAATATCATAACGTTAAGAGTTCGCGACGTCTGAATAGACAGACCGTACTCATTAAAACACTGAATAAATAGCTGCAACGTCGCCTTTTAATGATAACTAAGTAGGTACTACTCATATTATAGAAGTATTTTGTACTTTAATGAACATGAGAATAGAAAAATCAACTTTGACCGATTCAATCTCTATAAACAATATATAATAATTCTTACTTTCCACCATTGTAAAATATTATAAAATATTATTTTTTTCTAAAGCATTGATTCAACATTAACGAAAGAATCGTTCCGCCATGAACAATAATAAAAAATGAAAGTAAAAAAACTAAGGGGAAAGGGGTAATAAATAAATTATGTTGTCGAAACAAATATCAAAACCTCATTGAAATGTAATCATAAAACAATACCTACAAGCTATGACTACATTTTATTATCAACGATAAATTTAACTTTTATAAAAAGATTAATGCAAGGCAAGGCAATAAACATTTAACTGTCCTTTTATATAGTCGTTTTCGACCATGTTAGGTAAAAAGTAGAACTGTCTCAGACTGACATTTTTGACATTGAAATATAAAAAAACAACATTTACTACTTTACATAGATGTATATGGATTTACTTATTATAAAGAATACTTTCAAATTTAACCTGTGAGGACTCCTCCTATCCCTCGTCAATCTCCACTGAGCCATGTTAGATTTAGAGCTCAGATTACATTATACAAATAAAATATATTTTTAATTAACAGATAAGTCACGTGAAGATTAATTACTTATACTATGGTCTATATTAATTTAATTCAACTAACAATCGATCAACATGAGCATGACAGCGAAAAATTCACAAAATTTCATTAAAAAAAACAATCCATTATAACAAAGTGTCATTTATAGATGCCTTAAGTATTTTGTTGTTTGCACATTGTGGTGTTTACCGAGGTGAGTTTCGTATTCATTATGCAACAAATAACCTTATACTTAATACCTATTAGTAACTTACGGCTCATAAACTCATCAGTCCCTTAAGGATAGCCCACTTAAATATTCTATTATGTACCTACACATTATATTTGAAGTACGAAAATGTTTTTAGTAAGGATGCATTAATGTAATATTTCAACATTAATTGTAGATAAATTCCCCGAGTTATAAATTTCTCCTGTGGTATTCGGCACTGTTCTTTCCAGGTATTGAAAATTATTTTGATTATTATTTTTACTGAAGATAAAAACGTAGTTTTATATGAAATTATTATATCTAAGCAAGTGATTATATAAGTATATATATATATATATATATATATATACAAAAATAATTAACAATTTCTCAAATTAATCTCAATTCGACCAAAAAATATATTCGAAAACAAGCTTTAATTGTTCTTTTATTATTTTATTTGTAGAAGAAAATTCTGTGAAAGTTAAGTTAGAATTCTTAGAAATTCAATTAGAAGTTACCAAAGTCACTTCTACGTTTTGTCTCAGTGGTGTGAGCAAAGTTATTGGCGCTACATTCCAATTATCTCCAACAGTTCTTGTTTACTTACCTGTACCGATAGAGGAAGCTTATTTACTAGTTTCTATTAAATTATATGACTACATTGCATCATGTATCATCATCAATTTGTATATTTAAGCCATCGTGGCGCTGTGGGACAGCTTTAGACTTTAAGCCCGATTGGTTGTGAGTCCGATTGCTAGTCAAAAAATGATTATATTTTCTTTTTTCCCTTCTGGTACAACAAAGCATGACGTTGAATTCGCCATTCAACATGCAATATCTCGTTCTAATCGAAAGTATAGATAAACACCATAGAATGTCAACGCTCAAAAGATCAAAAATTTATGAGCAAACGTACTATATATTTATATCCAATTTATTATTCATATACCAAGTTAATTAATTAAATTTAATATATAATAAAAACCATATTTTTTCTTTATTTATCTCACTTTACCTACAATAAGTTATTGACATCAAGTACAACAGGCAGACAGGTATAAGCCGCAATGCGGTCGGATTTAGAAACTCCCAAATAAAAGCTTCACCCATGCATGAAACTGTAAATTACTTCGAACATGTCAGCCTGTTTAATCTATGCATAAATCTCTCGCAGTGTTTACGAATATGTATATTTTTTTCATAAGTAAGTAATAATTGATTAACGGTACGGTAAGGTATTATAAGTTTTTCTTAAGGTGTACCTATGTTAAGCTATTATAAACTTAAATATATATATAAATATATTGCAAATTAATTCAGTAACATATTTAAACTTTTTATTTTTTAACGTCGTTTTTATGTGTTTTAGCTCTTTAGTTTCATTTTTTTAATGTAGTATTTACTTTCGAAGTACGATATGAAATATTTGAAATATATTTATCATTTGTATTACTTGCTACAATATTTTAGACAAAATATGTTAGTAATTTTTAACCTACTTTTTACTAATTAGAAATAAACAATTTGCACCTAAACACTACTTTTACCTAAATAGGTGTTAGGTCGCAATTAAATTAAACTACTACAATTAGATCCAATTAGCACAATAAAGTTGCAAGCTTACAACCCCTATACATATAGTAATAAGTATAAATTGATATACTTAACATTTATATTATTTTTCATACTTTAATATGTTTCCAGTTCAATAAAATTAAAAATTTCACATATATTTTTACGTTAGAATACTTTTATGTAATAGAATTTTGAACGTATGCCTCTTGTCATTTTATCATGATCTCACAATGACGTTGTCAATGTCATTTGTCAAAGATTGTCAACAACATTCTTATTTCACTCACGTTGTGCAATTTATACTTGTTATTCTCTTATAAGTAACAAAGTCATATCTTGTTTTCTAGTTACAGACCTATTTATTACTAAAGAAAGTGTGGTTAGCTAATATTGTACAGAAATCAAAATGAGACTCGTGGATTCATTAAAATTATGGGAGCTTCAAAACAATCCCACAAAAATTCGAAATATTTGTATTGTGGCCCACGTGGACCATGGAAAGACAACTTTAGCAGATTCTTTAATATCTAGCAATGGCATTATATCTCAGAGAATGTCTGGTAAGCTGCGTTATATGGACAGCAGGCCAGATGAACAGGAAAGGGGTATTACTATGAAAAGCAGTAGTATTGCTCTGTATCATGCTTTAAATAAAGAAGAATACCTCGTGAATCTTATTGACTCTCCAGGACATATTGATTTTTCTAGTGAAGTGTCAACTGCTGTAAGATTATGTGATGGTGCTATTGTTGTTGTAAGTATAAACAAGTTTTGACACTTCATATTTGATTCTTGAATAATATTGTGTAATGTTAAATTTATTTAGTATAAATAAACTTATACAAAAGTTACTCATTAATAAAATGATTTGTAAAATGTATAAAAATATAAAATATTTTTATTATTATTTAACTGTATAAAAAAATAAAAATTAATTATGTAACATAAAGAATACTTTTAAGTTTAGTTACTGTCTTAGTTTTCTTGAAATTGTCATTAAATATAAACTTATCTGTTATAGAAGTTATACACTTTTATATATTAATTCTTTAATTCCATTTAACACAAAATTTACCATATTACACTAATTTTAGGTTGATGTTGTAGAAGGTGTTTGTCCACAAACTAGGTTGGCATTAAAACAGGCATATTCAGAAAATATAAGAGCAGTACTTGTGTTAAATAAAATTGATAGACTTATAGTAGAATTGAAAATGACTGCTCTAGACGCATATGTTCATATCACACAAGTAATGGAACAAGTTAATGCTGTAATGGGTGAACTGTTTGCCTCTGAGGTTTTAGAAAATGAGGAGAATTTGATAGATAAGCAGGTGAGATTGAATACAATTCTTATTGCAACATAAAAAACTATTTATTGAAAACAAATATTATTAAATAACAATCAATAAGACATAATATATTGATTTTATTAAATTTAATAAAAAATTACAAGATTAGTTATATGTTAGCTAAGAAATTATTTTAAACAAAAATTAACATTTATAAAGAAATATCCTGATGTATACTGTTTTTCATAATTACAGCAAAAATTACCACCAAAACCAAAAGAAGATAATAATTTTTACGATTGGACTTCAGCCCTTGAAGACGCAGATGATTCAAACTTGTATTTTTCTCCAGAGCAAGGAAATGTTGTATTTGCAAGCGCAATAGATGGATGGGGCTTCACCATTCATACATTTGCCAAATTGTTTTCAGATAAACTTGGTAAGCTAAATATTTAAAAAAATATCCATCTATTTTATACAATCTCTATTATAGAGTCAGTCAGAGTAAATCTCTAATGATAGTATAACATAAATATATAAATTTAAAATCAAAATTAAAACAAATACATACTAAATATATATTTCTTTACAGGTGTTAAAGAAGAATTACTAAGAAAAGTACTTTGGGGTGATTTTTATTTAAATCCCAAAACAAAACGTTTTATGAAGGGAGCTCAAGAAAAAGCGAAAAAGCCACTATTTGTTCAAGTTATTTTTGATAATTTATGGAATATATATGAAACTATTGTTTTAAGAAATGATAAAGAAAAAGTTCCAGTGATTTGTGAAAAGCTTGGCATTAAACTAACAGCTAGGGACTTAAGGCATAGCGATACAAGAATTCAGTTACAGTCACTAATGATGCAATGGTTACCTTTATCCCATACGGTTTTGGATATGGTATGCCAAAAACTTCCATCTCCTAAGGAAATTTTGCCTGAAAAAGTGGAAAAACTGATGTGTTCTCGTATAAGAGATTTTGACTCGTACCATGATGATACAAAGAAACTGAAAAATGATTTTCTTGCATGTGATAGTAATGACAGACCTGTGATTATATTTATATCGAAAATGTTTAGTGTTGATAAAAGTGTGCTACCAGAAAATAAGCCTAAGGCTCTGACACCTGAAGAGATGTCGTTACGTCGTGAAAAAGCGAAACAAATGCGCGAATTGAAATTAAATAACGCAAATTCTGAAGCAATTCCTATGAGTAAGGAAAATCATGAAAATGATAATAATCAAGAAAAATGTATGATTGATGAGAAAGAAAAAGAAGAAGAAAATCCAACTGCATTTATAGCATTTGCTAGAATATTTAGTGGTAAAGTCAAGAAAGGTGATAAATTGTATGTCCTAGGTCCTAAACATGATCCGTCACAAATAGTATTAAAAAAAGACTTCCAAATAGATCCTAATAAGAAATTAAAAGACTTGCAAAGTGATGAACATATTACCCAAACAGAGTAAGGATTCGCCAATATATATATTTAATTAAAACTTAAAATGTAACATGTTGCAAAATTGGATTTAATAGATAATTGAGGAATTTGATCATATTTATGTATTTCTCATATTTTATAATAATAACAAAAATTTTAAATATAATTTTTACAATATTAATATGAAAAGTTTTAAGTCATTACAAAATACTGTACAAAATATCTTATGATTGCAATGTTAAAAAAAATGGTTAAAAATGCTTTTAATTGAATCTAAAAGTTAAATCAAAAAATTATTTGTGTTTCAGAATAAAATCCTTATACATATTAATGGGTAGAGAACTGGAAGAGATTAATGAAGCTGTTGCTGGCAACATTATAGGTATTATTATATTATGTTTTATATATCTTTTTGGTTGGTGAAATTTTTGAATATCTGACAATTATACATTCTTTTTTTTATTACTATTTCTAGTTTATGTAATTACTTACACTGTTCAAAATTGATTAGGAAGAAAACCAGTAATTTTATTATTTTGCTTCAAATATCAGAAGTGGTCATTTAATCACTCCAGTATGTGTAGTGGTAATATCCTCTGTCTGTCAAGATAAAGCTCGACTTTGAGTTTCACTTTGAAAGGGACATTGCAATAGAAAATATTCTTAAATATATTTTATCTGTTAATTTTACATTACATTATTCAGGCATAGGAGGCTTAGAAGACCATATTTTAAAAACAGCCACTTTAAGCAGTACTATAGCGTGTCCAGCTTTCAGTGAAATTCAGTTTGCAGCGGTGCCTATACTGCGAGTTGCTATAGAGCCTACCTATCCGTCACAGTTACCTCAGTTAGTTAAAGGTACTGAAATATTTTAAAACTGTTTAGATTGTTTTTAATTCATTTAAGTTTTGTTTTTAATTATTTTAATTTTTATGTCTGTAAGTTAGATAAATTTTTACATTTTTAATACATATTTCGTTCATTTTTTCGCTTTCTCTCTATATATATGTATATATATGTGTATATATATATACATATATACATATATATATACATATATATACATATATATATATACATATATATACCTCTAAAAACTCATTTCTGAAAATTATATAACTATTATGTTTGCCTAATTTTATCCGTACACTAACTAATTTCTCTAATTATTCAATTAGGTTTGCGACTTTTAAATCAATCAGACTCTTGCGTCCAAGTGTTGCTACAAGAGACGGGTGAACACGTTTTAGTTACGGCCGGTGAAGTTCACTTACAAAGATGCTTAGAGGACCTCAAGTAAGTGTTTTAATATTATTAAAAGAAAATAAACATTTATTTCGAAAAATCTTTCCGTTGACTGGTTTCTGCCCGAAATTCAAATATTTCTCGATCGGGACGTTTTGTTTTACCAGAGCAAAGAAGTGAAAATATATTTCAAATACAATCATTTTCCTCAGTGGGAATCAAACTCACGAGCAACTGCGCTAACCGTTATACGCTGCCATCTTGCGCCACGATGACCTCAAGTAGATATTAAACTAAAACAATCATTTGTATTTTCTTTTATTATCGTGTTTGTCTTTACATCAGATTCGGATACTTGTGCAAATTATTAAACAAATTGAATACAAAAAAAAGGGTTGCTTGATTTTTTTACATAGATAGATTCAGGTAATCCTAATAAAGGCGTAATAAAAAATATAGAATATGAAGAGGATGACTTTGGATGAGTGTTTAGCGCTCCGTTCTCTCTGACTACTCCAGAAGAGATAAAGCGTGAAGCTAAAAAAAATACAGAAAATTTAGTAACAAATTCTGGTGTCACATTGTAACGCTGTTGATTTCTTATCGGGTTTGTTGAATTCATATTGTCGAATTCAAAGATTTTCAAGCCAAATGTCTTTTGAAAATATTTTTTTTACAATGTTACCTAATTTGAAAAAAAAAACATTATACTTTTAATTCCAACACCTATCAAGTAACATCTCTATATATAAATATTTCAATTAAAATATTTAACAGCATACGTTTTTTTTTACTTTCATTGTCTTCACATGTACTTATTACAATTCTAAAATCATTGATTTATTTTGTTTAACATTTAAAATTATACAATCAAAATAATTAAATAAAACAATTAATAAAAACATTATTTTTAGAAACATGTACGCAAAAATACCTATATCAGTATCAGAGCCTATAGTACCGTTCAGAGAGACAATAGTCGATCCACCTAAAATAGATATGGCTAACGAAGAAATAGACTCGCAAAACATAGACAAAGGCGACCCAGAGATAGATCCACTAATAAATATATACACTAATAACAAGCAAAGTAGGATAAAAATAAGAGCTAAACCACTTCCCACCAAAATAACTTTACTATTAGATCGATCGACAGATTTACTTAAGGCTATATCTCAATATATCAAAACATTACAAGGAATGTCCAAAAATGATAAATTGGAGGCAAAATTCGATGAAATGTCAATAAATAGACATCAATTGTCAGATAGAATTCTAAAACTAATAGACTCGTTCAAAGCAGAATTGCAAAATATATGCTCAAACTTAGATCCCGAATGGAAAGACGTTGTTAATCAAATATGGGCAGTCGGACCTAGGAATTGTGGGCCAAATTTGCTTTTGAACCAAACTCAGGATTACAGTACAAAGTTTTTGTATCACGAAGCAGTATTGAAAGAAGATCCTAGGTTCGAATATGAAAGTAGTTTTGTAAACGGTTTCCAATTGGCGTCGTTGGCTGGTCCTTTATGTGATGAGCCTATGATGGGTGTTGCTTTCTGTGTAGAGGAATGGACGTTGGATAAAAGTGAAGACGATACGTCGCATGCTTTTGGACCCTTGTCAGGTACACTTGAAACTTTTATTTTAGTGTATATGTATAATTACTTTATATTAAATACATTCTTGGCAAACTTTTAATCAACTAATTTTATGTTAAATACAGATAGTTTTGTATTGTAAGATTAGTGTATTATTGCTTGTATATTTATATTATGGTCACAATTTGGATGCTGCGTTTAGATAGTTACACAAAATTCATGAAATATATTGCATATTTTAGTTTTAAGAGGAACATTGTAGTAACTGCTGGTGAACCCTGGTAAATAAATAAATAAAAATATATAAAAAAAAAAATGGTTACTCTTTACCGAAACAGTTAATGGACAGATCAAATATTTGGTTTACTTATTTAAAGTAAAAAAAAAGTATATGTTATTCTAGCGTTTTATATTTATCAGTAAAGGAAAAAACACATTCCTAAAAAAATATGAACATATTTCACGAGAAGGCTTTTTTATATCCGGTTTATATAACAAGCTGCGAACTTTGGAATACATGGATTTGACAGTTTTACTCATAATGTTTTTTGACAATTTTAAATTATTCATACTCGCTGTTATTCTCGATGGTGTATTTTAAAAATTTACATTGAGTATTAAAAAACGTAACTAAAAATTTACCTAACAGTGGAAAAATACTTTAACTTAACGAATAAAGTAGATGTAATTTTAAAGCCCTGTTGACGTTTTATACTTATATAATATTTAATAACAGGTCAAATAATGTCGGCAGTGAAGGAAGGTTGCAGGAAGGCATTCCAAGCGCGACCACAACGTCTAATGGCGGCGATGTATTCATGCGATGTTGTAGTTGACCAGAGAGTATTAGGTGAGTAACTATAATATTTTTTATAGCTTTACGCTTTTATCCCCTATAAGAGGGTAGACACGAATTACGTTTTTGCTGAAGTCGAGACATTGCATGTTGAAAGTCAACGCCGCGCTTCGCAAGGAAAATGAAAATAATTTAAACATATTCTCTCCTAAGTGGGAATCGAACCCACGACCGATTTACAGTCAGGCGCAGTCCCACTGCGCCACGACCAACTGCGCTGCGCTAAGCTGAACACAACGCCGCGCCTACCTGTTTGCATTTAATCTTTTTTTTATATCTCTATACGTAAATATTAATATTTGTTTTTAATTAATTAAATTAAAAATTTTTTAAAATTTCTCATGCAAATACCAAACTATTATATATATGGAATTTTTAATATGAAATTAAACGTGTTTTATTTTTAATATATATAGAACGGAATGTTCATATTTTAAATCAATGTTAAACCAATATCTTTTTGCTCTATAATGAAAACACACAAAGTTTTGAATAATTTTATTTTATTCATTTTTTAATTACAAATATTGTAATTAATACTACTATTTACAAAGCGATTTGTCTATTATATGGTTTGATATAAATATTTTATATACTAAAACTTATACAACTATAAATGCGTTCTAATACACAAAAAAAACACTGAGCTCGTATCACATAATTTAGAGTAGGTACATTTTAATGTTACTTAAATTATATTCACCGAATAATTGTGATTTGCGTTTCACTTACTGGCGTAAAACCTTTTCTTATAACTATGGCTTTCTACCGTCTGGCATTACGTAATTACTTAAAAATAACAATAATACTATTGATTATTACAACTATAAAATAAACATTGTTGATGAAGGTACGAAACATTACCGCCTACTAAATGCATGTTGAGTATTCTACATATATTATTTTTTTGATAGGTCGCAAAAAAAAATATTATAAAAATCAGACTTAATCACATAACTGGTTAAAGGAAGCTAAAAGCGTGTCGAAATTAAATATATCGTTTAAAGTGTTCGTTGGATTCAACGAGGCGAGGTAGCCATCTTGAACCCAACCTACTTTACCGTAACAATAACATTAATTTCCAATTAATTGATCCAATGTAATGCTCGTGCCAATTCTTTCACCTTATACCATGGGAAAGGAGGGTATTCTGACGTCATTCGTCTAACGCGTGATGCTCTAGATCGTCGATTGTAGAAGTTTGAATCCATATAGCTGTGGGTTTGGTATCGGTTGTATACTGGCTTGTCGTACGAGTGGGGTTGAGAATAGTCCACTTTGTACGTACTTGTAGTGCTCTGAACTCCCCCGGTGTATCTATTTTTGTTGTAAGCTGAAATTTAAAATTAATGCATAAGTATCCCATTGATATGTATATAGCGCAGAATTAAATTTTCTAACTTAAAACTTTTCGAACTCAATAGTTTTATTAGGCTATATGTGTGACAGTTTTAAATAATTATAAAAATATTATTTAATACTCTTAAGTACTATAGTGAAGTAAGTAACGTTATAACGAATGCTTGTAAAATTTTGCACAATCAATTCCATTTATTTTTCAAAACAAAATTAAATGTTCCGTATTCTCAAACTAGATATATCTCCTTGCGACATTCCTTTAGATAAGTTAGCCTTTGACTTACAGCCAAGCAATGTACTAAATCTTTGCTTTGTTCTCGCTAATACCTTTATAAATCAGTGCCGGTGCCATAAAACACAGTGTATTGCGATATGCGATATGGTTATTTCTAAAATGTATAGATAGCAAAGTGACTAACCGGTGTGATAAGAGTTGAGTCTGACGCACATCATGCCAAACACCCTTATTCCCGGTACGGACGCGTACGTAGGCTGGTCGTGGGACATCGGCCCCTCTGTGAAATAAAACGATATTGAGTTGGTAACTTGTGAAAATGAACGAGGCGTATACTCTAGCGAATTTAATCTTCATTGTATATTATACTAAAATTTTATTGCACTCTGAAGAATATTAGAAACAGGTAATAATTATTTACATATTATTATATAGTATTATGACTCGGACAAGTTAGTAAACTATTGCTACTTGAACCGTTAATAAATAATGCATAGTGAAAAATAAATGAATTTTGGTTAAAATATACAAAATTTACATTTGAAATTATACTTTATTAATAAAGATCAACATTTTTAAAACAAACTTACCAAGTATATAAGTATCAGGACATCGACAAATAACTAAATAATGTGATTTGCCAGTCCTTATATTTTGCAGCGCTAGAAGAGACCAGTCTCTAGGCGCGTGACATTCTCGCATTTCTGATACAGCCTCGCACGTCTTCACTAGCGTGACTGCCTTTTTTGCATACTGCAATGCAAATTATATTTCAATTATAGAACAGAAATAATAATGAAGCTTTTAATTTACTATAAGGCCATAAAAAAATTAAAACTTTTATACATCGTTATATCTTTATTCTTCTCAAATGTATAATATGTTTTTCACATGTATTTTATACAGACCATTCATTTCAATAAATAAGAATTGTCTTAACAGATTATTGCAAACACCAGTATTTAATGCAAGGTGAACGATATAATATGTCAGAACGCGTTATCGATTAAACATAATCAACTGGAAACTAAACATGATTCCAGATAAATCAATTTACACAAAATTACCGCTAGCTACTCATTAAATCCTTAGCTGTAGATTATTCCTATCATGACATAGAATGTAACGCCGTTAACCATAATGCTTGTCACCTTCTTTTTGGAATCCGTAGTTAGTCGCGTGGTATGTAAGTCGTCTGCGTTCAGGCTAGCGGAGCACGGGTCTCTGTACCTCGCTGGGCACGCGCATAATGGTTGAGTGTAATTCAAACGCACGTATACTGCGTTGCACACCTGGTAATGAATATTTTAAGCTTAAAATTCTGCAGACATTCCTAAAATATTTTTCTAAACATCTTAATATGTATTTGTGATACATATATTTCCCATATAGTAAAATATAAATAGGTATTGGCATGAGAAGATGTCATATTATTGAAAATTCTCAAGATACAAATATGAAAGATTTTTCCTATTGTCAATAAGCAAGATGATATTCGAATTATCTTTGGAACGAGTCAAGCCTTTTGTCAAATATTATTGCCTGTACTTCTTGAGTACTATTTATTCGTTTTGAATATAGAAAATTTCATTACCTGTTGAATAGCGCACTCTGGTAGTAAATAAATATGTTGGTTGTGAGGATAGTAATGGTACTTAGTCGGCTTCGCCAGCACTGAAGTGGAACCCGCTGGCAAAGGCACCGTCTGAAAGCAAAGACATGCAATGATTAATCTTCCTTTTGCAAAGAAATAATTCCATAAGCAATCGTGTTGCTGGCTATCAATAGAGTTTTTGTTATAACAAAAGAAACTACAGTGGCATATTCACATGCTTGTATATGCATAATGATGAGAAATATTATAATTTTATTACGTTGTTTGTATATTAGGCGTTGTATCGATTATGTCTATTTATTTTACCGTAGACTTAATTATCAGACACGCTGACCTTTATCAACTAAGATGCATAATTAAGTTTCTTCTAATTATATCCTTGTGAGAATCAGATTCTCAATAGCTGATAATTCGTTAAGATGCAACATTGCGGGAGTTTAGATAACCGTTACCCCTGTAAATAAAACTAGATTTGTTTGGCTTACTTTGTTGGTATTTGCCGCCTATTCACCTATCGCACGGCTCGCTTTGTTTGATAAATATCAACTTATCCAATCTCAGCTGAACCTTGTTCGGTCCTCAAATAACTTTTTAGATTAGTTTCTAACTAAAACGTTTAACCACATCTAGGTATAAAAGCTTCAAAATAAACCTAAATGCTATTACAGCAAATAGCTACAATCAATAATGAGAGAATGTTGTAATAAGTTACATAATATAGTGGATCAAATTGTTAACGATATAAATTATAATTAAATCTATCAAATATATCAAATTGATTGGTCGTGCATGACAAGACCTACTAATAAAATGACGCGAAATGCCTAAATTCAATATTACCGGAATGTAGGTGATAAATGTTTTATTACACAACGCTAGCTATAATTTCCAACTGATAGCGGTTTCTGTATTTGCGTTTTTTTAAACTGTCAAATAGTTTCCCGTCCGACCGTCCGTCATATTTTTTAAAGCACTAACTGCTCTGATAAATTCTTGCTTTGAATTGAAATTGAAGAATTTCTTTTGAACTATTATATTTTTTTATATTTTAACGTATTACGTACTTTTCTCGCCAGTTCTGAGTTTAACAGTTCTTTATAATATTACTAAATATACGATTAAAGAAAATAATTTTGTTTTTTTTAATCAGGAGAGAGTTTCAAGGCTGATTCCTCTGGTTTATATATTTTTTCACATAAACCACCGGACGTCACGTTGCAAGTTGAATGATCGAAGTCGGCTCCGATGCTTTCCATAGAACAATTTGTTGGTAACATCTTTTACTCGAGTTTTTTAATCCACATCGTGGCAATTACATGTTTTTTGTCCTTAAATTAAACAGTGTAAATCGTTTTAATCATATTGAAGCCCGTTACGTAAAGGTCAAAATCAGTATGAAGTTAGATCATCTGATATGTTTACCTAAAAAGCTAATCTTTAGTTCGCGATCTTGACATGATCTGAACTTCGTGCAACCTGCAATAAATGATCTCGATAACGAAGTTCAATGACCCACAGACAAATAATAAAATACCTATTGTTAATTTTATACATTGTACTTAAATATATCAAAGATTCTCCCTATTGATTTCTGTTTGTTAAAATATGAACGTACGAATGAATATGACATTATGAATTTGTTTGGCAATTACCAATTAGTACTAGTTTTTAGGTTAATATAAGAAATTCAATCTCTTTACCTGATTTTGGCGCTTGGGTAGCACAGCATGTGACTATAAATGCGTTTGGTTGTGAGTTCGATGCTCACTTTGGGAAATACATTTAACTATTCATCTGTCTGCTTTGATAAGACAAAGCGCAGTGTTGAGTGCCGCCATATATCATGCAATAACTCGATTTCGGCCAGAACGTCGGAGTCTGAGTGTTTTAAAAAATTGTTATAGAAGAATAAATTTAATCTGAACTACGTAATAAATTTCTATAAAATTACAACAAAACCTTACATCATTTGAATACGTTTATTATAATGTCAGTTATTACTGCGAATACAGACGTAGCCCTGCAGCTATCATGCACCGTATGCATACACTGCGGTCGCGTGTTGATTGACGAGTAAACACGATGTTATCATCGGCACAATCTAAATCAGTTGTATTAAATTAGCATCGTAATATGTGAATTCCAAATGAGACACATTTAATTATGTTGTCATTTTTTTTGTTTTAATGGGAAAATTTAAATGGAAATCGTTATGTAAATATAGAGCTAAAGTTATTATGGGCCTATGACAATATTAATATAGTAAGTATTATATTACTTTTGAGATATGCCTTGAATAAAGTACGATTATGGTTTTTTTCATAATAAAAACGAGAGACAAACGGAGAAATAAGTCTGTCTTTGTGTTTGCAAAGAGCAAGGAATGTAAACAACTGCCGTAACCTGAAAATTTAAAATATAGTATTCAACTAACAGGAAATTTCAGATTTTCAAGCGTCATTTATTCAAACGTCACGTATAAGAAAGCATGGTTAACTTCGTTGAATTTATATTTTATAGTTAAGTAATAGTTAACATTTAAGTAAAACTTAGTATGTTTTCTGTAATGATCATTTTAAAATCAATAATTTAATTAATACTTGTAGACCCGTCTCTTGTATATTAAAAAAAAAAACAACTATTACGTATAGTGCTAAATTTAATACATTTTTTTCCTTCACGTATTAATATATTTACATATTATTTCTTTTAATATTTAAACAAATACAAAAATATATAATTTTATATCTAGATATAGCGTTAATTTACAAAATCTTCTTTATGATCCTATTACTGCTTCAGTTATTATTACTCTCGTAAATCATCTTATACTTTGATCTCTTTTTCCCGTTATGATTGTTGTGCTCACTATGAAAACGTGCACTTCTCTGGCGGCCATAAACTTATTGATTGGTACTATAACTAAAGTCTCTTTGCTTTATACTCGCTATTGCTGTCAATTGAAGCTTACTTTTACAACTTGGAAGATATCTAAATATTTGTGGTTTTTATACTATAATATAGTTATAAAATGAGGCCTTGTAGCGCTGTAAAACAACATCGGACAGTAAGTGCGATTGGTTGTGAGTTCAATTCCTGTTTAGAGAAATGATTTTATTTGAATTTATTTTCATTTCTCCGCTCTAGCAAGACAAATACTTGCGTTGATTTCGCCATTTAGCACGAAATGACTGGATTTAGCATGCGATGTTTCGATTTCATACGGAAAGCAATCGCCGAAATGTCTTGACGCTAAGTTGTGACTACCCTACTATACGGAAAGTGTACAGCTGTAAAATATATATAAATCTAAGTTCCTTGCAACTTCATACAATTAAGATTTTTATACATCATAGGAAGCTAACTGCTCAAAGATAAATCATATTGCATTCTATATCAAGATAATATCGTAACTTAATAAAGGTATTCAAGATGCACCGAACAATTGCAACAAGTTTACGCACCGTTCGTTGCCCGCGATCTACCTCACCAAGTTCAGGGCTTGTAACCGCGTAATCACTTCCGATGCTAACTGATTTATGTAGATGTTACATCGTAAATGCTTATTTATTGCACAATTAACTTGTTAAAATATAATCAAACCATTGTAGTTAAGCTTAATCTTTGTAGTGTTTATGTTCGTAGAAATATTATTAATAACTTTATTCCTTGAAGCTTTTTTGCACAGCATTTTATTAAGAGTTTCAGTGTTTTTACTTTGTTTGGTATTAATTTATAAGCGTAACATTTTTATTGTAATTAAATTTTAATTGTTATTAGCTCCGGCAAGACAAAGCGCGGCGTTAAGTTCGATATTCAACGCATAATGTCTGGTTTCAGTGGAAAACCGTCAACTGAGTGTCGTGACACTAGGTTATAGATATTGACTACCCTGAAATGCAAAATATAACATGAAGCTGAAAAAAAATTAAAACATGATAAAAAAGCTAGGATGGATCCTTTTCTATCTACGCGAACTTATCATACTTTTTTTAACAATAATATTTTAAACGTACATTAAATTAATAAAAGAAATTACACTGAACACTACTACTTTTACATGAAGTAAATGAAAAGTTAATATTATTATATAAACCTACTTAGTTACTCTTAATCTTTTAAGGGCAAAATATTATATATGTTATATAACCATAAAAACATAAAACTCAAACACCAATAGATATTCCTCCCTATAGATAACCTTACAAACTGACGGTAATTAGAAATGCTTCGCCCGAAGAAACACTAATTGGGAATTGCGCTGTAAAAGCGCCAACAAACGATTCAAATAAGCTAATGAACGCCAAGAAAGCTTTTATGTATTTTCTCTGTAGTATCTTCGCAAAGTGCAAATTATTTTCTTCAAGTTATGTAACTAAAATGAAAAAGGATTCTTATGTAATCCTTGAATAATTATGATTAATGTTTTTTTTAAAGAAATGTATTTTTTTTAGTTTAAAACAAGTTTAATAGAAAAACATCTGTACATTAACATACAAAGCCTGATATCATATATTTTAAATTTAGCTACTTATACATTTCCATATCAGTACCTCAAGCCTGGCATTATTTAAAAAGACATTGATTTGATCTAACTCTGTCGTATTTTATATAATTGTCAATATATTTATATACAATTATTTATTAATTAATAGTTTGGATATAAGCACATATATGTAAATCTAAACCAAGTGACTTCTATATCTATAAGCAATCTTTGACCTTTTATCCTACTTAGGTTCATAATAAGCCCATGTTAGGTACGGCAAACCACCATATCGTCATAAATCTATGAAATTATTAGTTCCACGATCACCAAGTTATTTGAATATCTTATTTATATTTCCTTATAGGGCTTACAGTTAGCAAATATATCCAACAGGTTTCTCTGTATAGCGGTGTAGTAATTCAATACTTCAAGTTTCCGTTCCGGACTGCTTCCAAGTACGTAAATATTTTATGCTCTATATACATGCGTATATGAACAGGAACATTGAAAATGTGCTATATTTTACAATAAAGTATTTTTTTATTGTTTCTAATCGAATCAGTAGGTTTTTATATATTTCTAAAGGAGTAACTAGTTAGCGATATAGATCTGCTACTTAGTAAATTAATTAAATCTTATTAAAGATAAAACAGTTGAAACCTATTAAATTTTATTATATATTTATATTTTACCGCTTTACCAACATTATTCGATTATCTCTTAAGAAATAATTTAACACAAGTATCAATTTATAGTAAAGTATATAAGCTGGCAAATGTGTATTTAATTAAATAATTAATAATATAAATAAGTTAATATCTAATTTCATATGTGGTATACGATATTTTTTTGAGTTCAAATATCAAAAAATATCCCTTATATTTCAATAGCCAAAACGCAGAATATCTCTGGAGCAGTTTTACGCTTGATCCCACTGGAGACAACCTAACGTCAAGATACTACACTGATTGCTTTACTCCTGAAATCGAGACATTGCTTGCTGAGCGGCTTTAAGTTACCACGAATACCAGCCAAAACCTTATCAAATTAATATAACTATTATTTTACAATATTTCCTATTCATGCAATTTCTTATATCTATATACTTGTAGTAGAGGTTTCACTTCTATGACCTAACCACTTCATTAAAGGAAAACGTAAAACGTCGTATGCATAAATATTACAGTTCCAGAAGCTATTGTTACTATTCATGAGTGCACTCCAACCTACACAAATCTACTTGTAAGTAGTGAGAGAACAGGTTTAAGCAACATACTAAAGTCTATGAGACTAGACTTTAAGACTTAAAGTATAACAAATGTAAGGAGAAAAAGATTTTTTAATTTCATTATTGAGATGGTGGCCGATTGTGATACATTGGGACAGATAAAAGCGTGAAGCTATACAAAACTTTGTCAATACTCTATCTAT
This sequence comes from Dryadula phaetusa, assembly GCA_032432895.1. NCBI lineage: Eukaryota > Metazoa > Arthropoda > Insecta > Lepidoptera > Nymphalidae > Dryadula > Dryadula phaetusa. Next base: position 185,509 of record JAOYRS010000061.1, read on the forward strand.
CAATGTAAGAATTTTAACCTACTTTTGGTCGTCCTATTTGCTTGAAAATTTGCAGGATCAAATCTGATGACAGTACATTGTGTTCATAGTATGTAACTAATATTATGTGGTATTGGCAGGCGACCATGCTGACAAGAAAAAAATTTAAGCTAATTATTCTCAGTAGTTTTATAAGTGATTTCTTATTTATATTTCATATAATTTGTTATTATATATAATTTGCTGTTGGTTACCCCGAACCGATTTTTAATTTACATTTACTATATGTAAAGTATAAAATCAAAATCTTAAAAGAAACAATCTAAACTGTATAAATTATAAAAAATAACTATTCTTTTTAAAAATATTTATATCCCACATGTTCTAATATATGTAGAGAGACGACAATTCAGTTATGCTTGTTCAAATAGTTGGTTCGTTTTTAGTTAGAAAATTTAAATGAACAGGTTGGCACAGGCGATGGTATTAATCGTAGTTTACAAATAAGATATTACTATTCTTAGAACGAATTCCAGTTTTTCATGTTTTAATTATTCATAATAACTATTCATAATTTAAAAACAAACCTCAAGGTAAATCCTTACAACAGTACGTGTTTTAATTGGAGTTTAATCACTCAATAAACCTACTGAATTGCGGAACTTAACGCTGCACAAATTTTAAAATATTTTTTACATAAAAATTAATATGTTTTAATTCAAGTTTGTTTATTAATTATCCATAGTATAGATATAAAGTAGTTATCAACATATTTAGTTTTCTGATCTGAGATGATATTTGAATACAAAATGCTCAAAGCTAATTAAACTACGGAACTTTAATGGAATCGCACCTAAGTATCTGCATGTGAGACAATTAGATTATGTGACTTGAATATTACTTAGAAGCATTACAAATTCGCATCGACAGCGCCATGATTGCGGGTACCACGCGCTTAGTTAATTAATACATTTATCTTTCGACTTATCACTTATATTTAAACGTAAAATTCTTAATAAATGAAAACATATTTTATTTTCCTCTTATTAATACGTATATTTGTAATTCGCAGTTCTTAATTAAGTAACTAAATTATTAATATTCCTCTAAGTGGTATTTGAATCTGCACTAGCTGTTTTCATTTTGACACTCATATACTGCGATAGCGATGGCCACTCAGCATCAAATTTTTGTATTTATTCGTCAAATTAAATGTAAACATCTGTTTATTACATTTCCTTGAAATAATATTGTACTGTCCGATATAATTTAAAAACATATACCTATAGAGAAACATGATTTAATTATTTTTACTATAAATACAGTTCTTAGAGCCTCCAAATAATGCTTATTTTATAATTTTGAATGAAATTACAATTTATAATCAGATTTAAATAAGTATAATTATATTTTTACATTGCATTACACCCCATTAATATTATAAATAAAATAATTTACTTTGTATTAGATTTGTTAAAAGTATTCTTAAATGGAAAACAAAAGTACATACTAGACGCTTATCTAGTCACGACTCGAAACCTTCCTAGTAAGGGTCTTTTAATGGTACCTTTTCACATGAGAAGAAACATTCTAAAGAGGTACAGCGGTGATGTGCCACATATATATTAATATCAACATTATAATAATTTCACACGTCTATATTATAATGAAATGCCTTAATGAGCTTCGCATGGTAACAATCCATAGAAACTATATGGATTGTTACTATGCTAAGCTTAGGTCACGTCTTTCAAGTGATTTGCTAGTCAAAATATAAATAAATACATTTTTAAACTAAAATTTAGAATAAAAAATAATCATTTTTTTACGAGTTTAAATATGTATGCTATTATATTGCAGAGTTGTAGAAAGACGACAGCACTTTCAGTGTATTATTAAGTTCAATTACACATTTGCAATTATATAACGCAAGAAACTAAATGATAATAATTCTACAAGGACAGGAATATCTAACTGTAGCTGACACGAAGTATTTCATAATAGTGGCTCACACTTCCAGTGGTAGTCTTATTGTGTCATTTTATATTAGAAAATACTTAACAACTGGCGAAGCTTGGCATTATTGACTATAAATATGCGATATTATATCACGCGATGCGGGTATCTACAGTAATAATGCTAAAAACTGAGATAAATGCTATAATGATAAGAATATGAGGCCAGTCGTGGCGTCGTGGGATAGCGTCTAACTGTAAACTCGATCGGTTGTGGGTTCGATCCCCAATCGGGAAACTGATTATATTTAAATTATTTTCATTTCCTCGCTCTGGTTAGGTAAAGTACGGTGTTGAGTTCCACCACTCATCATGCAAAGTTTCGAATTCGGTGGAAAGCGAAATACGGAATGTCTTTACACTAGGTAGTTTCTACCTACTCTGCTATGCGAATTAAAAAGCGTGAAGCTAAAAAAGAAGAATATTAATATAATTTCTTCACCCGTCACTCCAGGCTCATTATAAAGTTGAACTTGGAGAGCTAAATGAAATTCCAATTTCTTAGGGCCCACCATGTTAAATTCAAAACGTCGCTCTATTGTGGTCCGTGTTGCGATGTACAGTCGTGATGTTTCGCATTCACGAGGCGCTATCTGTGCCCACTCATTCGAAGCGACGGCTCGAAGCAAGCATACACTTGACATTTACGAGCACGCTTGATGGAGTACTTGTTAAACGTAATTTTATTTTTGCAGTTAATACACTGTGCCTTTGTTATTTAAGCGCCCTTTTACAAACGTCTAAATGTTTTTCAATAAGTAATTACTCCAGCCATCGGACGGCCGATTTATTTATTTGTAAGTCGTGATTTGGAAATTCAATAGCTACACGAAGTAATTTGAAACGATCTTCGTGTTCCCCCACACCTACTTTAGCTTTGGCTGCGGGTTGCCGTGTAACTGTCAACTAAAGATTGGTTGCGCTACCTCAGCACTAGCGTGCTTACGGCCAACAAATAAGGTATGAAAAATAAATGACAATACAGAGCCTAGCATAAAGTTAAAAAAGCTCACTTTCAAGAAAACACGTAACTCCTCTTATATACTGTGAAATTGTTTCACAATGCTACTTATACTATTATGTTTGTATCAGAATATACAAATTGTATGGAAATACATATAAATATACTTTCATTTGAAAACAATTGCGCCATTTCAATGGTGTTTGCAGCTCAATGCGTGGGAGAGCAGATAAGAAAATTTATTTTACCCTGTGGTCTACAGATTCAGAATTTAATTCGGAAATAAAATAGCAAGGGCAGTCTCGCTTAAATAATTTATGATATTGTAACTGAAAAAAAATGTACTATTGAAATTTAAAATATTCAGATCTTACAAAGTGAAAATTATAGCCTATATTTTAAACTATTCGTCTCAAATTAAAACATTTCACCTATGAAAAAATATTGCTTATTACAGAAATACGTTAAACATCTATCTAGCTAAAAAACAAGAATAGAATAACAAGGGGAGAAAGTTCGTAAATAGATACTCATCTACTGTTTCAGCGCAATCTATTGAACATGTTAAAGCCAAGTTATGCAGTGCGTATAGCAATACTTTCCGATATCGAAGTGGGTATCGATGATGCTTCATCTAAGTATGCAAAGGCACGTGCGGTGTACAGGGAACCGATGGTCCGATAAGGCGGAACCGATCGTATGTCACGCTCACCCGAGCACTGGCCGAGTAGGCGCAACTTCACATTTTACTCAGTATCCCTCCTGTAATAAATACTCTAATGATTCGTAATTGGCTCGTGGCGTCTGTTTCTAGTCCAAGTATTTCCAGTTTCATTTTAAAATTCTCATAATATTTAATCGAGTTTTTACAACATATTTTATATTTTACACATATAGGACGACCGTTGGCCGACTCATTATTACGCATAATGTGGAATAGCAAATTGCAATTTGTTGTACTTTACGTAATGAAGCTTAGCCGTTGCTTTTTGCGTCCAAGTCATTGAAGCCAGATATCTGTTAGTTATTCTACGAAAGACTTATAAAGGTTATCCCGTTTTAATAACTAATCTCCGTCATCATGCTCTGTGACACTTATTCGATAATTTCGTTTTTCTACGATAAATTTTCTCATGAGAACTAATTTAGTATCAACTGTAAATACTATTAGAACTTTAAACCTGATTTTATAAACCTTACATTTTGCTTTACATATGTACAACGACGGTATCTTATGTGTGCCTAAATAGATTTACACGTTACAAATGTTTCAGATTTTGGTCTTGTATTTTGTTTAAATCCCCGCTAACCATGTAAATTGTTCATGCGACTGAGTATTCGCAAGATATTTAGTATTGTTTCACGTTGCTATTTGAATGCTCTCTCTACACAATTTCTCTCATTGAAATCTGAATAATGGTCTATATATTTTGTTTATCTAGATTTGCTGTTATGTAGTTTATTTTCACATATATTCAAAATTTCCTTATCATTTAATCAGTTTTAGAGGAATTGTTTACAAATATTACTTCTTGTCAACAAGTGTCTATTTAGACGTATTATAAGATTTCTCTGGCAAGTGCTCATTCACTTGATATCTTCATAATTGCAGTAATCACTCATATGGAGTGTAGTCGCAACCAGTATGGCATCTAGATATGAGAAACTGGTCACATAACACAACATGCGTAATAGCCGATCGTGCGTGTCCAGTTGAGCATCAACTCGTAAATCACGAATCAAACTCTAAAAGCCACGTTTAACCGCTGTGCAAGAGGCCATAATCCAAATAGTAACATGATATGAAGCATACATAGGATCTTGGATTTTCCCGATATATACACATTTTAAATGAAACCATTTTAAACAGATTAATTTCTTATATTATGGTATTCGAAAATAGATTTATGAAAACCTGATATTTCGGAATCTTTACTTTAGTTCGTCGTCACAGGTAAACTCATATTTTTACCTGTAACCACGCTAAAGTGTTCTAAACGTCAGATTTCCATAAATGTTATTAAGAAAAACAAAATATGCGTGATTAATCCATACATAAAATATTTCAATATGTATACTACATTTCTTTTTTCGAAAAAATGTATAATATGCATAGAAGTGACGTAAATTTACATATATATGTAACCTGTACTTGACTGCGACGAGTAGTTAGTAAGAAAATATTCTATTTTATTATTTACTTATTTATTGTTTATTATGTAATTATTTATTCGACTAATTTTATTGGAAGATTCATATAAGATATGTGACATTAACATTAACATCTAACGTATTCAAAATCTCGAGAAACAATCTAAATAGATAAAAGCAATCTTAATCAATACAAATACATACAATAGTAACATTATAATACCGTCTGTACTGTCTTACTTTTCACCGCATGTCAATCCGCTATCTTCAGTAGAGTGGCATTAATTGTACAAGCAAATTACATTTGCCGTATCTATTGATTCACGTTTCCTTCCTATATTCTTGTATGCAAACACGAGACACATTCCCACAGGAAGTGGTAAATGGAAATTAGGACCGTTTGCAAAGGAGTGACTGGATGAATTGCGAGTGACATTTCGTACTCGCTAGATCATTTATGCTCGTGTAACGGTCGTTATCATTCTGTAATTACAATCGAGATATAGTTATTAGCGAGTACTATTTATATTAATATTATACGATATAGAGGGAGAGATTTTAGGTAGATTATTTTCTTTAGCTTCACGCTTTTATCCCGCATAACAGGAAGTGCCTTTGCGTGTTAAGTGGTTGAAATTAACGGTGCACTTTGTCTTACCAGAGCGAGGAAATGATTTTTTAGGAAGAAAGGGATTGATTATTTATTAGTAAAGGAATTTCTTAAAATTGATTTAAAATAAATAAAAGAACAAATCATCAACTAGAAATATGTAGTTTATATATGTACTTCTCTCTTGTGGAGACATTTGCCAACTAAGCTAAAATTATCCCTTGGGAAAGAAATGTTAAATGAGTATTTACTATGTAAATTGGCATGAAATTCATAACTCAATAAAGACATAATCGTACCTCCTGATTTCGGTAATAATGCTTTATAGGCATTTTATAGCAAACAAATCATTATATAAATAAAAAATATATAAAACAAAACTGTTTTAAAAAAGAAATAATCGCTTCACGCTAGTGTCTAAACAATCTAGTGTCACGAGACTCCGTAGTGTGATTTACGACCGACATCGGGACACTCCGAGTTCTACGCCGCATTTTGTCATACCAGTGCGGAGAAACGAAAATAAATTTTCAATATGATCATTCCTCCGAGTGAGAACCAAACTCACAACCAATCACATTTACAGTCAAACGCTGTCCCACTTCGGCACGACCGCTACGTTTTACAAAAATAATAGGCCAATATCATAGTAAGAATGAAGTATTGAATAGAAAGTTAGTGAATTTAAACTTGAACATATCTTCTGCTTACAAAATATTTCAACTAAGAAAATAACACATAGATTACCCATAAAATTGGTGTTTTCACTTTAAACATCTTTATGGTCCTCTCCACAGCGGCGTCACGTTTTAGTATAAATTAACATTCCGCTTGGAATATTTGCAAAATAATGAAAGCTCGTGACTATCTAGTCGATTATATTGATAGCGGAGTAATAGACGCTTCTATGTAAGCTATATCTAAGAAGAAACAATTGTTACAACTACTCCGAACTAATTTTATAAATTTCTATTCTAATGAGAAACTGTAAACTTTCTTTAATATAAAAACATCAGTATTTATTTTTGTACGCTAAGCAAACGAAGTCGAGGATACTCTAAATAAACGAGGAGGCCGGTCGTGGCGCAGTGGGACAGCGTCTGACTGTAAACGCGATAGGTTGTGGATTCGATCCCCACTTGATTATTTTTAAATTATTTTTATTTCCTCTCTCTGGTAAAGATAAAGTGCGGCGCTGAGTTCCACCACTCAACACGCAACGTCTCGAATTCGGTGAAAAGCAAAGTACGAAGTGTCTTGACACTAGATACTTTCTGTCTACCCTGCTATGCGGGATAAAAGTGTGAAACTAATAATAAATAAATAAACGATAAATGACAATAATATTAATACAAGTCTATGAAAATTATAATAAGATGCTACCATACAATTCACGGATGGTCTCGCTACGGCTAAGGTCTAGGAAATTGCTTAGTTCGCGATGATTGCCAAGCTAATGCCCTGTTGAAACGCAGGCACCGGCTTCCGCATCCACTGAGAAATATTTATCATCAAGTACATATAAAGAAAGTTGATTCTGTTTGTGATTTTTTTCTTTTTGTTCTTATAGCGTTTGTATATTTTTATTAATGAAGTTATAATATTATTGATACCAAATTCGCTTTTTTTTACATTTTTACAGATTTAAAAAGTGCGAAAATAAGTTGAATAAGAAAATTCGATCTTCTGCAAAAAAAATATAATTGCCTAAGTATTATGTTTTTCTTTTGCGTAAAAATGAGAGTAGTTGAAATTACTTATTTAAAAACATATTATTAAACTAAAGCCGGTACAGACTACTTGTATTTAAATAACTTAAAAGCCAAAGAATCGACTGCTGTCATTAACTAGCTCTGTAAAATCATCCTCGTGATTACCGACTGAATAATACCAATTTTGCTTCTTCAATAAATCGTCCTATTCTGTTTCCTACTTGGACATAATAACAAATGGTATTAGAACATGTTTCGCTAATACTCAGTTTAGATATAGAAAGATATTTATGGGATAGGAAAATAAAGCACTCCGATAGAAGAAGTGGCAAATATTCTGTTTACACATCAACATCCAATGTGCTTAACGAGTTTTTGCAACCCATCCACTATGTGAGCATCATTAATAATAGAATCGCGATATCGTTTTTATCGTTTACTGTGTTTATAAAATTTATTTATTACACTAATTGGCCATGACAGATATGAATTGCCCTATAAGCTATCGCTGATGAATTCTGTACTTTTGCAAAAAAGTAACACATAATTATTCACCCATTTCACGTCGAAGACAGGTTTTGATATTTAAATCCGTAACTTATATTGAGCATCGTTTTATCTCGAATAGTGACATATTCGAGATAATTTTAGATTTCAGCTTAAACACGCTTCATTGATAAAACGATAACATCTATTAATTCGTTTAATTACATCCATTTAAAGTTATTACCTCTAAGACAAGCTACGTGAGGTTTCTAATAATAAATAAGCTCCACACTCTTATCAGATTGGTCTGTTTGTAATTTAATTAAGCTGTAGTGACGATGGTATCTCAAGAAACTTTATATAGAGCCACAGCGATAATAAGCCAACCCGAGAAAAGTTACATTGTTTGCGTATACAATAAATTGAAAGTATATCGCAGCGAAAAGTACCAGTAGTGGCTAAAATATACGTAAGGTCGTTTCTTGAAAGGCGATTCGCAATTTCTCTTTTTATTGCGATTATATAAATCTATGAACAATATCATATTAACTAAAATTTTAAAACATAATGCAGCTTTACGTTAATTATGTTATTGATGTTAAGCTAGCCTTATATGTGTTTACTTTTTATCAAACTCTATTGTGTGATTGATCGTTATATAGAATTAAGTAACATTATTCAAACAATTTGACGTATTCAATTATCACTTATAAGGGCGTGTGCTTTCTAAATTCTCTTCTAATTGAGGCACGTACTGCCTACGTGTGTTTATGTCAACGTATTCCACCAAAAAAGCCTTTTCGGCTTAGTGACTGCACTCGACCCGCTTGTTTAACAATTTTCATGACGCAAAAGAATTTGTGCCAGATTTTCGACAATCAACGTCTATTTTTACGCCATTTAATCGTGTTTATACAATAATTTGCTCTTATTGTAATATTTTGCGCTCTTGCTATAGTATTGCACCGCAAAAATTTTGTTTAGCTGCTTTTTACTATCTTTTATCTCATTCAATTATTGTAGCTAATTGAAATAAATCGTAAAAATACTGTATAATTATATAGCTCATTAAAATTACATGCTAAAAAGAAACATAATAAAGATTTCTCTATATATCTTAAGACTTGTCAAAGTACTTATTATTATGTGTGTTTACTTTTATAGCCCTAATGGCTATAATTTACCATAAGTCCTATAAAAGTAAACATCCATGCTTAATATAATAGTGCAATAAATAAACCCATAAATAACTTATGTAAAACGAAGAACAAAACAAAAAGCGTAAAAAAATACCGCAAAACGTTAAAATAGAAAGCTCACAGAGAAAGGGCAATATAAAATCGTTAAGATTTTTACATTGTTACAATAAGTAACAAAACGTGGGCCGTGTATAGCGATTTATACGATTTCACCTCTAATTTTGTATGTTATTCGTGAATTTAAAACTAGCGGTATGGTTTTTAAATAAAATCAATTATAATATTATATATGAAAATATAAAAATTAAACCGAAAATAACTTTCAAATTTTAATTTGTAATCCACACACGTATGTTTACTTTTTGTGCGTAATGATGCATTAATTTAGATGTAATACATCATAAATTAGATTTAGATATCATTTTTGAAGCTTATCACCGTCTCTAAAACCGTCATTATCATTCCACTTGTCATGCCCACTTAATATCATAGCCCGTCGCCGTAATGACCATCTATCGAGGTCGTAAGCATGAAAGTCATTTTGATTTCACAGACCATACAATAATCAGAAACATCAATTATTCCCCTTAACGCCTTTACGCACTACCGAACGGTAATGGCGGGTTGCTTGCTCACCCAGAAAGTGTTCCGATCTGGAGGATTTCCTACGGCATCTTTAGTATATAAAGTTTTAAATATTAATTTATATTGCAAAAGGATTAGTATGTTAGAAAATTATTTTTTGTCAAATTATATTGTGAATTGCAAGGAGTTATTGTCACACAATTATAGTTAATACGTATGGTTAATACGTAATTAGATATACAATTTAATTACGTTAGAACATATAATATTCTTCTAGTCTTTTTCAATAATAAACTAAAATTAACATTCTATAAACGTCTATGTAATTTTCTCGAGATTTTTTACTGCTTTCGCTTAAAGTGCCTATTAATACTTCCGAAGTTACGCATCGTAACTGAACCTATAATGACACCCATATCGCGTGCGCATAATATACCTGCGTAACTGCGTTGTTATTTTTAAACAACAATAACTACTTTAGTTGTTAAAGTATGACTAATAAAACGGAATAAACTCTCAAATTATAGTATAAAACTGTGATTATGGGTTAAATAATGCGCTTTAAAAAACAGAAAACAATTTACTATCGTTTAAATATAATAAAACTAATTAAAGTGAATAACATCTGACAAACAAATTGTTATTGAAAACTGTACAATTATTTAATTTTCTTAAGCTTATTAAATTTCTTGATATCACCCTTAATTGACTTTATTATTTTTATGACACTATTGGTTTGGACATTGTAAAAATATATACTGGAAAAAAATGAATATTGTAATGAACGTGTATTGAAAAAAAAATAAACGGTAAAGTAACTTAAAAATATATTTTTGTATATTTGATTTAACGGCTTTCTTATATAAAACTTACTTGTAAAATCTACTTCCTGCTAAGGCAACGCACGAGTATATATAGATAAATGTATGAAATCAATACTGCTTGATCCGGTGAATACCAGTTTCATAAAAGCGTAGTCATGTACGTGTACCCAGTAAGGTGGAATATCCCTTTAGGCGGCATGATAAAAATAGGAAATTTTTATTTTGCCTGCGTAATTTCTGCTTGTGTTCTTACTTTTTACTATTCGTAATTGGAGGAAATTCTTAACCTTTATTGATATGTCTAATAGAATTGATTACAGAGTAAACTCAATATAACTCGCGGGAGATTGTGGGAACACGATAAAAATAAGGCTCAGTGAACCCTTCCAACCGTTTTCTCTTCTTACTGTATTAAACATTTCATTCTTTCTCTAGAACAATCGCCTTTAAGTTGATTAGAATAAGTATGAATATAGCTTATCGGTATTAAGTATAGACTATAGTATTACGGAGCTAAGGCTGGTATAACTACTTTTTTGTTTTCAAATTGCCATGACGTTCATTTTGCTATTTTCAGTCTGCTAATAACATAATTCCTAAGTGAGCAGAAGCTCTGTGTTGACATTGGCTTTGCGAGAAAATATTTAAAGTAATAGTGAAAATTATATAAATTATAAAAAGATGGCTCCCTCTCGCCGGTCGTGGCGCAGTGTAACAGCGTCTGACTGTAAACGCGATCGGTTGTGGTTCGATCCCCTCTCGAGGAAGTGATTACATTTAAATTATTTTCACTTCCTCGCTCTGGTAAAGGCAAAGAGCAGCGTTGAGTTCCACCACTTAACACGCAATGTCTCGAATTCGGTGGAAAGGAAAGTACGGAGTGTGTTGACACTAGGTACTTTCTGTCTACCCTGCTATGCGGGATAAAAAGCGTGAAGCTAAAAAAAAGAAAATTACTCCCTCTCACACTTGCTTCACTATCAAATATTATAATTAAATAGACAATAATTAGCTTAATTGTCGTATGTATGAGTTGAAGAAAAAAAAATATGTCTCAAAAAAGGTTCAAGTAGTAAACTTATCGCGAATTATAGATTTCCCACCTCAACATTGTATTCTTTCTTGTACTATTGATTACCTCCGCCATTCTATTTTTTCTTCTCAAGTGGTATTAATAAGCTTCCAATTTGACTTACTTAATCATACCTTTTTTATCTTTTAACATTGAACTTCCTTTCTCATGCATAAATTAAAACTTACATTGGCGCTGTATCGATGTGTCTAAATAATGTGAATAATAATTATCTAGGTATCCCACTCATCTCCATAGACTACATATATTAAAAGGTAAATGCCATCACCGCCCTGTGAATCAGCATCTGTAGGTTATGAGTCCGGTCCCCACTTGTGGGAATATTAAAATTGTTTGCAGTTCCCGTTCTAGTGTGATAAAACCCGGCGTTCACACAAACTACAGAGAATATCTCGATTACGGACAGAAAACACAAAACTGAGTATCTAACACTTAAATTTAAAATAGTATTTAAGAAAAAGCGTGAAACTTTTTCTTTATGCTTAAAGAGGCAGACGGTAGATGGCGAAATAATCTTTCTTATTCAAGGAAAGTTGTCTACACCTATCGTCCATATAACAAAAATATTAACATCATCCCAAGTTTCATTTGTTTACCATCTTACTAAAATTAACCAAAGAAAAGTAATTCCACTAATCGCTATTACTAGGTAAGTTCAAGCGACGATAACAAAGTCACCAAGATAAATAAGGTTATATAAAACTTAAGATCAGATTCTATTTGTCTACAGCGTGAAATGCGGGAAATGTATAGATACCAAAATATATAAGAATTGTTCTAACTTCATATTTTTAATAAAACTTCTTTTTGACGCTTTTAACCACGTCTAATAGAAGGCAAGATAGTTAACACAGCTTATTTATTATCATATTTCCATATACGAGAGGTCACGAGCGCACCCGCGGAAGTCACGGGTTAATCGCGAGTCACCGTTTGTGTGTCAGAACATTGTGGGTCAATGGAACAGTGCACCACGCTGCGCTTTCTTGCAGCGCTCAGATGAAATTACCTTCATACTTCAGAGGATATGACATTTTGTACTGCACTCAAATGCATAATTTTATTTGTAATGCAATAATTTTTGGCTTAATGTAGAGATTTATTGTTATTCTAGTACGTGGAAACAAAGATTTCTTCTTCATGTATTCTTAAAATATGTGTGGAGTGTGAGTGAGTACATCAAGTAATACTTGTAGATTGATTTATGTTTCAAAATAGATACTCATTTATGTAAAAAGCTTAGTGGCTTTTATGAAATTGATTGGCGAGATTTCGTTATGGTTACAAATACAATGCCCACTTGTAAGAGCAATGTCCACTCGACCGTTGCTCATCTAAACTTTAATAACAAAATTTTAGTAATAAAATAATAATGAACAAAAATGTTATGTCATCTCCGGCTATAGATATTTTTATAGTGCATTAATAATTAATTAAAAAAATAACAAATATATATACGGTTCATTTATACAAAATGCAATGTTTAGTTTGATTTCATCATCAAAAATAAGCAGATATTTAATAAAAGATTAATGGCTTTTTTTAAATTAAAATAAGCTTACTTACTATGATTATATAAAAAAAAACTTATAAATACATTATTATATAGTATAAATAAATATGTTATACATGTATAGATGTAATGTATAACAATAGTAATTTAAGTCCAAAACGGTTAATCTCTAGTAATAATGATCCGAGAATTGTGCTGTGAGAACATAGATCTGTGCCTTGATTCAAATAAAAATTTTCTTCATCGGAACCATTGAAATCATAGATCCTAGATAAAAGTTGTTAGTGCTTTCTCACATGCTATGTTATTATATGATTAAACATATTATATTAAGTATATTTTCTGTATTCTATGGTTAGCTTTGTCTCGCTATCGTGGCACAATAAAACATTTCTAAGTAACTAGCCACTGTATTTCACCAGTCGTAACTTAAATGCTTCACGCTTTATTCTACAAGTAGCGTAGTCATTGGGAGCCCAGTGACGAAGTATGTCTGCCCGAATTCCACACATTGCGTTTTATGTGGCCGAATACAACCTCACGCGTTGTCATACCAAAACAAAGAGATAATTTAAATATCATTATTCCCCCAACTGGGAATCAAATCCACAAAAAATCACCTTTAGAGTCGATCACTTTTTCTCCGTGCAATGATGCTCTCTGTAACTTAACGAGGAACTTCTTATAACGGAAACTTTTTTACATTTCCTTTATTTTAAAACAATGACAAACTAAAAATATTTGCTTTATATAATTTAGAAATGATACAAAAATCAAAACCGCTATTTAATTAAGGCGTATTTTTCATGTTCATTACAAATTAAAATAAATAAACCACACAAGATTGTTTTATGTTCTACATACACAATTTAAGTAACGTGTTGTTGTACATATAATTAGATTTAATTAAAATATTTTAGAAGCTTCACAATAACATCATGAGTTAAAATTCCCAGTGTATAAAATGGATAAAATTAGTTATTTGTTCTTTGAAGTGTGTTGAATTTTATTAAAATATGAATTTTGTAGCATGTATCCTTCATTCATGTATTTATTATTATTTTTTTTATTTTTGTACTTTAGAAACGATGACTTAAGATAAATATTGAACAAGTAATCCATAATATTAACAAAATAATTTACCATTTTGGCAAAAAAATTATAATGAAATTATTTACCTAGCCATAAATTTAAAACTTCTTTCATGTTTATTAATTGTCATGAAGAACTTTATTTATAGACAGACAAATTTACAAGATACTTTCTTATGTTTTCAATATTGCGTGGTTAAGTTAAGCGTGAAGCGTCGTTTTGTCGGCTGCTCTTGCCGACACGGTCTACATGCGTTAAGTATCCGCCGGGTAACCCTTGGTTTCGGTTCTCAGGTTGTTTCTCGTTGGAGAAAGTATTGATTTTTCTTGAATATTCACATTCATTCTCCTCTCATTAAATGCAGACGCTATTTGAGGTGCCGTTAAAGCTTTTATGTTACAGTTTATGTCTGTTACATTTAATGGCTCCACGAAATAACACTGTATTTGTATAATATCACTAACAAATAGTCATTGAAAAATGTAATGCATTTCATTTAACGCAAAAGTGCTAGCAAATTCACACATAAAATAAATAGAATAAAAATTTTTAACTCTAAATTCGCTCTCGTTACACACAGTTTTTTCTGATTATATTATAGATTTATTATATAATACTTTTTTATAGCTTCACGCTTTTATCCCACATATCAGACAGGAGTACCTAGTGCCAACACCGTACATCGCTTTTCACCGAATTCGAGACATTGCATGTTAAGTAGTGAAACTCAACGCCGCCCTTTGTCATTTACCAGTGCGAGGAAGTGAAAATAATTTAAATATAATCACTCATCCGAGTGGGAATCGAACCCACAACCGATCGCCACTGCGCCACGACCGGCCGGCCTCCTCATCGGCCTCATGACTTAATTTGTCATATTCGTAAAACATATTTGGATATCTCATAGTTACTTATAATTTCAAAAGTTACGTTTCAAATAACCTACTAATTTATTCAAAAGTATTTTGTTAATAAATAAAAAGAATATGATTTAATATGATTTAATATACAAGCTTTGAATAAAATTTATATAACAATGAGTTTAAATCCAAGCTAAAATCAATATGATAATAAAACCGTTAAGCTTTATTTTATCGGTTTAAGCATCAACGTTCAGGAAATCATATTTTGCAATTACATAAGCGATGCAATACGTTCCATTGTTTAGAAATAAATTCAACGTTCTCTCTAAATCCAGTTATTTCCGATGATTTCTCGTATAATGTATATACATTCTAACAATCGCAATGATTGCTATTATATTTACATTTTTTCTAATCAAGATTATGGTTGTGATATAGATTGTACCAGCTTCACGCTTTATTTCGCATATTATAGGATAGTCTGTGTGAACGTAATATTAAGACACTCCGCCGAATACTAGATATTGTCTGTTATATAGTGGAACTCAACTTTGCCGTACCAGAACGAAAAAAAAAACAATATTCCCCTGTGTCGGTATCGAATCCACAACCAATCACATTTACAGTTAAGCTCTCCTACTGCGTCATGGTTACCATATGTTATATAAGTTGTTTTATTTGTGATTTAATAATAAATTATGTTTAATATTAAACAAAGTCACATTCACTTAATGGATTTCGAATCCATTAAAAAAAACATTTATTTCCTTTTACATTTTCACTCAGCTACTGAATTTTACAGCGTAGCTAAATAAAATATACTATCATGGCAAATTGTTGTACACTTACTTAGTCTATTTTAAAGACATTATGCGTTATGTGGAAATACTTAACACTGTATAGTTTGTCTAACTGGACGATCGTCACGTTATATATATATTTCTTTGGTATGGAACTTAAGTTGACAATCACCGTATATGTGACATATGTAAACTGTACTACGGCATTTTAAATTATCTAATATAATTTATTTTCAAATTGTTACAATAATAAAACCGAAAAATACCATAGAGTTCAATTTATGACCTCAAAAATTATGTCAAAAAAGCGGTATCTGAAACGGTATTACACAGATGGCTATGTAATTGAATTTTTTTGAATTGAAATACTCATGGCACGACCACAGCTTTAAATTCTAAAGTAAAATATGATGTTATAAACCGTTTTCCTATTATGTGCAAAATTTTGTCACGCATCTAACTGCACAGTGTTGGAAAACATCGAGCTATGGTTACATTTAGATGTCGTGCGATCTGCGAACGCGGTAATCTCGTTTTCCGTATGTGTCGGTATCAAGCCCCAGTTATTGCATAGGAAATATGCAAACAATTTCTTTGCAATTAGCGAGTTCTGCTGCTCTTATTTAATTGAAGCCACTAGTGCTTGTCTTTTCTGTCATATTTATGTATGAAGTATAATTTAAATATTTATCAGTTTAATTTGTTGAGGCCGGTCGTGGCAGGGGGACAGCGTCTGACTCTAAACTAAGACAGTGATGCGTTAAGTTCCGTCACTCAATACGCATTGTCTTGAATTCGGCAGAAAGCGAATTGTAGAGTGTCTTGAAACTAGAGACTGTCTACCCTGCTAAGCGGGATAAAAGCTTGAAGTAATAGCGGGATAGAAGAAGGTTAGTCGTAAAAAAGTAAAGTCGTTTTTAGTGATTTTATATAAAATAAATTAAAAATTACACTAATAAAGTTATAGAATTGAATGACTGAATTAGAAATGAAATACAGATGTAAAACTCATTTTATCGTTACAATACAAACCATAAACTGCCTAAGGAACACTCGCATTTCAAAGGTCTCGGTTTTATAACAGCTCGTAAGTTTCTGACGTGGATAGTTGCAATCTTCACCTGCCGCATGTTTTTATAACCTCTGGAAAAGTCTTGGTGTAAGGTTCACACGGATACCAGTTCATAGCTATGCATATGTTAATAAGTATACTATAGTAGTGAATTAAGATGATATTATGATAAAGAAATGGGAAAATTGCATTGAAAAATCCTAGAGTACATGGTAAATGTATATATTGTCTTTTTTTGTGGGTTCGATTTACATATGAAGGGGAAATTTATGCATTGTTGTGTCCCACACTGATCCGCCGCAGAACGGAGAACTAAGTGTCTCATTCTAACTCTTTTTGACGAATGCAAGTGGCGTGTAAACATTTGCATGTGCAACAATTGTAATATTTTTCGAAAATATGTTAAAATAAATATTCAATACAAGCAAAGTGTTTCAATTCTGGTATAAGAATTTATAATTTTGCTATAAGAAAATTATATATCTAAATTATAACAAGAGTATCGTCGTTATATTCCAGATTTAATGGATTAAAGCTATGCTCTGCCATTGTACAATGTTTGCATAATATTTAGCGAGTGCTATCTAACTAACGCATCTAAGCCTTAGTTATAATGTTTGCTAAGTTTATTATTTTACATCATGATACAGTAACTATATAGAATTCCGGTTTTGAAACTTAAATATAATTATTTGTTTTTTCTTTTTGTAAACAAATTTTAGTTATAAAATATAAGAGTGATGTAAAGCCCTATATTAACAACATATATGATACCTGTTGGTATTATATGAACGCTTTGTTTCGTTACTTTATATGTTAAAAGATTTCGTATACTTTGACTACTTTTTACTATGTATAGTATTAGTAACTATACACGCAAGTATTTAGTTTTCAATTATTTTGAAAAACCTAATAAATTATCTGAAATATAAAACAACTTATAACAAATTCTAGACTTTCGTGTAAATACCAAAGAAGATTCATACCAAGAAAGTTCTATTTATGAAGCCTACTTTTAATCAATGAAAATGCAAAAACTAATAAACTATGTAAAAATTAATGTTTAAACAACATTTATGAACCATATGTTATAAAAAAATATTTTAAAATACCCCTACCTATCTTGTGATTGTTTTTATAAGCACAAAATAACACGACATAAAACAAGCCTTAAATAATGAAAAAAATGATAACATCCAGAAGGTTTATTCAATTAAGGAGAGAAACAATGCGAAAAGTAATTTCTTGAGAACGACCCTAAATGTTCTGATCAACGTAATGCATAGGATTTACATAATTTGATTCGTAGTTACTCGCAAGATGATTACGTTTCATATCTTTTATTTTAAATTGAACTTTTGCATTCAAGTTTTTAAGTTGCATTATTGTTGAGCAAATACATTTAGTATATATGTATTATACAATTTTCATATTAGTAAAAGCTATTTTTTGTTTGTACGCGAATATTTCTGGTACAAAACAGATTGTTTAAATAGAGTCTCTCTTTATGCCTTGTAATAATTCAACAGTCTACTCGTGATTACTAAAATGATTGCCTACCGCAATAACGTCTTCACAAACAGCACCTGTAGGTCCGTGTTATTATGCCCGCATAATTTAAATGCTCATTTCAAATGTGGCTAATGTCATAGAGTACAATAACAATTTTCCCCGTTGTTATCGCCATATACGGTGGAGATGAAAAGTCGCCGTCGCACCAATTGGTTTGAATAATCTCACGGCACGGTGTGAACGAGTAACGGACCCAGCTTTGGCATAATTTTAACCTCCTGACTTACTTATAGTGTCACTGAAATGATATCTTAAATTAAAATAACCGCAGTAATTCCTTTAAAAAGTCTCATCCATTTTGAGCAATTATTTCAAAGTAAAAAGTAAGAAGCTTTTTAAAATAAAAATATTATGTACAGTACAGGTTGATTGCAAGACCGAGTAGCAAGATAAGCTAAGGAGAAAGTACCTACAACAGATAAGCCCGGTCGTAATTTGCACGTTTTGTATTTATAGGCTGAATTTCGTATGATACGTAATATTATTACATTTCACTTGCTACAAAAACATATAAAATTAAGCTTTTAATGAAAATAATTATCAAAAATGAAGAGGCCAATTGTTGCGCAGTAAGACATTTTCTAACTATAAACGTAATTTGTTGCGGATTCGATTCCCACTTAGATAAATTCTTATATAAAGATTATTTTCATTTTCTTGCTCTGGTACGACAAAAAAAGTCGCGTACGGAGTATCTTAACAATAGGTACTGTTTTTCTTGTTATGGATCCCGCATAAAAGCATACAACCAAAAAATATTTTCAAAAAATTCTAAAATATCTATGGATTTGGTCAATAACGAATAGATAATTAATAATAACACAATCAATTTTTCAATGTATTTTTTGTTTAATAAAGTCAACTGAATCAAGTCAGCTCTCGTTTTCTTCATCTTTTTACATTCTTTCCGTGTTTCAATTTTGAGATTCATCGAGGTTCCGGTCTGTTAATTCCCTGCTCCAAAGCTCGTGGCCCTTTGTAACCAAATCAGTCCAAGTTCATCATAGTATAGATGCGTGTTTTAAATATTTTATTACATATAGTAAAGGAATTCTACAATATTCATATATTATACAATGCTGGTACGAAACGGTAACATTTATTATAGCGGATTTTCTTGACCCCTAGTTACAGAAAATAATATCTGTTGATGCTGATAACCGCAATGATAACGGTTTGATTGGATTCTGATTTGTTCTATTTTTGTTAACGAACTATAATTTATTCTTCGTTTTGATTATAAAGACGATGGCCTGATTGTATACTCATAGCATTAGTTTTTAATAATATGCGAGTAAATATATATTTACAGTACAGTCAAGATCACTAACTTATAGTGACTTTAAAATAATCAATATATATATATATATATATATATATATATATATATATATAATAAATATAAATAAATATAAATATATATATAATAAAATAATATATATATATATATATATATATATATATATATATAATTTTTTTACATATTATATAGCGCTTCTAATAGTATATTAATAGTTAGTTGCAGTTTCAGTGCATTATGAAATGAAAGTAATAACGCGATTACTCCTTAATGTATACCCACTTGATACAAAACACAGGAAAATAAAAATATAAAAATTGAATTAAATAAAGTTACTTGTAAGGATTAATAAAACGTGAAAGTTAATAATAACGAAAGTGAATATACTTATAAACACTTTTTTTTATTATCACTTACTTACGCACTTCCGAATTGGCTTAATTCGTTTCTTTCTCAACTTTCCATACGTTTTAAAAACTTGACACAGTGAGGGACAGACACTTGATGGAAACTAACTACTGGAGTCAAAAACATCCTCTAAAAAAAATTAATATTCCACTAAGTAAAATTACACCTCAAGGTCTACGTCGCTCAAACTCTTCCCAACTACGCCGTAATGCATTAAAGTAAATTAAGTTATACTACATGGTTAATGTCCAATTGTATTATGTATCCGTACTGTGAGATTTCTCCCCCTGTAATGAAGTCGACATTATTATCATCAAGCTACATCTCAAGGGTCATACAAGTACTGCAAATCATATGTGACCGTAAATACGTGAGAGTACCGAGAAGCTATGTCAAAGGTGAAATGATACACGATCGCAGAATCTTTTAAGGTTCTCTACTCTGGAGTTGTATTCATTCGCTACACACGGTCTATGCAATTTTTAATATAGATATGTTTTTTTTATATTCTTAACTGAAATAACGTGTGAATTAGCTTGGCTTGTTTTAAGATTTATTGATAACTTACGTTTTTATTCTTCGATCTTGTTTATAAACGTATTCAAATTGTGGAGATATATTTCAATAGTTGTCGAAATAATTTTATTTTTACACATAAGGAAAAAGTTATATTAGTAGATATTTACAGCAAATCTTCTTTGGAATACTATTTCATAATAACCACAACATTTTTTATGATATAAGAGAAAACGCGAAACCGTGTAAATCAAAATATATAGATAATAAGAGGCTGGTCACGGCGTAGTAGGACAGCGCCTGACTGTGTTCGACTGGTTGTGGGTTCAGTTCACACACAGAAATGAGTATATTTAAATTATTTTCATTTCTTCTTCTGGTATGACGTAGCGCCGCGTTGAGTTCCGCCATTCAACACGCAATGTCTGGAAGAGTGAAGCTAATACAAATAGTAGTAAATTTTATATTCAAAAAATAATAAATATGAATTAAAGTCACATTAGTAAATTATTATCACATTTGTAGATTTTGTGTATTGACAGTTCAAAGGCTCTACTAGAAAAGACGTGAAAGTGACCATTGTGACCATCCGAAATCCAACTAACAAAGCCACTGCCTAATAACTCATGTGGTTCTCCAACTCGTCTCATTTAGTAAAATGAAAAGGCTATTTCAATACAAGCCTCATTCTTTATTGTTATTCACCTTGTGGTAGTCTTACAATGGCATTTAAGATTATCAGACCGGATGATGAGACTTCGGGTTAAATTTTATTGCTTTCACCCATTACCATGTCTCAATAAAAATTGAGGTTACCGTCAATAGATGCCTTATGAAATTATGGTTGTAATTTTGTTTTTGATTTGATTTCGGTGTTATTAAAGGATGCTCGGACTAATAATGGTTTGCATTTTACATTAGATAATAATAACCTGTTCGTAATATTACACTGCTTATGAATGTTAGTGGTTTTTTCATTATTATTTGCTATTAATTATGTAACAAAAAATAAGACGCCGGTTGTGGCGCAGTGAGACAGCGTTTGACTGTAAGCACGATCGGTTGTAAATTCGATTAACAGTCTAGAAAAAGGATATTTTTTCAATTATTTTCTAATTTCTCCCTCTGGTAATACGACGAAAGTGAGGCGTTGAGTTCTACTGGATAGCGGAGTACGGAATGTCGGTACTCGATACTTCCTGTCTACTCCCGCTATTTAGGATAAAAGCGTGAATTTTTTTTTATATTAACAAGAAATAATAATTAAAAAAAACAATAACTAGACGAACAATTGGTTAAATAATCAAATAACAACATTTTTAAAATAATTCTTATACATATGAACACAAAAAATTATGTAAGATTTTATCGATTTTTTTTAAATAAGAAAGTGTTTATTTGTTAGAAAGCTTAATATAATTCTGTTTGTTAACTGAGAAATATATAAAGCAAATACATTTTTTACATGATATCAAGATAACTCGAGATGTCCGTTATACTGTACACGCACTAGTGACAGTTACATAGACGCGTGATATAAATAATAGACACCGCCTCTACGTGTTTAATCGGTTCTTTAGATACGCAAAGTGTCCACATGCCATTGTGAGAATATAGCGTGTTCAATAAAGCTTTGTCTACCGTGACATCGTCCCTCGATCTCATTGAGCATTATAACATTGTTTGCTTCCGTCTTTAAGTAGATAAACATGACATTATTATTCTCAAGGTCTCGACGGCACGAGTTAATGGCACGCAGATTTCGCTTCGTGCGTGTAAAGCATACACCGCCAACAATTTGCGAACAAACTTTGCATTCATTCCGGACTGCAGCACAGTGGCATAAATAAAGTTCGGCCTGCGTCAAATCAGGGAAAATGTCAGTCAAGTGATACATATGTACGTGCACGAGACTATGTAGGCTAAACTTTCGTCCGTTTAACTATTTTAACCGCAATACAAACAAGAACCGCGGTCACGTATCTAAGATTGTGACCAGAATCTGAGCGAGACTCGGATCATTTATACCGTGATTTGTTACAATGTTAATTTTGCGGCGAAAAAGAAAACCGAAGAAATTGTGTATAATTGACAATCCATTCTCCCTCTGCGCTCACTTTAGATTTTAATTATAAATGACTTTCGAATGACACCTTCCCACGTTCGCATGCTCCAAATACTGCTAATGGCATTTCTTACGAACAGATGATCATTGGCTTTTATCGAAGTTTAAATTCTTCGACTACTGCAATTACGTATATGTACATATCCGTACATACGACTCATTCTTGTTCATATTTCTGGTTAGCTGCAACATATCAGCCATTTGTAATAACAGCAACCTATTCTATCATCGATCTGGCTTGCTATCTACTTACAGTTAGTAGTGAGAGGCGATCTTTAAGTATATACCTACAATACACTTTTTGTTGTAGCAGATCGCGCTATTTATCACTGATGCTATCATTATAGCTTTGAAACGAAAAGTGATCTTGTTTTGTTCATTTTGTACGTGATCCTAAAGCAAACTCTTCCTTTCAAATTTAAGAAACTACTATTTACTCTACATATTTAATATGTATGTATTATATTATGAATATACCACAATTTGGTGCAAAATTGCATGTTCATTTTTTAAAAGAAGATGCAAATAATTGAAATTCATTAACGATGATTAATATTTAACTCATTGGGTCGACGGTTGACAAAACACGACAGATTGGACAAGGAAAGGGAAAAAAACGCATACCGCTAGTTGACACAGTGCTTTATTGAACACGATTCTGTTGAACACAGCGCAACGGTAGGCCAGATGATACACTTTTTAGTACAAATAGTAATAATATCGTAATCGACCTACTTCTTAATAATCCATTCTATCATTTCAAATGTTTTCTCAGAAAAGGTGCATTTCTTTTTAATATATACATAAATACTGTTGTTATGTCCGGTAGCTTATACGTGTTTGCTATGATTAATATTTGTTGAGCATGCATTGCAGCTCATTGTCATGCATGCATTACAAACTTTTTGTTTTGGCAAATTTATTAAAAAAACATTATAAAGCTAATATAAAAATAGTTTATTATTTTACTTCAAATTATTCTACGCGTTTGAAGTTTAATAAATTAAAATATTGTCTAACTCACAATAATTATTCACATAAATTAGTACAAATAAAGTTATTTAATAAACGTTATTATCACTTTAGTGTGAAACCTATTACAATCAGAATAATGGCTTCGTAGTTTACTTTAACTATTTGCAGGTCAGTGTAACTGTTATTGCATTTACATGTTATGAGCACTAAAAATTAAATAAATAAAAAATATGTTTGTATATGTAGTAGTGATGTTCCACTGTTATCTCTTACATATTCTTAACGATTGACTTACATATTCATAATGATTGAAAAAGTTCTATTCAGTCTGTGTTTGTTAAACTAGCGCGGTGCTCCAAACAATTATTATTACCAGAATTGAGAAAAAATTGAACGCGTGACGAAATAACTCGTCAATGAATTCTCTCTTTTTTTTTGTTATAACAGCATAGTAAAATCTAAATCTACAAACAAACGAGTTAAAAAATTTCACAATGTTACATCTTGATGTATAGCACTTGATCTCATTTTTGATACGAAATTCGCAGTTACATGAAAGAATTGCCACTAAAATATCATCTGTAACGGTAAAAGTAAACATTTTTGCACGTACAATATGTGTAGATTTGACATGATGTCCCGATTGTAAAGTGGATCCGCTACACCTACCCATGCCATAAACTTAGTTTTGGATTTCTAGTATGAGACCTAAACAACTATATGATATTTCTGTGAAACACGTGGTCACATAGAAATTCTTTTTATATATTAACTAAAATCGAGGAAACTCAAATTTTACAATTAATATACATTAATCGTTAAATAAGCCTTTTGCATCATTATGTCGTACATAAACAAGCAAGGCAGCAAAAGCCGTTATATTTCATTAGATTTAATACTTGCACTTAATGATAACCTGCTGCTTCTTAATATCAATCAAGTACAAGTTTATTATCAGGATTTAGCCTTACATAATTCTATATCGTGAACGCTATTTCTTGAGTGCCTGTATCTGATCTTTATATATTAATTTACAGTTAAGATTACGATCTCAACACTAATCTAATACTATATTAATGTATCCAGTCTGATATTCAATTACACAAAATTTAATAGATTGTTTTGTAAATCAAAACAAAGTTTCATTGTTTATTCAGTTACCATAGCATTGGTTAGATAATATGGAGGAAAGATTTAAATTACTTCCGTTTTCGTGTTACAATAAAAGCATTAGAATGAAATTTATTTCACACTCAAAATTAACATGAGATTAATCTATAAGACGCCAAACAGTAGAGGAATGTTAATAACACTTCACAATCGTGACGATTGCTTTCAACACTTCGAATCACATGTAATTTGTAGACGGATAAATTCTGAACCAATTGACTTCTGATTACGAAACTTTAATCAGTTTTTTCTACTTAGGTTGAATTTTTCTTTTTAACTGGTAGATTTAATTTGGTAGCGAATAACATTGCCAAAACATATGTTATTACATAGCTATCGGCGTGATCTCTACGCTTATTCAATTTCACTTTCGATTATATTTTAATGAATAGAGGGGTCAAGTGTAGCAGTAAACTTTCGCCTCGGGCTTTTATTATGAAATATTACGCGTGTTACTGTTTTGTGAATGATTTCCTATTTTTTGTTCAATTAACCTATTTTAACATGGCTTTTGTTTTGTTTTTCAGGTAAGCCATGATTAATTACTAATCCAACATTGGTAAGAACAGACACAATGCATTAATTATATTTGTTAGTCTTTTTGACTTTTATATTTTGAAGACAACTTCTAAATAAGTTGGGGTATTCAGATGTTTATTTAGTTTCTATTTGAATGTCATTGTATGACGTTAACTAACTTGTTAAGAATAACAAGTTAGCAGGTAAGTAAAAGTATTTTTAAGCTCAAGCTATAACCTCTTAATATACAAATACTATGGTACTTTTCTTCGCATAACATAAAATTTTCTATTAAAATACTTTGAATACAAACATCACGAGTACAGAGAAGAGACTCATTAAAAGCAAAGCAAAGATTTTACGATCAACCTTATGGAATTTAGCACCGTCATCATAAATGACTGCACATTTCCTATGAATAGAGAACTTAGAATGACGTTGAAGTCAAAGATGGGGGCATTTAAAATCGTCTCTTAACACAACAGTTAATAATTTGTTACTTTCACTTAAAACTTTTCTATGCAACCATGAAAAGAAATTAAGAAATTTAAGTGGGGTGGCACTAACGACCGTTTACGATTTGACATTTTACTGCAATCACTGTTTAGTGGAATCATGTAATCAATTACTTGTTATTGATCTCTCTGCCTATTATGTATTTTATTAGCTGAAAAGGAAATTTTGAAAAGTTATTTTGAAGCCATCTTGATGCTGGAGATAGCGTCTGACTGTAAAAGCGGTGGTTGTGAAATCGATTAATATTCGGGGGAGTGATTATTTTTAAATTGTATTTACTTCCCCGCTCTAGTAAGAGAAAACGCGGCGTTGGGTTCCGCCACTCTACACGCAACGTCTCGAATTCGGGCTGAAAGCGGTAAACAGAGTGTGTGTAAAGAGGGTGTAATATTAGATTCTCTTGTCTACTTTCCTTTGTGGAGTAAAGCGTAAAGCTAAAAAAAATATTTTAAAGTGCCAATTAGTTGTCAACGTGACAAGCGTAGAACCTTACTATGTTTAATTGACATTCTGCTGGTTTAACTCCGACCACTTGGTGCTCTAGATACGTAAGTAATGGTACTTTTCGCAATTTACTGAGAGTGAAAATCATTTCTAACAACACTGACCACTAAATTAACATACTTTCTACTGCCATAAGCTACTTTAATATATCTTTAAACCTTTACGTAGATGCCATGAAGATAATTTCAACAGGACATTAATGAATCAGTCGCTAAATCGAAACGTCCCTATAAAATTTCAATAGACGATTTTAGTTTAGGGGAATAAAATATCATGGATTGTCTGCTATTTATTTAAGTAGCTTATTTAATTATTTCCAACAAAATTTTCTTATTATTCTATAAACATATTAAAAACTTGACCAATACTTGGTCAATACATTGACTGACATGAAAAATTTACTATATTCATATCAACTCAATCATCAAAGATTCATCCATTTAGAAACGCTATATGCTTATTGTCAGTACTATATCAGGCTGCACTTTATGTTTAATAAATATTCAAGTTATTATATATTAGATTTTAAATTCATACGTATCTGGCTTTTCTTTTTTTTAGCTTCATGCTTCTTATCCCACTTTCCACCGAATTCGAGACATTGCATGTTAAGTGGTGGAACTCAACGCCGTACTTTGTCTTTACCAGAGCGAGGAAGTGAAAATAATTTTAAACATAATCACTCCACCCGGTGGAGATCGAACCCACAACCGGTCGTGTTTACAGTCAGGCGCTGTCACACTGCGCCACGAACAGCCTTTTTTTGAGAGATTAAAACCTAAAACTTAAACACATGAAATAAATATTTATATAAATAATTACAATTAAAAAAGTATCAAATTAAGATGTTAAAAATGATAAAGATAAATAAACTAACAAATCTTCACACCTTACTTTAATAAGTAATCAGTCACATAAAGCTGACGCTAACACATTATCTAATATAAGAGGTGCAAGCACACTACTTATTAAAAACCATTTAATCATATCGAGCGCGTTATCAATCATTCAATATATTCTAGTTAATTAGCTTTTTATATATGTTTGTGTAAAGAACTGAGAAATGAAATGTGATCTTTGAGGCGTGAGACGCAAAAAATGTTATGTTGGTTTTTCAATTGGAGTAAATTTACAGTTTTATCTAGGAAAGACTACAGATTTCAGATTCGACTCAGATGTGCATTAAAATTTATTGTATTTTATGTACAATATAATAATTAGTTATATGATTATCTTATTTATAGGTTTACAGGTTTACCGTACTCACTTATAAACTCCTCTACAAACATTGTCCTTTAAAGCCCAATCACAAAAAAAAGTGTTTGCCACGAATTCACTATTAAGAAGGTTATATTTAAAAAATATTTTCATAAATAAGGTAAAAATAAATAAAAGTAATTTTAAATATGTAAATGAAATATTTGTTCGCGAGCTTTCTGTAGCCTTACGTAAATGATTTATTACTATAGCTGAGTTTGAAAAATATCTTCAGAGTATTTATTTAAAATTTTCTCCGAAAATGCGTATATGACTGTACCGTGTGCAGAATGTACATAATACCGATTTTATTTTCTAAATTCAATACAAATTTCTAATCACATGATTGTAGCTTTAAGAATTTGTTTTGAGGCAGTTTTTTGCTACACAATTACTCTTCTTGTGTCAAATCTAATAAGAAAGTATAAAATAAAATCACTTTAACACAAATAACCTTTATACGTTTAAAATTAAATAACAATTACAACAAAACAATATTGTTTATCAATTCGTCTTCGACTACCGTTCAGTGATTTGTTTGTTGAAAACATATCGGTACAAATAATTGATTCGACGCACTTTCTACAATTAATTTGTGGGTTTCGCTTTCGTGGATTATTTATGTGTTTTGATGAGTCAGCGTTGTTTCATGTGTTCGTGTTACCCATTGTAACTTCCGCACGAATTTTATATGAATTAAAGCTCTTTTATTTATATCATTTCTATATTCATGATATAACTGGACTACTCTCGCCATAAAACTCAATAAACTCGCGTTGGTAATATTTAAGAGCGTCATTAGACGTATATTACGTCTAAGCCTCGTTATCGCCAACATTTTATACTGAGATTTATGTTTTGACATCCGCCAATAACGGGTGTGCGGTTAGTCTTCATTACGCAATCAACTGAAAAAGTTCAAGAAACGTTAGTTGTGCATCAGCGAGACCTACCTGTCCTTTTGTAGAACGTAGGTCCCGTAACCGTTTATTAATACGCATATATGGTGTACACGCGACGCTGCTTTTAAGGTGTATACTTCCTTTATTTAGTAAACTACTACGAATAACGTATTTCATGTAGCTTTACGCTTATTTAGAACGAAAACCAAGTTTTTGTTGCCTCATGGTACTGTGTCAAAAGGACAATATTGACAAAGTAAAATAAAAAAAATATAACTTTCACAATCTCGCATTTATAGTAATAAAATTGAAAATTTACATGCTTGAAGAAACTGAAAGTTGTCTGAGATTTGACCGGACTCGACAGTAGGATTAGACAACTCTTAATAAAGTAATCTTTGATGTTCTCCCAATAATCACTTTGACCGAAAAGAAAGTAACACACCCAACACCCTCAATCATTGCAAAGAATCATATTATTTAATAAATGCAATAACTGATGACCTTGAATTGAAAAGTCAATGTCGGTCGTCGCACGCGGTGATGCACAAATTACCGCGTCACACGGAAACCTGCTGACGGCTACTCTTCGTGTCTTTGATAATATAACGCGTGAGATTGCCAACGATTAGCAAGATGTTGTCCCATTATTCGATTAAAGCAATTACAAGTTACTAAACGTCCAACTTGTCCAAGAGACGAGGATTGCTAGCATAAGTTATGTCACTTCTGACTTCTTTGGTCTCTAGAAGCTCTATTTGATTAAATATAGGAGTATAGTCTTTAATTTCTGTGTTAAATATTTTCCACTTTTCGTAGACTTTGAAGAAAATTATTTTTCATGTAACTGAGGCATTAATATTATTATATAATCTAATTTTTTTTTGGTATGAATATTATATTTAAATTATATATATTTTTATGTGTAGTTTCGAAATATTAAATAAATATGAAATTTAAATGCGGTTCTTATAATAATAAGTTTTAAAATGATGAAGATTCTAATTTGTTCGGTGTTGCGTAATCTGATATACTTTCAGATATTAAAAGAAAAAGTAACTATTGTTTATGGTTATTCAATCTTGCAGTCAAAGAAAATTCGTTACATTTAATTACGAAGCATTTTTGTAGTTACTTTTTTCTTACATTTTGTAAGACATATGCATTTTATTATTCACTGTAAGGTATTTTACTTTTTTTTTATGTATACTACTAGTATATTTTATTATTTTTTAGTTTTTATCTGTCTACCATATTATGCAATACAGGCAGAGAGTATATATTACTACTGACTACTGACTTAAACTTACATTTTGACTTAAGACTACAAAACAGACCGACAACAATCTCGTATACAACGATATTGTTTACTGCGATTACATCAAATTTAATATATTTTCTAAATAAAAAAATATTGACAAATAACACCCAATCACAGTGACAATAGTATCAAGTCCCATTTAACTATAGATGTATTATTTTACTTGAATACTTTCCACTGCAGTTTCTGCTTACGACTATTCCAACCTAGTTCTCGGTTGGTACCTAAGGTACCATACCCCTTTCTCTTCCAATCGTAAGATAGATACGGCTATCGGCTTTCTACCTGCAATGCGTACTGATTAATTAGACACGATTAGTATTAGATTCGGTTTGAACGATTCGTTAGATTGCTATGTTATAATTCATTTCAGTAATACCCCGTTGATAATTGGTTTCGTTTAAGTAAACAATGTGCTTACTGTTCTGTATATCCGGTTTATTTTTTCGCCATTTATCTGTATTTGATTTTTTTATTTATTTATTCTATGATTAAAGCAGCCGAGGTAATCATTTACTTTAATAGCGAATAATTAAAATTGATTTCACATCCGATGGCAGGTTCCAGCGATATATGTGAAATTTGGAAAAGCGTAGGCGTTTTCCATGACCTTTTATGTAGTATATATATTTATATAAAATTTTCATTTTAATTTATAGTTTAATTAATAAGAATGAATATGTTACGTCCAAATTAATGATTTGCCCTTATTTTATAAATAATTATATTTTAGTGATTTCGTTCATAAATCGTGATAAATTATTAAAATACTGTTTAATTTAATATTTTCTTGGTATACATTATGTTACAATCAATTTTAAATGTCCACCGATGTAATTTGTAAAGGTGAAAGTTTTAATATTGTTCTTACACAAACCAATACATTTTTTAACCAAATTTTGCGGACATTGCATTTGTGACCGCAAGAGGCTAATGAGAAGAAAGTATCAAGTACGACTACGTCATTACTGTCTTTTTTGCATAATCTTTGTGCTTTTTTTATTTTTAACCTCATAATAATAGCTTTTAGATGATCGATTTCTCAAATTTTAAGTCATGAAAGTATGAAAAAAGAACAAAGCAATATTGAAAATTATTATACAGCGATGTTATATTTACAGTTTCTTATTGTTCAAGGTTGCCAAATTACTACCAATTTTTTGTACCCTCTTAATATATAAATTCATTTAGAATTATATTTAAAAAAAATTATATATCATAGGTTTAAAATTAGACTCTACCGCACATCAGTTACGGGTATCTACAAACCAACCTCGATTTTCTTATGTTTTTGCTTAAATATGGAGAAAATGCAAAGTAGCTTAAGTTTATGAAAGGTTAATTTTAAGATGATTTAATTAACAAAAATAAATGTCACACTATATGAGTACTTGTTTATTTTAAAATAGCTTGCCCAGCGTAAAATGTGAAACAGATTTACTATCTTCTTTTTCTTAGCTGGTCGGTAATTTTTATAAAGTGCGTTTTTACGCGTACTTCCAACAAATGAGCCTCGCGAATGAATGTGGAGATTTTTGCCCTATAATTGCCTGCTTTTTTCCACAACTGTACGTTAATGGATTCCATTGTTAATAAAGTTATTCTATTATAAAAACATAATGGATTGTATGAAGACGAACGCTGACAATAATGAAGTTTAAATTCTCAAAATTTATTAATATATAAGTGTTTCTAAAATTTCTTATTATTCATGCAAAATTGCAATATTATGATTAATATTTTTTGTTAGCAATTATTTTATAAAAACATTATAATTATTTTTATAATTAACCAACTTTCGTACCGATAACTAAAATATCCAAAACAAATAAATAATTTTCGAAAAACTCTGTCATGTATCGAGTTCCCATGAACGAAGAGTTCAACTTTTTCTAATCTAAATATAAAAACATTTTAAGCGATTGTTACATAATTGTTATTTTCTTTACAAGGGGAAAAACTTAGATCATATTTTTTTTATTTGAATAATTTGCTTCACTTTACCACCTTATGTGGGAATCAGGATCGATTAATTTAATAGCTTCTAGCGTTTACTATAAAGAATGTAACTAAATTTAGATATATCAATTCAAAGTTAAAGTTTGATGATCTTATTATAAGATTTTAGTCGTATTTCCACTAATTATAGGCATTTGTTATTAAATAACAGGCGTCTTAGGATACACTATTACTAAGTTAACGAATTATGCTCGACAAGCATTGAAATCACTGACCTCTTTATTCGTTTGTTCATTGATCTTCACGTGATTCTGCTGCGGCTTGTCCCGCAATGGTAAGTAGCCCTCACGACTGTCCGCCGATTCCGTTACGGTGCTCTCTGTTAGCGTCGTCGATTCCACGCCGGTGCTGGTCGTGCCATCGGTAGAATGCGTCTCGACGACGGTACTCAACGTTGAAACCGTGTCCTTGGTAACATCAGCAGTCGTACCTGATACGTCGTTAACCGATACAGTTTCTGTAATATCGCTATTTGTATTAATAGTGGATTCTGTCTCTCGAGCCGCAGGCGTCGCTGTCGTCCGTACCGGCCGAATAGTATAACGTTTAGGCGGCTTCACCGTAGCAGTTACAAAGTTCGTAGTCGGCATCGTCTCGGTTTTCAATGTCTGAGTTGTTTTCGTATCGACAGTGGTATCAGTAGCGACGTTTTTATGGGAATTCTTTTTCGTTTTTGTAGGCGTGGACGCAGTAGGACGAATTGAGGATGCAGTTGTTTTGACTTTGTTGTGAGATTTTCTACTTAGCGTCGTAGCGCGCTCTTGAAGGGTTGTCATTGTAGGGGTGTCTTGTATGGTTGTCTGAACAGTAGGAGGAGGATGTCTGTCGGCGGGTGGATCTAGGATAGACTGTTTTGGAGTTCTAGACGGAGGAAATAGGTAATCCATGACAGATGGAGATTTGTTAAGGTTATTAGGAAGCCAGGACCAAGGGTTGAAGTCTATTAACCGAGGTCGCGGCTGATCGGCAGCGGCAACTGCGAGGGCGGCGAGCGCTAGGAGAGCGAACATTGAACGAGTCATCTCGCGTCGTGCGCGTGCGGCCGCTGTAACGATCGAAGCGGGACTGCGCGCGCGTTGCGAACTGAGAGCCCACCACCACTACTGAATTTGTAGGGTCGAGATGCAAATGCAGCCTGCAGGGATATATCCGCAAGGAAAGTTGTTGAGTATGCGGTCATATAAATTCGAAAAGCTTTAAAGTATTTCACGATACAATTTCTACTTGCGTGGCTTAGTGATTTTTTTACTTTATTTATATTCATAACATAGGTAGGAATTCTTAATATAAGAATAGAAAATAAAATATACTTTTATTAAACTAGCATACTAGTAAGTTTTTTTTAAATATTAACTATTTACGACTAAAATAATTAAATGTTATTAAACATAAAGACGACATAAACTACAAGATACTAAGATGTACCTTCATAATCTTTGCCCTGTAGTATTTACCGCTATCCAATCATAAGCATAGATAAGTAAGTAATTCAAGAATATCCAAAACACGTCGATCGCCTGAAATTGATAAAGAATGGACGAGCCACCGCAAACCGTGGCGATCACTTCTGCACGCTCTAATTGAAGCACCTTTACATTAACTCATCTTTTATCCCACGACATTCGGCACAAATTTTAGTGGAACGCTAAATATGCACAATAAATAAACAATATTTTGTTATATATACTTAAGAAAATATTCGTTTTGTGTAGTTTTTAGGTAGAAATTAATAAAAGTAGCTTAAAACTGTTTTCTGTTTACCATTTGCATTTGAGACATTTAGTTAGACGTTTAGACAGCTAGTTGAGTAATGAAACTTGACATTATGCTACGAGTAATGACGTTATGCATTGTCTTAATATAGCAGGATAATATTTATATGTAATAATTTAGAAAATCCTCCACCATCCCCTTTACAAGGGGCCACTCTGCTCTTCCATGCAGCCTGTGTAATAATAAAGCGAATAATTTTTAATAAAAAGAAGTTTTGAAATACCATTTAACATAAATTTCCACGTATCAAAGTGCAATCATTCGATTACGCAATAAAAAGCTGTGGATATACTTCATATAAGTTACTGAACCGTGACTCAATATAATGTTGTTTATTTACCCTGAGTATATTATTAATAGTAATAGAATACTAAAAAATCAGTACGGTAGTAAATATAATTAGGGTGTCTGTGTGTTATATTAAAATAATAGCGTTTTACTAAAGGGTCTTACTTTACTAAAGAAGTAACATAGGCTTCATTTATTTTAGAATAATCAAATAAAGATCCAGAATTGTTAAATTCCATGCGGACAAAGTCGCTGGCACAGACAGTATAATCTTTGTTATTAAAGTAAAAATCTAAAAGCTTTAAACATTACCACGTCCTTGCGTTAGCATTAAGTAACACTACGAAATCTAAAGTAAAAACTACGTTTACAATAATATTTATACTATTACATTACAAACAGTAACAAATGCAACATAGAACATTTTTCTTTAAAAAAATGAAAAGCCACCAAAGTGTAGTTTCTTAGAAGGACGATGCCTTCGTGGCGCAGTAGGACAGGCTCTGACTCTGACCTTCGTTGGTTGTTGGTTCGATTATCATGATTGTTAGATTATATCGAAAAAAAAGTTTTCATTTCTCCACACTGGTAAAAGCATGGCGTTAATTTCGCCACTCAATACGCAATGCCTTCATTCGGGCATATAACATTCAAAGGAGTGAACTTGACACTAGCGTTATGGGATAAAAATTACTTTACTTGAAAAAAGAAATTGTCACACCAATTTATGAAAACACAATATTTTTTAAATGAATACATATTTTGCGTTTATTCGTTGATATTTTAGTTGCCAAGTCTTAAGTTTATTAACGTAGTAAATATTTAGTGTATGTTTTTAAATTTCAACTAAATTAGTAGTGCATTATTGAAACTTGTAAATCGGCTTAAAATTTATAAGCGGGCCAAGTTATATTTCCGATTTTCTCCATAATGAACTACAGAAAATTAAGTATTTTCTTGTTCATTTTGTTGCAAATATTTCATTATTATTAATTGTAAAAATGTAATCATAAATTTGTTATATTTCTAGAAAGAGCTGTATAGAGCAGATACAGACGACTTACGTTCTATATTTCACTATTAAATATTTGTAAGAATTATTAAGAATTTTAATAAGAATATAAGTTTTTCACAAAGGCACAATATTTTAAAATTTTAAAATAAAAATTAGTTTAAAATATTATTTTTTAAGAAATAACTCGTAATTTAATTATGGAGATAGGATGAATAGGTTCAAACTATTTTGTACCCTTATAAATATTACATACAGAGTAATGTAATTTGAAATGAGTAGTAGGATGTAAATTGCCTATAAAAGTTACCGTATTTATACAACAAATAACATATTGTTACGAATAATGATCCTAGTATTATAAGAAATTTACCAGCAAATATTAAAGCCTCTTTTTATATTTATTGTAAATGATTATAAAATGAAATATAAAGTTATATACATATATTTATATCATACCTATTTTGAACGGATTAGTGGTGAATATTTTGGTATTCGAAAATATATTAATGAAAACCCGAAATTTCGGACACTACAGTAATCCATGGTCACAGGTGGGTAGTTCAATCCATTTCAAATAGTATCTTATTACTATACACATATACATCCAATATTCATTATGACTTAGCGAACTTAGTTCTGTAGTCCCTAGACCTGTACACAAAACCCAAAAAAAAAAAACTTCTTTTGCTACTAGAAATATATTTGCAAGCATATTTGCAAGTTTTAATATTATCCTACCAATTTAGTTGAAACGTACACTAAATATTTGCTACGTTATTTTACTTTACTGTACTAGTGTATAGTTTATGTATAGAATATTTTTGGTTCCCCGATTATGTCTGTTTGTGTTTAGTTTGATCAGTATTAAAAAGTTCATATAAATATGATTATCATAATAACATCCTCTTGTTCCTAATTCATGAAATATAATTAACTTATTATACTCTTGTTTTAATTGGTACTTTTACAAGTTATATTTATTAAAATTAACACAAAAATCTAGAATTTAGCAAATTTAAATTCTGTAAATCTTATCACCGCCAGACTAAATCTCTATTTATTGCATTCTCACTAATGTTCGTAATTGGACCACAAGCGATATAAGATTTTACCTAAAAAAATAATGTCGGCCTTTAATTTGAAGCAAAACCACTTCACCTTTCTTATTCGTAAAGAGAAAATCAATAATTCACGACATGGCTAAGAGCTCTTTAGTGTGACGAACGTAAAAATGTAAGGCAAAGACAAATCGTATTGACTTAAGTACTTCGATCCATTATGTGAATTTTACTCCGCTCATTCAATTATCTCCATTCAAATAGCTAAATATTGTTTTAATGTTACTTTTGACATTTTAATGCGATTTTTATTGTATCTATTGTTGGTATTGTTTTTTTTACATGAATTGATTAAACATGTACTTTAAACCCAATAACTACTATTAACAATTTTTTTTTACTTTACGATACATAAATCTCACATGTACTAGTACCTAGGTTTTTAGACATTCTACTCCCCATATTCCTACCTATTAAACATTGCGAAACTCAACATCGCGCTTTGTCTTACCTAAGAAATAAAATAGTTTGAACATAATCCAGCGTTGATTCAACCTATAGCAATTAAGTTTATATTAAAACGATGGCATGTAGGGATTTTTTTGTACTTATACACTTAAATATGTAAATTAATTAAGCTAATTGACATTATCACCAGTGTACAGTGTAAATTTCCAATCTGACTGACTGACCTTAGTCTTAGATATTGCATGTATACTAAAACTAATTACGAAAACTAATCAAATTGCATATTAAATGTTAATTACAAAATAATTCACATAAAGTAATCTGTGTACCGAGATTAATAACGCACATTACCTATAGATACGTATCGAGTGAATTTTGTATGTGATATCTCATCAGGTAACACGGTTTAGCGGAAAATAACAGGACTTAATAGCCCACGCCGGGATAATGGTGCGAACATGCGGCAACACTTTTACTCATTTCTTACTTATTTCAGTGAATCACAAACAAAGATATTACGTAATTATCACTCTATAGCGTAATGATTAGTTTCAATGGATTGTAGCGACGTGTTCCGCGTATGATTGAGGAAATCTTCGGCCAAGTCGAATTGGTTAATACGTTTCCACGCTTCGGAAGAAAGGTCAGAAAGATTTCTTGTTCGCGAACTAGCACCCGCAATTATTTGTTGTTGCGTAAATACTTACCATTGTGTGTGAGTACGAAAAATTTTTTTTCTCTGTATAAAATTGTAGGAACTCAAATTACGTTGAAATATTTACTTTTGAAATAATGATTATTTAATCGTTCGTACATGACATTCGAAAGGCTCTAGTCAACGCGCCCTAATCCTGTGTAAGGTAGATTATATGTCCCTGTGTAGCAAGGCTAGATTATATGATTTTTTTTTAAATTAACATATAGAATATTTCCTTAAGTTCTTACGAATGACAACATATGGATAGATGTACAGTTTATTCAAATGTGAGAGCTAATAAATTTGCATTCACGAGCAAGGTATCGGTGGAAGCGAGTGGAAATTGATTATTCTGTATGATAAATGGGTCCGATTCAAATGTGGGCGTTAAATGTGATAGCAAAATTATCCCCTTAGAGAACTTTAGTTGGTCTACTTCATTTATATGAAAAATATTAAGTGTTGAATAATTTATTTTATTTAATATCTAATTGCACATATTATGTTATTATACTTTATGATATTTTTAGCTCGTAAAATTATACAGTATACGTATATTAATTAAATTTTATGCATTTGTGAATAAAGTAGCGGCCTGCTCGCTGCTTCACCTTCGAGAACTACACTATTACTAAGTGCAATATGACATTATTGACACTGACGGGGTACGTTCGATAATGTATGAAAGAATAGTTATTCGAGTACTATGCCGAAACTATGTACTGATAGTGTGAATCTGTCTTAACGAACTCAAGCTGACATTAGGTATCAGTGACGGTTTGCTAAAGAAAATATGGCGTCTGCTATTCAGCTCTCAGCATGATTAGAATTTAACAATTCGTATTTTTCGGATATATGTTGTCGACTCGAAACCTTTATTTTTTTACGTTGATGTTATATGTTTCAGGTAAGTTTGCAATCAACTTTGACGAAATTATTAATATAGATAAACTAACTAGATTTTAAGTTACTTAATCTTGTACATATCCTATCTTCATAAAATGAAAGTGGTTTTACAATATGGTTCTTAAATAATTCAAACGATGTGTACAAATTTTAAAAATTAAGCTTTATTGAGAATAAGTTATAATATAGCTGGCTTATGTCAGGTAATATTGTTCACTATAAGAAGTACACCTAGTTTTGCGCCTTACATTGGTAGCACTAAATTGATTCCCGGGTGGTCCCACCATTAGCAACTCATTAGATTACTTGACAAAAACCACACTGTGGCTGAGAACTTAAAAGATAATAAACGCTACCTGCGTTAAGTGATTTTCTCGTTTCTTTGTAATCGTAATTGTAAAATTATTTGCAATGACAATTCTTAGAGAAATAAATGAAATAGTGTGTGGTAATTATTAAACCGTAATGTTTTCTTCTGAATTCATATTACGTGATAAATGCCTTCGAAACACAGTCACGTAAAAAGCATGAGAACCCCCCGGAGGGCTTGACTACTCCGCCAGTGATAAAATGTGAACTAAAATTTAAATAAATAAAAATATGTGATTTACGCTCATTAAAGTTCTTCATAAGGTCAAGGTCTGAAATGTGCTTCAAATATAACTTATATCTAGTTCTAAATTCAAATGTTTCGTATTTTGTTTTCATCATGGCTAACGTTTAAATGAAACTATTTTAAACAAATTAATCACGTATATTTTTTTGGTATTCGAAAATATATATTTCATAACCGTACGTTTTGAACATTTTACTGTAGCCTGTGGTCGCAGGTAGACTGAGCTATAATTTGTGTGTCGGTTGATACAAAAATTAATTATATTAATCTACCGCTATCTGTTTCTAAGACATAAAGAAATGAAGTTTCCAAAAATGTATTTTCGAATACCAAATACGCAATTAAAATGTGTAAAAATCGGGAAAATCAAAGATCTTATTATGAATAAGAAACTATTTTATGGATAACGTCATGTTGTAATTTTCATATGACCGACATAGCAGATTAATCGGAGTGAATCTAGCGTCAAAACACTACGTTCTTTACTTTTACCTAATCATATGCTTCATGATGTCCTCTTTGTCATGTTACTGAGAAAGCAACGTGATTATGAATTCTAGTCTCACCTTTAAGAAATATATAGATCCTATCGATCTGGAAAGACAAAGTATGTTTCTAGGCCCCAAGCAGATAAGAACGGGAAAAACTTAATAAACAGAGTGACTCCCTCTGCCTTATATAACAGGTACCCCAAGGGTTTTGCTTGTCTAGTGGCGACAAACATCCCGATTTCTCTTACCAGAGCGAAGAAATAGAAAAAAAAATTAATATAAACAATTCCCACAGTGAGAATCGAACACACGACCAGTCGTGTTTACAGTCAGACGTTATCATATTTTTCATCAAGTACTTTCAATGCTTTGGTGTAGCCTACTCAGCGTATTTGCTAGTGGAATATAAATAAGCTAGGTAATGTTATTTTCAAATTACATACTTTATGTGCATTAAGGAATATGTCACGTCTTTTATATGTTAATGAAATGATTATGTCTTACTTTCATACTAGTTCCTTCAAAAGAAAATATTACATACAAGTGGCTTTTGATCTCCATGCGGTGCTTTTGAAATCAGTTTTAATAACCTTCTTGCTTTGATTTATGATGTAACTACAAATATTCTTTGTGATTTTTTACCTGGCTGTCAATAGGAGGGTTATATTTTTACAGCGGATGTAAGCATATGTATGTCCGTTTCTTTGTTCCCTTGTAGCTGCTAAACACGTGAACCGATTTTGGCAAAGGACGTCGTTACATTCGTCGAATGTCATTTCAAAACTTAGTTATTAATCGCAGTCGAGTTTTTATTTGTGTGTTACATATAATTAGATAGACAATCTCCGTCAATACATGTGTGACTTATCACTAGATCCTCTGCCGTTCCATGTTACGTAATGTCGTAATAATTTGAGTACATGTTTTCGCCTTTATTAGCTCGTTATTACGTTTTTCCTTACTTGTATCTACTTAAGTGCTCTCCAATCTCTCTCTGATAAACAGTTGCAATAACCCGAGGCGATCGTATATACATAATTATTATAATAAAGATATTAAATTGTCATCGTATCTCAAAATGACCTTTATTTTTCTGGCATTATATTCTGGCATTATTATATTCTCAAGTCTTCAGACTAAAGATGATTGATGGATTGATTTTCCGTTAATAAAGAAAATATATGCTTCAAGGTTCTCCTTGATCACAAATGGGAACATCAGGTATTGACTACAGTTATTAACGGACACATTTTCCTACCCACATAATGAAAATGTGAATTATATAATGCGTTATTATTTATTATTTTAATACTTACTTTTATAATTTATCGATAGGATATATCGACAAATTATTTAATTTATTAATAAAATAGTAGAACTTTCATCATATTCGAGGTATTTAGTCGTAATACGGTAATCACGAGCCGTTAAAACAGCCTTTGAAGCTATCTAAGTAAAATCTTTTATAGTTGTACATAATGCTGCAAACTTATGCTGATAATAAATCTCATATCTCTGGAGACAAAAAAAAAGTTTGCCTATAGATAGATATAAATAAATTAAAATTTTACTGATTCATATAAAATAACGGATTCCGGACTTTAATCTTTATTTATGCCATGACATAATCTGGTCAATGGATAGTCCTGTTCATTGATAAATCAGCCTGTCATATTATCCCTTTATGAATATATTTAGAATTATGTTATCAATTCAATTCCTCGCTTAATAGCTTTAAGATTGATGTTTCAAAGCGCTCATGGGTAACAAAATGATGGCATTTAACACTAGGTTCTTCGAACCCTTCCTTTCCATATCCCTCCAGTAACTCATAGCATGAATATAAATAGCCAATAATTTCAAATTGCACTCATAGTTCACTTGGTTATATATGTTCTTATTTTAAATACAAATATTACAAATGAAAGTAAAATGTATTTAATAAAGTATACTATCAACTTTACTTTACTTTTATCTTCAAGTTAAATTTAAGAAAACAAACCATTTTAATTGTTTACTACTCAGTTACTGTAAAAGAGTTGATTTTTTTTATTTTAAATTAAGTCTTATTGGTAGATGTATGTAATTTTTATAATTTACGAAACGAAACGGCCTATAGGCCGAAATTTGAATATTTCATATCCTTGAATATTCTTGAATCCTTATAATGCTTTAAGCATTCGCGTTAAGACTAGAGGCAAACAAAATAAATATTGAAAGTTTTTCTTACATTGGGATCAAGGTGAAAACGAAAACATCAAACTTTTTGTAAGCAAAAGCTAAAGAGAAGGCCTCTTACTATTTTACGCGTACATTGTAAAAATAGTTTTTTCGAGTTTCCATAATGATTATAAGGTATTTTGTTATTATTGTAGGGAATTAACGGGAATCGCATACTTTTTATACCATTTGCTACGTTATTATTGATTTGTTACGGTCGATACAGCGCAACCCAGGCCCGCGTTAACATAGCGTAATTGATTACTATTGTGAAAATCCAACTTAAAAATTGATTTTTTTTGTTAAATCCGATCTGGTTTCTGTCCTCTTCATAAAATAATACAAGATATGCCTATTGTATTATGAAACAACGAAGAAAATACAATCAAGTATTTTTTCTTTACGACTTTAGTCATGCTGTGTGCTGTGTGAAAAGATCCCAAGTCAGACAACAAACAACATTTTCAAACGTTTCCTATTGGAACCAAAAGCATAACTCATCGTACCTGAGGAAAAAAATCCTCTGTATAATAAGTATGAATTTTCCCCCAATTATAATTATAACCTACGATCATTCTAATCATTGGAGCACATGCCAACCTGGTGGTTTTAAGCCGAAGTAAGTGATTTTAAAAAACATTTTAAAATTTTCATTTAACAGACATAAAACATTCTTATGTCAAAGACAGATAATGTCATGTGAACTGAAAGTTGGCTCAATGTATACACTTGCCTATTTCGAATAATAATTGAGAAGAAGTCAGAGAAAGTACATAGTTCAAGCCCTTTATCGATTGATTTATGGTTCGCGTCTTCTGCAAATGGGCATTTTGTATTGTAATTTCTGACTACAAGGATATTTGCTATTAGAAAGGTATAGTGTGAAATGTATTCTTGGTGACTCAATCTTTAAACCGTTTTCATTTTTCGCCTTCTTTTAGTCTTCATATATTGCATGTATGCATATTTTAAATAGATTTTTTTTTCATACAATTCTTAATAGTATAGAATAGTAATTGCGATTGAAATTACAGACAATGCAATGCTACTATTACATTTGCTCCAATTTTCCAATAACCCACTCTCTCATTACCTCACGCCTCATAGAGTAACCTCAAGATGTGGTCAGTACATTATGGCCTGAGTCATTTCTTATGGGAACCGGAGTGCAATTCGAGAAGTCTCGGTTATGGCGTTCTTTTCTACGTTTCCGTACATTTATTCCATTTTTTATAAAGTAAGTAAAATCTATTTTTAAACAGTCATTGATTGAGGCCGGTCGTGGAGAAGTGTAACAGCGTCTGACTGTAAACGCGATCGGTCATGGGTTCAATTCCTACTCGAGGAGAATATATATATTTTTTATGTTATTTTCATTTACCACACGGATTTTAGTTAATATACAATCAAATTTCAAATTGCTCTCAATAATTTAACATACACTCATAACCTAAACTAGCATGGAAATAAAAACCGTTATTATTATAAAGTTAAATAAAAACCGTTTTTCTTTTAAGAACGCGTATCCTAGGCCACGTAAGCAGATAGGAGGAAGCACCAACCACTTTCGCACCTTTCACTGTCATCAACCTCTTGTATATATCTTCCGGGGACATTTTATTTCTCGTATTTCCAGATTTTGTAATGAAAATGTATAAATTAACACTTATTCGATTAAACACCTGTGAAGCAAAAACCGCTAACATTGTAAAATGACAACAATAAAATTTCCATAAATTACATATTTACACGATCAACATAATGTATGTTGATCGTGTAAATATGTAATTTATGTAAATATTTCAGTATTATTATTTATACATTTAATCCGTTTCGGAATAGTTATTGCATAGATAATTTAATGCTGTGACAGAAATATCTGAGCTTATATATATTTTGGTGACTTTTTTATATAGTATGCACTTTTTTACCTAGACCCACATTCTTCGTTACATATATTCTTTTAGTAAATCTCGTATTTATGAGAAAAAAGACGAGAATATTCTAAGATTCATTTTTCATTCATTTTCCACATTACATGTTGGGTCGTTTAAGCCTCCAGCACATTGATAGGACAATTTTTCAGATTTAAATTTAAAATCTGAAATTTTAAGCTATATAAATTATACAGAACTAGTTATAATATGTTCTATTGGGTAATTCTAACTTCTCATACAAACAGATTAATAATATTAAAATACTAATTTTAATTTGCTTAGCTAATGCCAAATTAAATATGTGCTTTTAGTAAAAAAATATCATAGTATAGATGACTAGGATTGCTATTTATATATATATATATATATATATATATATATATATATATATATATATATATATATATATTTGAGAAATAGATCGTATTCGTAACAATACATTCAACTGCAAAATTATGCAGTACTTACGCGTTTTCAGTAATAAAACATTTTTTTTAAATAAAATAACATATAATTTGGAAACATTTATTCGTTTTCTGTCAATAATTTAACTTATTATACCTATACATGAAACAAATAAGGAAGACGTACCGCTACATCGGTATGATTTACAAACATTAACATTTTTCATATTTACATACATACATTATATGACTTGTTGGTGTTTTTATGAAAACACTTGCATTTATGGTATTCACCACTTGATTTCCCACTCATCTCTTCACTAACAGTCGCATACTTGGCATTAGGGATAACATTCTAATATAGCTAAATGGGCCACAATATGTTTATAGATAAATGGCCCTTATTATTTTCTTTTCTTTATATTACTAAGTTAAGTGTGAAAATTAAAAATCCCAAAAATTGAATTTTTAGAATTCATTTATATATTCTACTTAAAATCGTATATGTAAGAAAATTCATAGGTATGCATTGTACCCAACGTGGGCATATCCATATCTATGAAATT
The DNA here is from genome assembly GCA_032432895.1 of Dryadula phaetusa. Lineage (NCBI taxonomy): Eukaryota > Metazoa > Arthropoda > Insecta > Lepidoptera > Nymphalidae > Dryadula > Dryadula phaetusa. The sequence goes on from JAOYRS010000061.1 coordinate 230,007, forward strand.
CATCATAGTCGGCTTTTGTAATATATGCGTATTTATAAAATCACAAGATCGTAATATACTTAATATACTCTTAAAATATGGCTCTCGATCGATTCATTATCGTATAAAACTATTATACAATAAACACAAACAAAACAATGAACATACATAAGCGTCTCCTAGCTTGGAAGACTTGGAACAAATGCTAAGTCAAAGACTTTCACAAATAAAAACGCAACAACTAAGTAAGTATGGCAAGTAAATAATTAAAATATGAAAAATAATTTAAACTAAACGTTTGGAATGATACTTAAACTAATATTATTATTTACAAATATAACAATACGTAATTTCAAGCACTACGCAGTATATACAGTCGTCTCAACGCCTTTTACATATATAGCGACAAACAATTAATAATCCACCAAATTATAATTTCTCATCAAATAGTTAAATATTACAGTTAAATAATTACTTTAAACAGTTTCGATGACATTACAATCAGTATCACTAAGTTTAAAGTATACTTAAATACATAGTTCTTTGCGAAATTATATATTAAAACGAGATTTTGAAGTCCTAATTTTTGTACTAAACAGGTAATGAGCAATATAAGCTGCCTAATTCAAATGCAATCACATCCTTAAATATTTTATACTTATTCAGTCTTTATCACCAACGAACCGATACGAATCGAGAGGAGGTTCAGGCATACAGTAGCCGTGGTATGTACGAATGTCTTCGGCGATGTACGTAACACCAGGTAGAACTCCAGGTTCGGTGTGATGTTTCGGGCACGTATGGTCCCTGGGGCACTGGCATATCGTATTAGCATTGACTTCATCAATTTGTTCATGGCGGCGTCTTGCACTAAAAAGTTTGCACGGCTCCTTTCTAGAACACCTCAATCTCTATAAAAAAATAATAAAATTAAAATGAAATCCCGGAATATTAAAATAATTGAAATGATTATATTATGACTAATTTATTTACGAAAACATAAAAGGTGTTTATATCATATTTAAAAACATATTCTAGCGCCATCTAGTAAACTATGCTGTAACTATAAGCAACTTACACTTTGCGGTGAACACGCGAACTGATACTGATTCCCTTGCTCTCCGCTAGGTGTCGTATACGGTAGTTTCTTCAATAGATACGTAACGGATTGCTTCGGGCAGTGGCAATTAACAATTTGTTGCGTGGCGTTGCTATCGGGGAAAGAATATATGATCCATGCTGCGTCTTTAAAATATCGACACTTTGGTAACCTCTTCACTGGCTCACACGTCTTGTACAGTGTGGTTTTGTCCGCTAGGGTGTGGTTGTCATCGTCCGACAACTCACTGTAATAGAACGAAATATATATATTAACTTGTTGCTTCTTACTTATAAAATACAGATTTCTATACATTCAGTCTTCTTTTACTGAAGTACAGCCAAACATCGAATCAACAATTAACGACAATTTCGTATCATGTGCTTTAAATATTAGCAAAACTGATGTCAATGTGAAAGGACACTGATATCGACTCTCAAAAATATATACATTTGGTATACTTAATATACATATTTACGTATGTATTTTAAAACATGTTTACACTATTACGAAGCTACGTACGTCATAAAGAACTGGACATCCAAATAAGGTGTCTTTACATAACAAGAACAATCCAGATTAATGTAGGCCCTACTATAATAGACCATATTTATATTTTATTCATGTATACAGACCGGTTAATGCAAATGAAAGATCTAAACACAGTGTTTTAATGTGACACCGTTATCTACCCACGGTAACGTCGAACCTAAGGATGATACTCCTACGTGTCTTACAGTCAATTCATACACAACATATGGAAAGTAACCTTCACGAAACGCCCCAACATAGTAAATATTTCAATATTTTGTAATGTGCTAAGTATAAATACCTTGCTACCTACGTTCATGTGTTAGGTACACATTAAGGCAAAACAAAATTGAAATTTGTACTCAATACCATCGCAGTTGCAGGTTGAATGGAGTTTATTTTTCAAAAAACATATCGAAGTAATAAAAATTGTATATTCAATAGATATTCATTAAATACTAACCTAGAACACGGTCTATGCCCAAGACACCGACACTTCCTTTCAATCCAGGGTTGTGTTGAATCGTAAAGATCCACTTTGCTGCACACCTGCCGCGCTCTGCAGTCAGGGAGATCGTCCTCCGATACCTGAAAAATATATTGTAGTAATTTAGATACAGAAATTTAAATATTAGTGCAATCTTATACTAAATCATATTACTCTGATCGAGAACGAAGATAGAAATGCTAATGTGTTGATGATATTTAAATTTAATACAACCGCAGAATATTATATCGATCACGCAAGTACTGATATATTATCCTCGATTGCCCAATAGATCTTGTTATCTTGAACATTCAATCTCATTTCTTATAATAATTATTAATGTACCTATAGTAAAAGTACGATAGCAAATACATATATAACGTCCTTTACATTGGAATGTTATTGCCACCGTTAAAACAATGCAAGTTTTAATACGTGAAACTTCCCAATATTAGTTTGCGTTGAAAATTGTTTGGGCCTTATTAATTCAGTGCACATCGATAAGTATTTTGCATTGAAAGATTGGCAAATCTGTCTGGCAGTACATTTTTGCATGGCGTGAATTACAACTCGAGACCTTAAAAGAAACATCTTTGTACCCAGCGTGGGAAATACGAAATGTGTTTGTTGAAAGTCGTTCGCACCTGCCGCCCTTTCTGGAGGAGAAAACAGAAGTGGATTACAGGAGATCATTATAACTACGTCCGAAAGATGTTAATCATTATGATTCCGGGCACTACAATGCAGGGCCATGTGCGCTCCATCCATTCATTTATTGTGTCGAAGGACCATCGGTCTTAGACTTACTTCCGACCGGAAGACATGCCATTCGGCAACCTGTTCGTGGTGGGAATGTTTTTTCTTCTACTAAAATAGAATTACAATTTATTTCTGAATGTGGTAAATTTATTTTATATTTATAAACAGATCTGTTCATGGATTTAGAAAATATCTAATATTTTGCATTGAAGATTAGAATACTAGTAATATAAAATGTGTGATTTGATTAAGAAAAAATATGCTTAGAAAACCCTTAGAACCTTATCAAATCTATAACAATTAAGGGCGTGAAATACATTATTTTTTCGTTGTTCCGGATATACTTCCCGTTTCTTGTGTATTGCGATGGATTTCGCGGAAGCGGCGTTGGACAAATCTTTGAAAAGCCGGATATAGGCCCTTTTGTGAAACAAACAAAAAACGTCTTGTATTGTATACACAATGTATGGGTTATTGACTTGGTTTTTGAAGATGAATTACGGAGTCGCAACGCCGACCTGCATTACAATTATTTGAGAAGTGTACATACACATATATTTGCAGACGACATTGCGTTGTCAAATTAGAAAACGTCATTTATATCTTTTTAAATGAACAAATGTTACGGTACTTAATTAAATAATAACTACATGCAACGTATGAAATTGGAATCGCGTGCTTAATATCTCATTATACAAAAAAATACATCAGTTTCCACGCGACTAACAAAATGAAACCTGTGTCGGGTCGGATATAGCTTCAATGAAAGTCCAAGATTTGACCGCCGGCCTGGAGCGACGGTTTTAGGGGACGTTTCATTTTCGTCCTTTTCTACAACTGAAAATCTCAATGTTACACGTGTTGTATATTAAACCTTAATTGTCGAATCTTAAGACATAACTTTGAACTAAAGCTTTTCACGAGAGAACTTACGTCAAGAATAATCAAGGTACTTTAAAAGCCTATCTTAGCGTGCCGCAAAAGAGGAAATTGTACTTTCACGTAACGAAATAAGATGTAAATTTGAATGTATTGTAAGCAGAGATGAACGTGTTTTTCTCGTGGAGGCAGATGAGGGGTCGCGGGGCGAGGCATCCGGTGTGAACAGGTGGCGTGGCGCGCCCAATCTAATGAAATAATCTGTGCCCAAGCGACCTTCCACAACCTTCTAAGTACGCCTAACCCTTAGACGTGGGCACACGCCTCTGCCAATGCTTTTTAGTTCTTTTTGATTTTGTGCGTAAACTAAGGAAAGTCACAAGAAACGTTGTGTTGTGAAATAATAGCTTAACTATAGTTATTATAGTTTGTTAACATACGATACATATATTTTGTAATATATATATATATATATATATATATATATATATATATATATATATATATGTATATATATTTTTACTAAGATTCTAAATATATAAGAAAAACATGCTATACGTACTTGAAATATTTTGGAAAAACATTACTTGGAATATTGTCATAAATATCGTAGTATAGTAATCTAAATAGAACACAATGGTTTTAATAATAGCTATCTATTTGATGATAAAAATCTACATTGTAATATTCTATAAGCGTCCTTGCCTTGTCTACTAACGTCCTTCGTTTCCTTGAACTTCATTTGCATGCACAATATACTGAGAAGAATAAAAGAGTATCCTGTGACCCACGCAAACTAATCTCAACGTATTACAATATTCCAATTAGTTCGCGTTAATTACACGACTGATACAATATACATACCTCGCGGCAACGGACGTCGGGCCCCAATTTTGGACTCCTATAAATATTATTTTTTTTTACTTCGAAAAATATAAAAGTTAAAAAATAAAATCACCGTTTACCCGAGCACTGTACCCGGGAACACAGGTAGCTACAAACAAATTACTAATCGGTATAATAACGCATTGCCAACGGCCAAAAATTATTTATTACAACTGTAATTAGCTTAAAGCTTTCGGCGTTTCCAACATCCGTCCTATTTTGACGTTCATCTTTTGTATTTTCAAATTAGTTAACATCCTTTTAAATAGCAAGTTTAATTTAAAGGAAGAACGTTATTAATCCAAAGGAAATCACCCTTCACCAAAGACAAATTAGTGCGAAAAGCAGAAGCTATGTTTTAAATAATTACATGGTAAGGTTTTTTGTTATCGTTATTTATATGATTATCGATTTCTTATCTAACTTTTTGTAGATATTATTTATAAGTTCGGAGATCTATAGCCGTAATTATATTTTTTTAGGTGTCGTAAAACATTTTTTCTAAAACGAGACCTCACAGAAAAAACGTGTACCGTGATATCAATATTCATAAATTACTATGAATTGCCAAGACGTAGAACATTACAAAATATTATTACATTCGTGTGTATATTTTTATGCTCCAGTTATTGGCCTTGCCTTCTTTTACTGTAAATATAAACAAATCGAAACATTTATCCCGCCCATGCAATCTGTAGGTCGTAGCCCTATAAGGTATTCAGTAGTGCTCTAAAAGACATCAACGCTTGTCGGAAGCATCGCCGAATGCATTGCGTACGCGCAGACTAATTGAGTCGCCGTATATGGCTCCATTGTTGAGACACATGTGTCCAATGACACTTATGATGTACCTCGATAATACATTGTCATATGCTGTTACTACGGCGTGGATTGAATAGCAATTGTTTTTGAACGAAAAAAATCGTAGACGCCTGCGCAATATTTAATGTTCATTTTAATTGTTCGCGAAAGGAAATACTCAAAATATTCTAAATAATCGTACGTTTTACGATACATGTTACATGTGATAATAAATCATGTTCATAATAGAGTTACGTTTTCAAATGTTATTGAATTTATGGTTATACTAAGTTTATACATCGCAATTACAGGCCCCTATAGGCATTTCAATACCAAAGCCATCTAAACATAGCCCTATATAACAGTAGGGCACATCTTTCGTGTCTATTGTGGCCCGTGCATCCGGAGCCATTCACGACGCACGTGTCCCTTTGACGATGTACCAAGACACTCGAGTGTTCGTCTTGAAGGGGATCTTAATGTATGGTAAAGAGATTTTAGTTCAACACGTGTGTAGTATCCCAGCTATGTCTGAGATTTTTTGAGACAATTTTAATAATAAACTATGTAAATTATATATTACATTATGTGAACTATCTCAGAGAAGAATTAAACATAAATAATCTCATGATTATAGACACCAGGAAAAATCAAATCGAAGCCATTTCTATATCATTAAGTCAATCCGTGTTTATTTTTGAAACGTTTGAACAAAATAAAGAAATAAAAGGCGCATCGTATTTAGGTTTTTTGTCGCGTAACGCAGGTGCAGCTTTGACTGCTCGGGTGCTTTTCTTATTGGATATTTTTTTAGCCCCCTAATGCTTTATACACATAGCTCGATATTAAATAGATTATTTTTAATTCGTAAAAAGCAATAAATTTATCTGTAATCTGAATTGAAGATTATTATTGTCGTGTAATAAAAGCTTTTAATTTAGCTCAACGCTGTTCCCGCGTAACGGAATGGTTCCCCGACGTACCTTGCATATGCATATTAAATCTTCTAAATTACATTTAGTTTTAAATAAGATGTTTTATTTTAACTTTATTATACTTAAAGTTCAAACGTCACTAACGTTTAAACTTTATAATATTATTGTATAATATTAATTTAAATCAAATGCATACAAAACAGTAACACAAAGGTAAGTTAAAACATATAAAACTTTCATTTGTTTACTTTTTGTTTATTTCGTGTGTCGTGCATAGCTTTCCTAACAATTATAGTTTTATCTACAGATATTTTATCCGAATTCGGACAGCATTCCAAACATTGTAGTCCCGCCTTTACCAGTGACGTTGTTGACTCGCTTCCCTCTCGAGGTCACTTTTTACATACACTCTGTTGACTTGTGTCTGTAGTCACGCTATTTGTCCGTCCCAACCGTGGAGAAGCTTTAATTATCTCATTACATACCCATTTTATTGCCTCAATCGGATCTGTCAGTGTTTGATGGATATAGAAGTTTAAAGGGTGGACGATATTTGGCTGTTAGTTTTAATTGTTTTCTTTTAGGATTTATTATATTAACTATTCATTTTTTACGGCAACGGAAGTACTGGAAATTGTTATTTATTTTAGAAGGAAAGATTTAACTTAAACGTCAATACTATTTTTTTATTTCCGGTACTATGCATACTAATATTTTAAAATGCGAAAGTAACTCTGTCCGTCTGTGACGGTATCAAAGGCAAGCAGCTGAACTGATTGTGACGAAATTTCATATAGATATACTTGAAGTTCTTGAGCCGTAGGCTGCTTTTGGTACTATTTTTCTTCGCTTTTCCATAAATTTCATTGTTTTACGTTATTGACATGGTCAAAGCCGCGTGCGGGTAGCTAGTTTATAATATTTATTTTAATACTGTATAGTGCTTATTAAATTATATCCCAAATTTATTATTGCAACATATTTATGAAACGGAATTCACATATGACATTGATTGATCAAATCCAACAACTTAATTGAATTACTTGTAAACAGTTTTAACCCAAAAAATCGACGGAATGTTAATATTTCCTCTCAATAAATGTCTATTCTTAAATAGTTTTGTGCTAAATATTTTGATATGCATTATTTTTGCAAGTCCGGTTGACGTTACATACGATGAACTCCCGTTACGTCCGTCCCCGCTTGCCTTCCTATCGAATATTTATACTGAGTGTGGAAATAAAGATTTCATTGCTTATAATCACGATAGCATACCTTTGTGATTTATACAGTTATACAGTACTTTGCAATTTTAAAATATTTCTGTACTTTTTACGCTATCATTTTGTTACTATATTTATCAATTCTTTTTTGTGAGTTATCTAGTGATAACTTTGCTTTTGAGTTAGCCTTAGCTACCTTCCTAGTGTTCTCATTATAGGTATTATTTATATGCAATACTTTATAAGTATTAATAGTTATTTTTTTTAACAAACATTACGTAATTAATTGTAAAGTAGATTTTTTTGTAAATACCTTTATGGATTACTTTTTTTAAACATTAAAATATGATCGAATCACACGTATGTACGATTTATTTACATTCGTTATTTACACGTGGATAGGAAATTTCCGAGGTCGGAATTTAATAAACATTAATAATGATTGATGAGAGCCGATGCCAGCGCTTTGCTTCCAATATCCGTTCTAGGCTTTTCAATAACATCCGGACTAATCGTATCAAAATTTAACTCTACAATAAAATTAGGTATGACGGTAATTAAGTTACATTTGCTCCCTATATCAGTATGGTGTTTTTACGTTTTGCAGAGTACACGCGCAAAACCCAGTGAGATATCACCTTGTTGTTCATTTTTTGTTACCTTTGTTTTGATCAGACTGGGGGAAGATCTACTTATATAATAAATATAAAAATCTTTATTAGAAAAGAAACTCTTAGCTAATTCGTTTTTTTTCCATTTCCCCATTGCACCGCGATGGCGTACTGAGTTAGTCTTAAAGTAATATAATATATTATTAAATATAACTTTTTAAGCTTCCGAAATGAAATTTAAACAGCTTGACAAAGGAAATAAAAATGTGTTCCTTACCTAAGTATATTATAGTTTAAATAATCTAAAGCAATTCAAATTTCTCATCCAATATATGATGATAGTCAAATTGCATGCCTATTATTCTATTGCCCCTGTCAACGGAGACACTGAGCGCTACGTTAGCTATCTGCTTATTGGTTTATCCGTTCGAAATATTATTTTGCAAGAAATAGTAACTGTTTTTTGTACTGGGCCAATATCCAAATTTCAGAGAACAAATCCAAATTTCAAAAGTCTTCAGAAACAGATAAAACAAAAAAGAAATACAATACATTTTATAAAAATGTACTGTCTTCATATTATTAATTTCCTTAGAAAACGTTTTACTGACTCAACTATTTAATCGTGTCCGATTGTTCCCGGTGTCGAATAAAGAGTTCTTTATAAGGTGAAGCAGGTGATCATTGACCAGCACCCTCCTGCGGTTTTGACATTCACAGAAGTTCTTTTGTTTATTTGTCGGTTCTTTGGTTAGTTCATTCTTTTGGATCGCAAACACTGCCGCCACTTGAAATAGGCGACGACTATTCTTTTGCTATTGTTGTTATATCCGTTGAAATTTAAATTCGTGTAAATGGTACGATTTAATAGATAGAAGATCCTTTAACGCTATCCACTATAAATTAATATTAAACATTTAATATATATTTCCAGTCGAAGTAATCGAAACGTACCAAAATAGCTTTACAACATACTCGTATCTGTCAAGATTATACTCTTGCATAAATAAATATGAATAAACGACAAGATAACTTTTAAATTCCATTCCTTAAGACGTACGACCGAAAAGAAGGTTACCGTTACGAATGGGCTTAAAGCCAGTGGACATAAAAAAATAAAAAAAGGTTTTTTTTTCAACCAAATAGCACACACTGGTCGGGACGAAGCCTCAACCGTAAGTCATCGAAGCTGTCAAGATAAGAATGAGTGAATGAGCACCTGCCGCTACCAGTGTTACGCATGCTCCTACGCAGCCGTGCTCCGCTACGGTATTACAATACGACATTTAAAAACATTCCAAATAAACTCCCATTTCAACTTTTAAGCCTCATACCTTACAGATCACTTTAAAATATAAGTGTGAATGCAGCAAAAACTAATATCGAACAGACTCAATTACGGACCTAGGTTGAAGTGATTATCTTCTTGAATCGACTTTAAAATTAGGCATAATAATATGATTAACGTTGTTTTTAAAATATGACTGACGAAACTTGACATCCGTGACTTCTATTTTTTACCAATCTTATACGTAATTACGATACACGAGCGCCAATATTAGTTTCTCCAAGGAAATAGACGGCAGGTTGTTGTTATTTTGAAGTTGTTTTGTATGGGATATAGTTGCATAGACTTTCCGGTCAATTTTCTACTCGCGTTTATTAGTCATAGTATCAAGTTTAATTGTCGGTATTTTTGGTTTTAATTGGGCTAATTGCTGGGTGGTACCCTTCGTAGAAGCACATCACTAACACGTGACTAATATATCATCGAGATCTTGAAAATGTGTAATCCAGGAAAACATTGGAACAATTCTAAAAATTTCCTTCTGCCTATGTCCAGAGCGGCTTCCGAGACGTGGTAAATGAGTTCCAAGTAAGAAGGTCCACGAATAGAAGGTAAATTTCTATATAAAAATTCTTACAAGAATATTAAACGTTTCTGATCAAAAATAATTATATATACTTTTTTAGTATTGTATTTTCTTTGCTGTTCAAAGCATCTTTAAATGTAGATATATATGACTTATTTATAAATATAATTATACGTTACGATACGATACTTTTACACCACCAATATATATATATATATATATATATATATATATATATATATATGTATATATATATATATATATATATATATATATATATATATATATATACAAACACTAGCATATATATACTCATTCTTTAATTTCACTATGTATTGATTTGTTACAATCGTCACTAAGCTTCACTCTTAACTACTTGGAAGTAAATATGTGGAACCGTAAGTAATTTTATAAGGTACAAACTCGATACATTTATTACAGTATTATTGAAATTCAACGCATTCTTAAGATATTATCTCAGAATCTTACTTTCCCGCCAAGTGTCCTTTTGAGCGTTATCCGAAACACTAAAGCTATTTAAATCAGTCTTATAAACTTGTATTCCATAAAATAATAATTAGCAATTTTATTACTATATATTATAATAATAATTATTATTATTATTAATATAAAATGTAACAGGTGATTGATTTCATATAAATTTTAAAGTATATAAATAAATAATACATAAAACTCAATATGAACATAACATTATTTATTTACATATTCCTTTAATAGACAATGTATAGTATAGCTTTTCAATCCTACCCCAAACAGCTCGGAAAAGTAACTGAGACGGCAATTTTATTAAAAATCTATGCTTATACAAATTTTACTACCTCTCAGGAGAATCCTGAGAGGTAGTAATACGTTTATTAAATTCATAAATATATATCGCCTGATATTAACTAGCCTGTAATTACTTTAAGATATCGGAAATCATGAGAGTTAAAACATTACATCCGTCGCGGCAAATTATCTAGTATAAATCGAGGAAAGGCCATTTTAGGTTTATGCATAATAACGATTTCGTAAGTGACAACTTAAAAATTAGGTCATAATGATGCAGGTTACGACACAAATTCAAGGCGACATTGCGAATTTTGATAGCTATAAAAAAAATATTTGTACACCCGTATTTATACGGTAAATAAGGATCGCAATACTCACTCCAGTTTGATAGAGAATCTTGAGTCCACTTTTCGGTTGCGCGGTCCGTTTGTGCGGCAAAAGGGGCAATTTCTCCGGTCTCCTTATGTGTATCTCTCCTGACGGTCGGAAGGCCTCGAGGGGCGTGCGGATGACGGCCCTCGCGCCGGCGATCACGCCCGCAATAAGCAAAGTGGCGATCACTTGCATTTCGTGTTACACTGTGACACTGGAGACTGCGACTGTGACTGGTGGTGGGCCGCGGTGTGCGAGTAGTTTGCGGGTCGGCCGAGCTCGGACTGGCGGCGGGCGCGCCGACGCAGGTAACACTTGGCCTACGCGCCCGGTAAAACCACCTCCGACGACGATCGCGTCTACTTGATACTTTGAAGGCTTTTGCGCTGGTGAGCTTTTTACATTTTGTAATACTTAAATTATAATTATTAGTTTGTTTTTTAGATATAAATTTGTATTTTTGTCTTTTTTTACCTTAAAATAGTACTTGGCACGTGGTGTTTTAAATGATTACTCTAACTACACTCTTTCTCACTTATATTCTCAAGTAGTGCAGAGCTATAATTAAAATGTCAATATGTAGCAAAGTTTAATATATTACCCGGATATGTATGAGTGAACTTTTTATTTATTTATTGTACATTTTGGAATCTTCCACGGATCAAGAATGTAGAGTCGCGCTCGGGTTGACTTCCTACCGACGATGTTTTTTTTACACAATCTTGTTGCTCGAGTGTAAAGATACGTTTATATTGATTCCAAGTTATACTTAAGTTAAATTTTTCTACCTTAACCGTTTTAGTTAAGTTGCTTACTTAATTTTTCATCTTATGATAATTCTTAAAACACACAAAAAAATATTTGAAAAATTGCTTAGAATTATACATTTTATTTATTTCCTTTCTTTGGTTTACAATGCAAAATTATTTCTGTCGTATGCAGCATCTTATGTCTTTACAACTGCACTCGAGAAACAATGAACGTACTATAATCCCACTTGACCACGATCAGTTGTTCTTGTAAGTAGCTTTTACAAACATATACTATTGTTTCAAAAGTCGGTTCACGGAAACGACCATTCATGAGAATTAGAAATTGTTGTCAATGTAACATGACCAGCGACAACATGAATAAGCGATCCTTTTATTACTTCAAGAAAGTATTATCTTTAAAACTTAACTTTATTATTTATCCGTGTATAAAATATGTGTTTTGATAATATATTCAACACATATATGTAACTCTCTCTGTTCTAATCAAAACTGTTATTATGTTCATAGTGATATATAAATAAATATTTAAAAATATATTTATATAATGCTTTATAGTGAATAACAAAATATGATATATATATCTTGCTATTTAAAAAAAATATTTGCGCAAAATCGCAAGAACACTCAGTCGCTATAGTCCTCTGTCTACGACTTAACTCGATCTCCTGTCTCGCTCGCTCCCATTCACTGTCCGCGCGCTCGCATGAATGAACCGCTTCTTATGAATGAGTGGACAGTCGACATAGTACTATGTATACCTTCTGGTTATACGTTGTCGGGCACTTACACCGGTTGTAATAGAAATGCCATCACGAATTCATTGCGAAACCTGCTTCTTTATATATAACTTATCAAAATGCTATATAAATTGTTCTGGCGTATATATAATTTGTTTATAATATGAGAAATGTCAGATATTCCAGTATTTTTATTATTTTGTATATTTTTCTTTAAAATTTATTATTTTAAGTATGATATTTTTGTATTTTTATCTGTTTATTCGGTTTTTTGGAAATAACTTAAATTTGCAAATGGTGTAAAATAATAATAACAGTTAAATCATTTCTATAAATCCGTGGTCTAAGGTGTAGAGGCTTTATGTGAATGTGTGTTCCTTGGCACGTGGTCACATGTTTTTTCATTACGAATGCGAAGGCAGGTTTTAATAGGATTGAAATTTTGACAAAATCGTCCGTTATTGGACTGGTTCTTTATTTATATATTATTAAACAAACATTGTGGCATTTTTTTAAAGATGAAAACAATTTTTCTATACTATATGAGATTGCTTAAAATGGCGTGCTTGAAACTTAATGTTGACTAAATCTTTAGGTATTTTGTTGAAACCGGTCCACTGCTGTTACTTGGCCAACGATAAAACATTTACGGTGGAGTAAAATAAAAATAACCCTAGATCAAAAAAAGAATAACGATGATAGCAGCGGTTATACGTAGGTATGTATATGTTTTTATAGCAGAAGTTGTAAAGAAATGTCAAATTTTTTAAACGTTTTTCTTAGAATATATGTATACCTAATAAATAATTGTACAAAAGAGCCTTTGGTTTGTATTTACGTCTTAAATTTATGGAAGTTATATAAAATTATAGATTTTGAAATAACATAGAATTATAAAGTTCGTGTTTTATATATAATTAAACATATAGTATAAACCTAAACGTAAATAATCTAAACCTATAACTTAAATATTACTATTATTTAAATTCAACATAAACATAGTAAAAGTAAGATAACGTATTAAAAGTACACTTCAGTACCCCCACTATGTTCGAAAGCTGTCAATTTGAGTGGACTAAATAATGACAGAATTTCGCTGATCAAAACACTTCAAAAAAATCTAATAGACACTTAGTATAGGTTCACACGATGAAAATGCATATGCCTTATACCTTAGTGGTACAATGGTATATACCTTGAGAGTCTCGGGTTCAAAAGTTCAGACTTTGGAGAAATGTTTTCTTTGTAGTTTTTTACTTTTTAAGTTATCTTTCAGATACTTACGAAAAGGTTATTTTAAAAACTTCCATTCATTATTTTTATATTGCTACCTACATTTTACCTTAATACAGTTTACGTAACTTTATTTCGATAATTATACCGGAGGCTATTTTCAAAGGCTCTTGCAAGAGGAAACCGGCCTATAGTCTAGTTTACTGTTAATAGCTACAAATATTAGTTAATAAATTATATTTTTGAAATCTTAATGGACATTCAATTTAATAACAAACTATAATATTCAAAGAATATGGTAATCCTACGGTGTTAGATAAGAAAGCACACCTCTACGAACTAAGTATATTGTGCTGATAGTGACTAAACAATGGCACTTGAGACTCAAGTGGTCAGCGTTTTTTTCGCACCCCCTCCGGTGAGATACTGTAGCAATGTAAAGAAATACATCGGCACGCGCACTCAAGGCTTTGTATATATTCCATGGCATTAGAACTTTTGTTCTTTACTAGGAAGTGAGATATCCGGTTAGGCCTATTCTTAAAGATAACTTCACGCAGTTAAAGCGATGAACATTTTTTTTTGTTTTATTACAGTTTTTCTTTCATTTTTAATAATTATCTATGGATTAACTTTGCGTGTTTATGTTTTTACCGTCACTTTAAGTAGAGTTGTATGTATGAGACTTGATTTTTATAAACAAATTTATATACATTGAGTATGAAACTACAATACATACAGGAGTTGCATAACTGCAATAGTAAAACGATTAAAAAATATTATTATATATTTAAACCTATTACTTTGATAGTCATAGACAGTGAGAAACTACGCTAACTAAAGTAATGTATTGTAAAGAACATTTTCAAGAAATCATAGTTGAAATTTATTTTCATACTTAATTCAATTTAACGCGTATACAATTATTTATATAAGAAACTTGACGTCACTAGCACAATTTGCGTGCGACCACGCAAGAATACACAAATGCCATTATATACCACCATACTGCTAATGATGAAAACTAGACTCATTTGTAAGGGCTGTTCGGAAACTTCTTAATAGCTCGTACCAACTTACACTAAAATTATAATCGTTCAACACACGCGATATACTAACTTTGTGTAAACTATTTGACAAGTTAAATACTGTTTTCCACTGACTACGATAAACATCGTTGGAACTTTAAAGTTAATATACAGAGTTTAGAAGTCGCAAGTAGGTTAGGTAAGTTTTCCGAGTGTGTCGAGTTAAATTTTGAATTTATATATTTTTGAAGTATCGTTTTTAAGTGCTTTTACCAATTTAGAATAAAACGCCTATTTTTTCCTTGAAAACCAGTGAAGTCGACCTTGTTTAGTAACGTTCATTAATAAAATCAAATATACATAAATTCTCGTACAATTACACGACTTATTGTATACAAAAATAGAGGTTAGCTAATTGAGTCGGAACTATTTTTGTACCAACTATTTTATTACAACGTGATTTTTTTACTTGTGTGTGAAAAGAGCTTTATATATTCGAAATATTTAATGAACTAACTATTACTGTTTGTTAGTTTACTACTTTCTTTTACGTTATAATGTAAAGACGTTCACAATTAACAGTATTAAATTATATATTTTTCAAAATTTATTATTCTGCTTTCTGCTATACCTTAGACTATATTGCCAATCAATTCAAAAACACTAAAAAATACTAAAAATATATGAGGGTAAGCAGTGATCAATCTACAAGAGTTATCATATAGAAAATATATATATATATATATATATATATCTATATATATATACATATATATATCTATATATATATACATATATATATATATATATATATATATATATATATATATATATATATATGTATATATATACGGAAGCCAGTTTAGACTGTTAATACCCGAGCAATAAGATCTTTTGCGGATAGAACCGTGTCTCAAGACGCCACGTGTAGTGTGACCGCAAATACCAGACAAGACAATCTTACCACTCAGTTATTTATGTTTTATTATTGAATTATTATTGAATTATAGATAACTAATATTTTTATTATATTTATTTTGAAAAGAATATTATACAATTTTTTTTAAATTATTAAATTGCTATTTTTATTATACTTTCGTTTCATATTTTATTTTAATTATCGTAAAGTAAAACAATGTTTTTAAATTTATAATTCAAAAATAATAAATTTTCAATAAAACTTTTTAATATGGGATTTAGTATGAATTTAATATGTATATAATTGTGATTTAATATGTATATAATTATGAATAAATTTAATTTAGTTAGAACTCACTTTATTGCTTTTACACCTATCTACACCTTTAACTAAACCATTGGATTTTAACTTTTTTTTAAAATAAATATAACATAAAATATATAAAATCAATTTTATGTATATACATAAATTGTTATCGTGAATCGCTTTTATTTGCAAAGATCTTCACAGTCAGTGGTCGTATGATCCACGTGCAGGTTGACATCTGCCCACGTGCGACCTCCTGCCTCAACCAGCCATTGATCCCCGAAATAGAACAATAATCAATGCCAATCACAGGATTTTGTTGCACGCCTCGTGGCTCGCAGTTGAGTCTGTAAATAGATCACCTTATAAAATAATTCTAGTGCATTATAAAGCCTATATTAAATTATGAGTCTGGGCTTCGCTTTACCTAACGTCATTATAGTAAGCTCCTTTTAGATTAAAGTTATTCTTGTATGATATAATTTAAGTGAATTGCACAATTTATTACATATATAATTTTATTATTTTCACATGTTGTAACCAATTGCTATATATAAATTGAAATTGTGGAATTATTCGCTTTAACAAGCGTAAAAGGAGTTTATTTATTTTTATATATATGTATTTAAAATGCAGTTATGTGTGAGGATTTTTTTAGCTTACTCTAAGAGATTATAATTTTTATAATATTTTACTATGCGTCTAATGGCGAATTGAATATTATGATTGCTAAATACGTACCGTGCGTGTTTATAATATTTCTTTTTTTCATGTGAAAATAATAATAGTGTTGTTATAAAATGGGTAATATTAAGTCTGTGACCTGGGACTACTTTAAAATATTCGAAACACTGGGTTTTCAAAAATGTAATTTCTATACGCAACAAATCTTTAAAAATGTTTTCATTTAAAATGTATAAACATCATGATATTCAAATCTTATTATGATTAATATCAGATAAAATATAAAATAATCGGATTAGTTAAAATATAATACTATTACTATAAGGGTGTGTAATTCCCACAGCAATTAAGATTTTTTTTTATTAGTTAAGATTTACAAACACTTCTTAAATTAAGAGCATCACCAGATGCTACAGGATGTAAGTTCTTAGCCGCGCACGTAAGTACGACGGATATCAGTAACGAGACCCGCTTCCTTTGCCCTAGCCTGAAATATCGGGTATTCTTTACCGTTTGATTTTGTTATTAGAAAGCTTAAACAAAACGGCAGTGTTCGACTCAACGTTACCTCATGTTTATTAAAATTAACAAACAACACGTTTTTAATACCCTATGAACAACTCCAACGATTATTCTCTTAACAAATATTTTAAAATGAATCCAGGTCATCATAACAAATGTATAGTAAAAGCAGGTTGTATGGAAACCAATGACGTCAGCAACAGGTAGTCAAACTCGAATCGCGTGCAATTTGTCACCGACGCGGCGAAGTAAAAAGCGGACTATTACGTTTTTCTCCCTTCCCGTCGACCGTTTCCCGTCACGATAAAGAATAACATAAAAACAAAATCCGATCGGATCTGTGGATATTCGATAATAACACCTCTTATCGCAGGGCGTTCAGCTAAAAATATTTGTGGAATTGTCATCGCGCCGTTTTAAGTTTTTGCTTCACGGTCAAAACTACTTAACGGACTTCTATTTTTAACCTTGAATTGAATTGATAATCTCACTCCTTGACTATTGGTTATTTTATGCAAGCAATTGGTATTTTATTTTAAACGAAAGATAAATGTTGCCTCAGCGTTAATCTTAAGTGAATCTTGATTGGCGCCAGAGTAATTCAGTTGCAGATAGCGATAATTAATTCAATAAAAAATGGTTTAATTGCGTTCCTTAACTTAATCTAGATAAGTCGTGTTCGTTTAAATCATCAGTGAGTCATTTAATATATGAGCAGAATGCACCTGTTTACGTATTCATTTACGCTTTATCCATTTATTATGCATATGTTGAGTGAACGCGCAAATTTAATAAGTTTTTAATTAATGTTTCAATTTTATATTGTATAATGAGGTGCGTGAACCTATTTTAATAATATTCTATCTATCTTTTTAATGGAGAGGTAAGTATATAAGAGATTTCATACCACTAGAGACGAAGTTCAGACTTTCTTAATTAATACTGAAATATTGTTTGGATTTAATAAGTTTAAGTTTTCTGGATTTAACTAAAAATTCTGATATTGATTTATGGCACTAAATAGCATATATGGTAACGCTAGGTTTTCTCTGCCAGCAGATTACAGAAGGTACATAAATATAAAAACTCTATATTTTTCTGGGTCAAGTCATCGTAATGATCGTTTAGCTATAAAAGAGTCCCGGTACGGCATTTTATTTAATTGTGCTATATTTCCGCGTGCGGGTATTGCATTTATTCGTCGTGCCGTTACAACAGCCGGAGCTTGTAAGCTTATAATAAGATGTTTTTATATGGGACTTGGGAGTGCCACGACGGATGTTTGCGGTACGCGCATTTGATGCTCCCCACAAAGTCACTTCTAGTATTGAAGGTCACTTGCATTTTGTACGTTTTATTTAACTATCAATCAACCTGAGTGTCATTTACCAGTACGGGATTTATACCGTGTCAATATATACTTGTTTGCATTGCACTATTTTAAATTGCGTGGTAAAATTGGCATCTCACACTCTATTATACTCTGGACTCTATTATACTACAAAGCAATTTATTTATAATAAGATTCAATTTTTGTGATTTTTACACATATAAAATGAAACTATTTTAAACGGACACTACCTGTTATGCTGTGAGTGCGGACTACTGTAAAGGGGTTATAACGTCAAGTTTTCAAAAATATATTTTCAAATATCCAAAACGTACGCGACTATTCCGCTTCAAATAGTTTTTATTCATTTATTTGTGACCTATTAGTCGACCTTTTAACGAGTCGCTTTTCATAAAAATGTATATATGTCAAACACTGTTTTTCTAAGGAATTATAATCATTATTATTGCTTACCCATCTATCTAAATAAATCTTTAATAATAAATGAAACTACTAGGAATGCTTATTATTCATAGTCAAATTACGTATAGCGCTACGGATATCGTTAATTACAACCAATATCAATTAATAATTGATTATCTGTATTAATTTATCCAGATATATGACACCTTCGCGCCTCGGAGATTGATTATTGTTGATATATGTGTCAATTTTATATAAAATACTGTTTCAAATTAATTTTGTATGCGTGTGTTTATATGTGGAGTTTATGTAACGAGAAGTAGACTTACGTTAGTTCCATCAATTCCACTTCTAGGCATAAAAATAGTCCTATCTTTATCTTTATCATTTCATTACTTTAAGATAGAAAAAGATTACCAGATATACTAATTAGTTTGCCTAAAGACATTAGCCGGAAACCAGTTGCAAAAATATTTAAAACTTACGAAATACTTGTTGTCTACTATTTAGACACTAAGCACACAATATTATATATAGACCTTGCCTGATCATACAGACATACTGTGCAAAACAGTTTTATAGGACAGTGCAATACTTATTGTAAAACTCATGTTTAATTTTTGCTAATTGAAGTGCTATTTTACAATTAAGATTACAAAATATTTACAAAAAAAATTTAAAAATTTGAACGCAGCGGGATTTGAGCATTCGCCACCTGGAAACCGTCTAAGTGTTCTGAACGCTAAGCAATGCGTTAAAATTTTAATACGTTTTAAAACAATGTTAAACGTTTAAAAACAATGTTTTATATTTTATCTGTATTTTCAATTATAATCTAACTAGCCGAAATTGACATAGTTAACCAAACACCAAATAAATATATCTCTAAATATATCTAAAAGACGTGTGATTTCTTAACAATGTATGTGACTTTATACAGAACTTTGTCAAACACATACATAATGTATGCCTAACATTTATCCTTCTTCGTCCTTATAATTGTCTCAAAAAAATCTAAACCTTTCTCTTCACATATAGCTATCACTTATTACGTACATTTTTTCTCTTTTAAATAGTTCTTTATGGAAAAATGTGCTTGTCAGGCAGGCGCTAATTACTACGAATCAGTTTCATATTAATGCAGTTATTATTATTATTAAACTTATAATTAAAATAATATTATTATATTATATAAAAACCATATTAATATTGTTAGGTTTGATCCCCGTCGCGTGACAGACGGATGTCCCGGTACCAAATATAACTGCGTTATCAGCGGTCATGGCGATATAGGGCACAACGGTTTGCTTTATCCTATAACTCTAACGCTATGCGGCTATTTATTATGTAGGTACTTGAGTAACTACTAAAATTGTTACATAAACTTGATATTTAATATATTTTTCTTTTTTTATATGTAAGGATGCCTTTACATCATAGTTGTTTTATTCATGGTGTGAGATTATTTTTTTGGTAGAATTCCATTTGTCAAGACAAAATGCAAGAATTGGTATCGTCACCCAACACGCAATATTTCTTAAATAAAAATAACTATAAGATTTGCAGAAGATACCAACAAAACTAAGTATTTCAATAAAATTTTCGCATTCTGTTTAAAATTTGCATTTAGCAAATTCCATTAATTAGACGCCGGTCGTGGTGCAGTGTGACAGCGTCTGACTGTAAACGCGATCGGTTGTGGGTTCGATCCCCACTCGGGGGAGTGATTATATTTAAATTATTTCACTTCAGTTCCTCGCTCTGGTAAAGACAAAGAGAGGCGTTGAGTTCCACCACCCAGCACGCAATGTCTCGAATTTGGTGGAAAGCGAAGTACGGAGTGTCGTGACACTAGGTACTTTCTGCCTACCCTGCTATGCGGGATAAAAGCGTGAAGCTAAAAAATATACCATTATTACCTAACAACAGTATTTTTTTAGTAATTTTGCAGAAATTACATATGTTTTTTTACAATGCCTCACTTTGTATAAGTCCGGATTTGGAAGTGAATTGAACATTTGTATGTCGGAAACCGCGAATTTCATGATTTATATTTAATATTCTCTAAGTATTTTATGACTATTTCTCTTATACTGTTTTAAATGTTAAAGGAAGTATCGCATTTCTAATCGAAAGCTAAACAAAACTCGTCGCTTACTTACTTAAAATTAAATTGCTTAATATAACGCTCAGCGAAATTTAACCCTATATCCGATACCTTCACAAGGATAACGTAAGTTACATGCTTGGTTTCGTCATATCCCTTTAGTAATTTAATGGTATTGTAGAAGTTTATCAGTAAGAACTGATTAAACACTTTTAATTTTAACATTTATTTACTATTTTGCAATTCAAACCCGGAACTATCGCATTTCAATTTACAAACTGTACCACTATGTTAAACTAAAATATAAAAGTATGTAATATTAGTAAAATAAAATAAACGAATTTTAAAAACGGATCCACTTGAGCGTAAACCATAGATTTTTATAAATCCATTAAAAATGTGGTTCGCGGCTATTTTATTTTCTCTCTAATACGAATTTTACCAAGGTAACCGCAAGAGCACTCAAATTCTAAGAGAGATTTGCTTACGTCGACGAATAAGTATATCTGTATAGAGATGGTAAACTAGGAGTAGTTTCATTAATTCGTATTCACATTCTATGTTTATTGAACATAAAATTATTTAGATATGCTTCTTATTATTAAGGTCGATTAGTCAAACGTATTTTCAAGGCGTATAAACATTATATTACTTTATCATTATAGAAAATTAGATATTAAAATTGACAGAGAAATCTATAAAACGGTTTTCTCCCCAGCCAGGTTCTATGTGCGTAACTCGCGAAACCCGAAATTTGCGTGAATAACAAAATAAATAATAAATTTAAATTTCATTCGTCTGTGCTTTTTTTCCTTTTTCCTTTTAGATTTCTACGAAATGAGAAATCGATGAGAATATAAAAGAACTTTAAAGGTTCGTATAAAATCTATAATATTATTATACGTCAAAGTATAATACGACAGAACTTTGGTCACTTCTGTTATAATTTTATACGCGTACAAATTATAACAGCGGTTGTAACGTAACACCAAACACGCGTACTTATAAATGTCCATTGTTTTATATGGCGTGTTTATTTAAAATTTTTTACATAGTACGAATGTCAAATGTTTTCTTAGTTATTTAAAATATGAATTTTATTTCCGATAGCGCTAATATAGTTTTTAGGAAACTTTTTTCTAAATTATCTTAAGTGTTTCAATGTATCTTTATCTTAATTTACTTGTCAAACGCAGTCAGTGAGCTCCAGGCCCCAGCATCCGGACGTGACCAATCGGACCGGATGCACGCCCAATACCGGAAGTCCCCTTTTCATCTCAAAATGACCATACCGAATCCGTTTATAAGAATCTTTCTACGCGACTGCACCCTAAAAATTTTGTCAAGTTATGGCATCACGAAGCGAACTTTTTTCGTACACTTTTTCATATCCTTCTTGTAAAATTATCACGAGACGTCATTCGATACCCGTGGCGTACAGTTTCAGTCAATAAACTCGTTGCAAATTTTGTTGTTACTTTGCAAAAATATATTCTTTTATTTCTACAGATATTTTTTCTTTATTAAAACTACCATTTTAGTAAATTAAGATTATTTTATTTTGAGCTTGCGTTTGTATCTTTAAGCAAGTCTTACTGTGGTTATATTTAATTACTTATTTATTGGAGATTTTTGATTCAAAGTAAAAATGAATTTAATAACCAGTCTTCTTTATTTTCTAATAAAATATTTTCAAATTAATCTTATTGAATATCTGAAATGATTATATTTCAATCATTTTTATTTCCTCGCTCTGATTAGACTAACCAGAATTACAATTAACAGAAGTTTAAGTGTGGCGTTGAGTTCCACCTCGCAACACGCAATGTCTCAAATTCGGCGAAAAGTGGACCTAGGCACTAGGTACTTACTCTTCCCCGCTATGCATCCCGCAACAGTGTAAAGCTAATAAAAATAAAATAAATGTCATATGAATTCTTGTGATACTTATTTAATATGTATTAATAAATGAATAGAGAAAAAATAAATACATTTAATTTTGTGTTACAGGTAGACTATATGCAGCTTTGGGCAGACGTGGTGGCAGAGTCATTGGCAGCGATCTCCAGAGTGGCTCTAATTCGTTTCGAGTTCGCGCGCTCATGCCCGTCGCAGAAAGCTTTAAGTTCGCGATAGAACTACGAACACACACTTCCGGTCTCGCTGCACCCCAGTTAATGTTCAGTCATTGGGAGGTAAAAGCTTACTTTATCTGCTACTAGAATAACACAGCATTATGTTCTTAGTAAGAGTTCTGATATTGTATTGCATGAAATTATGCAGACGTCGCCTTTCCTTGCAAGTTATATAAAGAAACAAGGCTTAGTCCATCACTCGGTCGATTTTTTTTCACTTTTACCAAAAAATCAATGCTAATGTTATTTCCTTGTCTTATAATATATTGTTTTTTCTTACTGGCATATTGCTACTATTTATGAGAAGGCGTTACTATTACTAGATGTTTTTAGAATTCAGTATATAAGTAATAAATATACCGGAATATAATCTTTAATTTCTACAGATAGTTTTTCTTTATTAAAACTACAATTTTAATAATTTGAGATTATTTTACTCTAAGCCTGTGTTTGTATATAGTCTAGTTATAGAGAACCTAGTGTCAACTCATCCGTATTCGCCCCTGGTACGAACAATAAAAGATGTGTTGTCGGCGTCACGCTTCATATTACCAGAGCAGAGAGATGAAAATAATGTAAATGTAATCATTCCTCCGAGTTGGAATCCAATCCACTATCAGTCGTGTTCACAGTGTGTCAGTCAGTCGCTGTCTCATTGTTCCATGATGGCCACAAAAAAGACTGTATATTTTTGCGAGTTCCAGGTTATCGATATTGATCCTTTCTGGAGACCGAGAACTGAAGAAGAATATCTTCATTGGGGTGAGAAGTGGGATGGAGTGAACCGAGCCAAGGCGTACATGGACGCCGTCAGGACTAGGAAGGGACTGGCGACTGACAAGCAACTCGTACAACATGCGGAGAAGCAAAGAACATTGTCCAAAAAGAAATAAGACTCTTGTCACACTTGATAACTATACTTGAACTTGATAACAGCTTGATAACTGTTAAATGCGAATATTTACCAGTATTTGTGTTTAATATTGACAATTTTTCATACTCACTTTACCTATTGTATTAAGTAAGACCATGAAATTTGAGATTTATCCAATAAAATGTACCTTTCATAAAATAAATGTGAAAATAAAGGAATTATATAAGGCTTGTGACAGGGTACGCTTGAAATATACCTGTAGGCTGCTAGGGAATGTTCGTTGCCAATTGTAATTATATGTAACAAAATACACAATAATTTATATTAAATGTATAATTCGATCAATTTTCCTTTTAATGTTTTAATATTAAAATTATTGTATTTTATAGTATACGTAGCTTACAATTTCTTTAACGTTAATGTTTGTGAAAATATTTTGTTTACTTTATACCGATATTAAATAACAGTTACTTAATGATTGTTTTTTTGTTTTAGAATCTTCTCTTTGTAGAATCTTCTTCAGTACTTAGTTTAACAACAATTTATCTGAATACGAAAAATTTCCTCTTTCAACACAAATAAAATGGTTTTAATAATACGGCTTCAGTAAAACTGTCTATGATCAGAGAAAGAGACTCGTTTAGTGTAAGCAAGCGTCAATGTGTTCGAAACCCTTAAGCCAACCTTCTAATGAGCCATCCATTAACTACGTAACACATTAAGGGGGAGGGCGGGGGTCGACAAAGTGTGACATTGGTTAAAAACAATGGTGTCACAAAAAAAATCAGCTGTGACAAGCACGGGGGAGTGGTCAAAGATCCTAAAACCTGTGTCACTTTTGGATGATCCCACTACAATGAGCTCCCCAGCTAACGTGATAGGCATCCAAGGAATACTCGTAAATTTTTTACCAGTTATATATTATTTGTAAAATATCAATTGAATGATATATTTCAATTTATTACGCACGCTTAGAGTTCAAGATCAAGTGTTATCAATATTGCACCAATTTATTAAGTAAATATTTTTACACACTACATTATCATACCTGAATAGTAAAAACAAACAGTTGAATATCACAAATTGTAAAAAAAATAAACATTTACATTAAATTAAATCTTTTAAAGCGATAAATGTATGTCAAATAGTGAGACAGTTTTACTCAGAAGAATACTAAAGAAACTTATTTGCTTTTATTTTAAAGTATATACTTAGGAATTTGCCATGTTTATACCTAATACTCACAAACGAACCCGTATCAAATATATATGGGGAAAGTGTGTAAGGGCCAATTGCACTTTATTCTTCATCATATTTATATTCTTTAGATTTAGACATAAAGTTTATACTTTTATTGTGCTAGACTACATGGCATTGTTATTGGCTATAAAAGTCATACTTAGTCTTTCAGTTGCTTGGTTGCTGCAGTGTCAATAATCATATTTGAAAGTGATTTTTAAACCTTAAAATTTCTATTTGTTTACTACATAAAGAAATAATTTAAAAAATTTGCACTACAGAAAAAACTTGTTAAGTCAAACCTCGAACCTCCACGTCTCATCGAGTATGTTTTGTTCCCTTTCCTTTAAACACCAATATCTCCATTACTCGAAATCTCAATCGAAATCTTGTCAAAATAGTAAGTCAAGCCTTACAAGCCATTTTGGTGTATTTATTTTCCCTTCATAACTTGAAAACTTAAGTTGGACCTCTATAACTGGAGCATAGCAATACTTTATTTTATAATTTGATACTCATTATCTCTATAGCTCGAAGAAAAGCTAGTTAAGAATTTGTTAATAATGTATACACATGATTCTTCTTCTTCCTGGCATTTATCCTGGCCCTAGCTAGGCCCTAGTTTGCCTTCCCACTTAACCATTTTGTATTTTGTCTTTTAAGTCCATTGGCTCTCATATCTTGCTTCACGACATCTAACCATTGCTTCCTTGGGCGTCCGGGGGTCTAACTCCAGGAAAAATATATTTTTCCGATCTAGTTTTCAGGCCGGTGCGCAACGTGTCCATACCATATTAAGCGACGCTCTTGGAGCTTATATCACGGACTCTAAGACCGCATACGTAACACATTTATTTGAGGTAGTCGAATAAATGTGTTGCGTATGCGGTAAACACGCATTACGCCACACATCCATCTCAACATCTTCATTTCCGTGACGTTAAGATCCTGAGTGTGTCAAGGAAGCTGGCTAACATTCCCTGAAATATAAGAGGTCCGGTCAGATTATGCTCTTGTATATCAGCTCCTTGAGTTTGGGTAGTATTCTGTGGTCGCCAAACTTATGCACTTCTTTATACATCGAAAAATCCTGAGTTTCATCATGTGGGATTGGGCCAATAAATTGGGACGTTGGGATTCAGTTCGATTGAAATACTGCATGAGTGGTGAATGTTCAGCAGCTCCTTGATTTCTCCTTCATAGAGGCATGATTATAAAGCAGCGTACCCTGGGAATCTTTAACGCATAGAGACCTTATGATATCTTACGTAAGTTTAATATGAGCAAGTGCAAATTTTTAAATGAACTTTCAATTTTATCGTATATTGTTAATAACATGTGACTCCGGGCTCTGGCTGCACCCCATTTTGGCTGCAATATAATCTACCTTGTCTTCGGAAGAGTTGGTGGTCTGCCACTCCTTAAAGATAGCTTTTTTTTCACCGTCCTGTATTTTTGTCATTCCACCACCATGTCTCTCTGTCAATAACCCGACCACTAGAAAGACCAAGAACACGCTTACCCGCCGTATTAATTCCTGACTGGGCTCGATTCTAAGCTTCCTGAGCAGATTTGGTATTAATCGATAGATTTTGTTGCTGATGACTTTCTTATCCGAAGTAACGGCACGGAATGACTTTAAAGGCAGTTACCGTGCGCGTATGACACCGTCTGGTCAACAAATAATCGATTTAGGTGATCCGCTCTTATGATAAGGTGCTGAGGATTCTTTTGAAAAAACGTATTCACGACGACAAGATCTGACGCAATACATATTCTGACAATGTTTTCTCCCTCTGTATTGCGACGACCTTAACCAAAACCACCGTGAACGCGTTCGAACGCCTCCAGTCTTACCTGCTTGTCACTGTTTGTTTCTTAGAAAACTATTTTATATATTTTAGTAGTCTATATTTATAAGAATGAACTTTAAGCTCATTATATTGAATTAAAATCTGTCTATCGATCAATTCGATTATGTTAGCGTCTGCCTTGATATTTCCTTGACTTTTAGGGGTTCTCCTGTATTAAAGAGCTAACGTTTAAAAAAATGAAATTATTTCTTAAACGTTGAAAGTGTAAAGAATTTTTGTGTATATAATATTCCTTCCTTAATAACACATTTTAAATTATTATATAAAAAATACTACAAATTTAATATTTAAGCTGAACGAGTAAAGCCACTGATCTTCAATTATTGAAATGTCTCTATTAATATAAAATAGAAATGCAAATTTCAGAGCTCCTAATTCCACTAACACAATCCCGATAAATCTTTATCTTTATCTAGGTGTGCTCGCGACTTCGTTCTCATTGAATTTACCACATCCAGGTCTTTTATTAATATTTTTAAATAAAAATAGCTTAAGTTACTGTTTATTACACATACTTTATACCAGTGACCCGTCCCGTTAAAACCTCTCAAACCGTTCCAGAGATTAGGCGGAACACGCAGACAGAGAAAAATGATAATATTTTTTTTAAATGTGCAGTTTACATACATTTTTACATGTTTTAAGTAAAAAGAGTTTATTTCATTATTACATACAGTCGAGACACTCCAATGTTATTTATTTGTATAGATTTAACGACATAAAATTTCAATGATGACGCCATCTTTATGCAAATTATTTTAATTTATTACTATGTATATAAGAAGAAAGCAAATAAAACAACAATATATGTTCAATAAGGTCCTTTATCTATTATTTACATAAAAATAACAAACAAATCCCAATCATATATACAAAATGACCGCGTAACAAAAATCTTAACAATTTCTACGAGAAACCAATAATTAATTATAATAATAACATTGCACTAAACACCGTCTGCCCATACCAATATAGACATTAAATCCCATAACGATAATTAAATTAATAAACCCACAATTCAAAGACCAATTATATTTAAAAGGGAATTAAAAATAAATGCATTTAAAATTTCAACATAACAGACAGACGGAACGATAAAATGTTTACATGTTAACAAGTGAAGCCGAAAATATATGTAATTCCACAAAAACCTATCTAACACTGGATATTACAAACTGCTAACTACTTTACATACATCTAGCATTGTCTTTGGCAAAAACTATTTTTTTCTGCAATAAAAAATAAATATGATAGCTTCAATATTAATTAATTTAAACCGTTACAAAATATTTTATTATTCACTACATTTGAAATAACTTATAGATATTTTGTGACAATTCAAATAAAAAAAAACATTAAAGCCTTTAAAAATAAATTTTTAAAAAGACTTCTAGTAAAAATAAAATCTCTAATAAATAAGTTACATCTGGAAACTACACTACGAACAGCCACGTGTTAATGTCAATTAAATACTAAATGCGGCTGTAAGTTAAAAGAACTTAACAGATTTTGATACAATTTTGCTATATTTCATTGGCATATAAGTTTTGGCCAAACATTTGCGTATTGGAGCTAATTTATGAACATTAAGTGAAAGCTTTCATGTAAGTACATTACATTAAATAGTACCAAAAAACCAGTTGAGCTTTTCTAGAGACTAGAATAATAAATTATGTTTTTGGAATTGAGATTTTGATGTTAGTGTTGGAATTGAGATTTCATTTTAATTTTGATTTATTAATAATATTAATTAATTTAATCCAAGAGGCGCGGGTTCGAATCCCACTGCGTTCAAATTTTTATATGTTTTTTCAATAATGTTTTATAATCTATTTTTCTTCATATGGTTAGATATAGATAAATTAATTAAAAATTATTATTGTTTTCATTTTGAAAACAAAACAAAAAATGAAATCTAAGTTCAAACACCAAACATAATTACCAAAAGGATACTAAGTGATTACTAAAATGTCCTTAATATTAGTTGGATACTTAAAAATAAATGACACGATCCATACTAAAGTGACATAAGAGGCATTTAGAAGGCTATGAAATCACAATTTTACTTTCACAATCAATTAATTAAATAATAAGTCTATTTAAATAATAAGTTGATTATTTATGAATGAAATTCAGATTTATAAACTTCAAAACCAAATATATCGAAATTTAAAAATATGATTTTGATTCAAATTACGCATTTCCAATTCAAGGGATTTAAATTAACAATATTTATATGAAATATAAGTAAAGAACCTGGTGACAACACTGTTCTTCATTTCAAATACTAGAACTATATATTGAGTACCAGCTAATATAATTAAAAGTTTAATAAAAAATATATTAAGAAAAAAAATATGTTTTAATGAGGTTATTTTAATTATTTAGCATTTATGTCACTTTAGCATCAACCGTTACAAACGTGCATCGCGCTTCCTCACATTATCATTGGCAAGATTACAAAATGTTTAATATATGTTTGGCAAACCATTTAAATAATATAAACGACTAGCTATTTATTGCGATTCCGTTCAAAATAAGCATTTCCCTACGTTTTGTATGAAAACATTTACTATTTCAAGTAAATGTGAAATTAATTATTAATTGAGAAGCTTTTGTTTCACAATGTTTAGCAAAAAAACAATAAAATAATTGTTTAGAGAATTTTCAGTTTGTATAACTAATAATTTGTATGATGTATGTTTGTATAATTAATACTTTTGTTTAATTTAAAAATGAAAATAAATAAAAGCTTCAGCTGCGATAATTTTTTAATTTTGCATAAAACAGATTTTAAAAAGTACATACAAAAATACATACGTACAAAAACTGAGCCAGAGCGTTCATTTCACATGTTATTGTCCTATTTCACAAAAGCAAAGGAACTATTGTTTATTTTAATTAATTACACTAATTAAACAACTATAAAATGTTTTAGTAAAAATCGATAAAAAAAGAAGAAGACAGATAAGAATAAAGAAGAATAGAAGATAAAAAAAATTATAAGATTTTTTTTCGTACAAATAATATATAGAGCTCTGACTCTTTTTACTGCAGGAATGTTTCAACCGCTAATACTTAGTACCGCCACCTCTAATATAATATTATTAATTTAAATTAAAACCATTAATTTCAATTAAAAATATTATTCAATCAAAATAAATGCTCTTATGTTAATATCGCTTGAATCAAGACAATATTATTTTAAATAATACAAATAAAATAGATATTAAATTATTTCCGCAAAAATCTGAATCAAGCGTTATGTAACATAAAATCTAACGCGGTGTAAATGAAAATAGGTAACTTATTTATGTTGCCATTATTTTACAAAATCATAGTTAACTGACTTGGCCAATCGTACAAGCTGGCCCAAAATTTGGTACAGCAAGTATTAACACTTGACCAACACCTTGACCATAGGTCGGCCATATTAGTTCCCACTGGTTAACCTAACGTGTTTGACACATACAATACAATCTACACCTTATAGGCATTTAATTGGTTTCCCCATATTATATACAAAATCACAAAAACCATAACCTTCTTTGGATTAACTAAATTAAATTTAACTTAACTTAAAATATAAGTTTCTAAAATAATCACAGAATGCAAAATTTGATACGAGAACTGAATGCTACCGCAAGCAGGTACTAATCATTTTAGGTATTTGTTAATAGAATGTCTGTGCAGAGGTGGTAAACCTTTTTTTTTATATCACAAATATATTAATAAGTAAATTAATACATATAAAAATAACGTTACATATTAAGAACGTTACATGATACAAAACAAATAATTTTAAACAAAAAAAAAAGAAAACAAAAACAAAATTTTACCAACCTCTGCAAATTCACTATAACACTTTACACAAAACACTCAGTTCATAATCGGACAAACACCTCCTAACTTTAGGAGTATAAAATTAATGTAACAACCGGGAATGAACTTACTACCACTGTTTCTTCAGAGATTACAATCACCTAGTTAACATTATTTAGTTTGCTAACTGAATACAGTCTCGTTGGGTACGTCTATGTTTTGCGCCATATCGGTCAGTATCACACCTGATAACGCTTCGAGCGACTGTCTCACCTGTTGACAATATAGGTATATGTTTTTTTAATAATAATAATGTTTTTTTTTAGTAAAATACATGGTCGAAAACACTTTCAAAGAAAATACACTAATGCTTTATTTTTTTATCTTTAGCTGTTAGATGTAAGCGTTGGCAGCCATACTCATATAGATATATTCAATCAGTTTCGGTACTAAAACTCAAATAATCACATACATATACACTTATATGTTTGTGTGCATTAAGTATTAATTATTAAAAGTATTATTGTTTAGTGTTGTGAAATATTAATTTTAAATTAAATATTTAAATAAAGTAAAAAGGCCACTTTTATTTTCACGCCGAGTTTTGTAGCAGGGGATTTCCCTGCGCGCTCATAATAATATATTTATATGAATTATTAGACTACACACAGCAAATACATATTTTAAGTTTAGTTCAAGTTATATAAAAGATTTGAAGTAAGCTTCGATCTAAAGTAAGTTTTTTAATTTTAAACATTAAATAGGCTTTTTACCGTAAGCCTCTATCAGTATTAGTAATTTTTCAAAAAATAAGTCATTTGTAGAACAATAAACACGTAATTCATATTTTCTATTACAATATTAACTTACAACTGGCTGATCCTGGCGTAGTGAGTTTGATTCTTACTTGGGGGAATGATTATATTTAAATTTCCTCACTCTCATAAGACAAAGACGGTGTTAAGTTTCGCAACTCCACAATTAATTATAAACGGGGTTAAGGTGAAGGAACTCATCTCCGACGTCAAGAATAGGCATGTATTGAAGTCAGCTATGCGTGAGCATACTATGAATAAGCTCAACAATTGCGTCAGGTTTGATTAACCTCATATCCTCGCTAGGGAAAATATATATATTCCTAGAATGATCCACAGGCTATTGAAATTCAAAGATATCCTCATTTCAATTGAGAAGACGGTTGCAACTTACTATTACTTGGGATCCACTTCTAAAAATGATAAAAAAATATTTTAAAAGTCACCTTGGTGAGCAGCAGCAGGTTGGTGTTGAGGAAGGCGTGCAGCTCGGCGGCGGCGCGGCCGTGCATGCGCGCGCGCCAGCGCACCAGCTCCGAGTACAGCGCGTCGCCCGCCGCCGGCGCCTGCACACAGCGCACACGCACGCTATTATTACTACTATAATATATGCGTTACGGCAACGCTTTTGACAGTTTGTGCCAGAGTAATTTTTGAACATAGGGTGTTGTGTGCAATATTTATTTGAAATAATTATCTACATAGACTTTATTCTTTATAAAACAATTCTCTCTATTTTTAAAAAATGATTTGGTCTTAATCTAATGCGTACAGTAGTATTACTCTTACATTATTCATGATAAATTAATTCACTGTACTTTTCAACAAAGTATAACACAAATAGAATTTCTTAAAATTATCAACTACTATCTCTATAAATACGTAAAGCAACATCTTTGTATATTTTTTTACAAAAATAACATGAACACACGATTATGGAATGTGACACAATTGTAGTTTATATAGAGAAGTGCTAAATGATATACATTTTACAAAAATAACGCATAATTAATTAATAAAATAAATATAACACACACGACCAATTTCTGACGTACACGTTTATATAAAGTGACATACACACCGCTAAGGCGATCGACATCTAGTGTCAATAAGTGTTGTACAACTCACCGTATCAACAAAATATATCCTATAGGCCATGAGCGCGGCGCTGCACAGCAACAGCGCGGCGAGCGCCAGCAGCGCGGCGTGCAGGCGCGGCGGCGCGCCGTGCAGGCGCGGCGGCGCGGCGCCCGTCAGCAGCGCCGGCTGGATTACTGCTGCACCCGCTTTAAGTTATAATAAATTACTTATTTTTTTATTTTTTTTAGCTTCACGCTTTTTATCCCGCATAGCAGGGTAGCCAGAAAGTACCTAGTGTCACTCCGTACTGACACTCACTCCGTACTTCACTTTCCACGGAATTCGAAACATTGTGTGTTGAGTGGTGGAACTCAACGCCGCATTTTGTCTTCACCAGAGCGAGGAAGAGAAAAAAATTAAAATATAATCACTCCCCCGAGTGAGCATCGACCCCACAACCGATCGTGTACAGTCAAACGCTGTCCCGCTGCGCCACGAACGGCCTTATATATTGTTACATTTTTATTATATTTATTTATTTACGGTAGATAGGTATATATAATAAATGTAACGGATCATTGTTTGTATATAGATAACATATGACAAGAAGATTCATTGGGGTATTCACCAATGTAATGGAATCCGGAACATTTATTTCCGGCTCAGCCAATTTAAAGCAATTTTTACTATCGTATTTTGGTAACTTTTCTCAACATTTAGGATTTATTTTAATACAATCGGTACCAAAATTTATATCAATTTGACGTATTTTATTCGATAAAATTTTTAATAAATTAAATATTTTCATGAATTTCTTGAAAGCTTAGTTTTCAATGTTGACATATAATAATTTTAACGAATTTTCAAACCATTTTCATACGCCTACGACGATGCGAGCATATTCTAAACAAATTTTTACTACCGGCAGCAATGATAGCTTCAGGCTCCGGTCGGACCGGCGCAGTCGGCGCATCGATGTGGTCCGCACCGCCCGAACTACTATCGTCTTCTGGAGAATATTCTGAAGCTTCTAACTCTACTTCTGATGTCCTTAACTCCTGGAAATTAATAAAAATAATTTCTTGAAACCTTTGAATACAACATCCATAGAAGTAATAGCCAGTTTTTACGTTTGAATAGTGACGTGGCCTCTTTAGTAAAAATGTTCGTGTTCCGTTGAAATGAATATAAAAATTTGCAGAAGTTCTATAAGTTCTATAAATCTAACTTATATAATATTAATACTGTATAATATTAATACTGTAACCTAACAACCTTATAGACAGACATTTTTAACCTTTAGCTATTGACAAAGTCTCACAGGTTCAATGCTATACTGGTACCCTAGCCACTTTCTATAGTGCAGGCCAGATACGTCATAGCCCCCCCCCCCAGACCCCTCGTTACCAACCAGTTACTAAGTGTAATTGATAGCTTCTAACAGTTCAATTTATCCTTAAAATATTCCAATATTGATGGATGGTATTTTTCGATTTTTTTAATAATTTTGAATACTTTACGCTAAAATAGGACTAAATGAAAAATGGCAAAGATACCTTTGACAGATATTGCATTAACGAAAATCGTTGATTTCATTTTATATAATTGTCCTTCCTGTAATGCTTTTACATTCCTAATGTTGAGGTCATTGATAATTGTAATTGTAAAATGTGTATATATATATATATATATATATATATATATATATATATATATATATATATATATATATATATATATATATATATATATATATATATATATATTTAAATGATTTACTTTATCATCATTACCAAGTTTTGGCAAAGGAAACTGTTCTAGATTAAGAAGAACTAACCTTGTCAAAACTCTGAATACAAACGCCTGCATAAAGTCTGTATTTTAAATGTAAGAGTTTTGTCGTTTAACCAATATTTTGACGAATTGAGATATAGAGATTGTATCAAGCCTCAGGTGTTTGATTTCATCACATTTCTAAAACAAATTTGTTAGTATCATAAACTGGAATATCGATACGTAAACGGTTAAAATTCCGGTCCAGATATGTATCTATTTATAAAAGATAGGGCTGCTTCTGATTAGATTCTGCTGTTCTGAAATCGGCTGTCTCATTAAAACATGCGACGACAATTTGTATCCAAAATATTGTTATAAATACTGGCAACTCTTTTTGCCAGCGTAACTAGCGCAAGGAGACAATTTTTAAAAACAAAATAAAATAAAATATTAGACTATTCGAGTCATCTCCTGTAAATATACATAAAGACGTAAATCTGAGTGTATTAATAATAATATAATATAATAATATTAATAATACTTAATTAATTTTTTTACGAGAAACGATATAAATTCAATTTGGTACTTGAATATTAATAATGAATATAAAAAACTTTTTAATATCTATACATATTTCAAAAAATAATTATAGTATATTTTAGTACAAGCACTAATTTAATTTAATATACTCTGCATTGTAATATTCACAGTTTAAAAAATCAATTTTATAGACGAATGAGTATTTCTCCAAAAACTACACGTAACCGACAACGCGTAAATAAAAGAAAAAATCAAAAATATAATTTTGTTTTCTTTTTTTAATATTTGAAATAATAATTAAGCACAATTAGTATATAACTACACGCCTATTATATATATATATATATATATATATATATACATATATATATATATATATATATATATACATATATATATATATATATATATATATATATAATAGGCGTGTAGTTAGATAGAGAGGAGGTAAGAGGAAAAGGAAGAAATTTTAAATAATTTATATAAAAAATAACTGACTTTTAATATACTTTTACTTTCTCTACGTAAATAATTATGTACAATGCACATGTACAAATAATGGAATAATACTGGCTTTATATTATAAGGTTTTTTTATTTGATTAATAACGCGTCACGATCCACAAGGTCGACGAGCTATTAATATATTTAAATTTTAGTTCTAGCTTCGAATAACTACACAATAATTTTTAAGAAAAATATTTCGTAACTATGAACTTTGAATACGTAAATGGTTTTCCCGGCGTCAAAAATAAAATTAATGAAGCATTCGCAGTTGATAAAAAAAATTAAAACATCAACGAATTGCGTCTTACAACTTCAACTGTGAATAAATAATTAACTGGTCAAAAAATGTATTTTTCGTATCCGTAAATATGTTTTTTCTACTCATTTGGCGCCATTTTAAAAGCATAAATAATCGTATATTCGTAAAAAATATTTAGAAACGTATACAAAAATTACTTGAATTCATTCCAAAACTCGTAGTTTTGGAATGCTTCGCTTTTTTCAATTTCTAAGTGTAAAAAGCCCATTTTTATATTAAAATATATCCAAGGCCTCTATAAATATGTAGCCACGTTTTTCTCTTTCCTTTTTATCTTAAAAATGATCAATTTACGTTATCGTAATCACGATATGTTAATCATATTAGATCTGGTCACTGGCCACTTTAAAAACCTAAGGATTCGGATCGACTCTGTAAGGTAATATAGATGCCCTCAAATCAAACAAACAAAACAATAGAACAAATCTTGCCGATAATTGTCGTGTTTTATGACTTCTTTGATATGACGAACTTAAACAAAAAAAAATAATTTGTTTTTAACATTTTGAATCTAAAATCATAGGACAAAAAAGTTTACCACGAATTAATGATACATTAAATTAATAAAAAAACGTTTTTAAAAACAACTTATTATATACTATATGAATTTCAATATTCCCTTTTATTTGATATCTCATTGGGTTGTACTAATATATATAATCATACTGTCATCCAAGCAATATAAATAAATAGTAGAATTTCACCCAACCAAACATACATTACATTCAAGGCAAGTAAAAAAAGCCTGTATAAAATTAAAAAAAATATATATATATAAAACCAACTAACCTCAGGTTTAGGCACAGTCAGCTCAGGAACTTTGGTCGCCTTCCACACATGCATCATAAGTTTGTAGGTGGAGTCGCGCGACAACAACGAGCCGAATACGTGTCGCTCGTCGCGCGTGCACACTCCCACCGCATTCGGAATTATACGCGCCACCTTCTCTTTTGTTATACGAAGGACGGACGTCGTCGGTATCAGCAACTGGATTGGAATTAAGAAAACTGATTGAATTATGCTTTCAAATTACTACAACTAGAGGCATCCCAAATATTCTCAAATCAATTACAAGCTACAGGGTTATTTCTTAACATAAAATAGTGAGTAAAGAAATTGTTTCCGAGTTTCAGATTTACTTATAAAATAAACCAAAAGACCAGTATTTATATTATGTTTTCATTAGGTAATACACACTTAGCTTTTACAACTGAAATCCAAAAACAAGTCAGCAAATTAATTTACAATTTATACATCTCCCTTAGGAGAGGAATAAAAAAGCCGTAACATTTTTAAAAGAACTGAGAAAGAAGTATAAGCAATGTCGACCATAAAAAATTGCAATTAAACATTTATCATGCTTTCCTTTCACCAAATTTTAAATTATATTGGTAATTAATGTTACTTAAAAATTGACTTAACTTGTATTCTGACTTTTAAATGTTATTTATCTTTCAATACAAAAATTACTTATAGCATATAATAAACACAGCAACTTTAAGAAATAACTATAATTTACTTATTCATCGACCTCTAAAGTGCCGAGCGTTAAATCATTTAAGTAATCTAAATATAAATTGTTAAGGTTAAGGACAACTGGTTCCGTGTAACTGTTTAAATTAGTTAACACTACGGCAAAGATTTACTGTATACTTTACATATATTTAATTTTAATACAAATCCAAAAAAAGTATTTACATATTTTACATATTCCCTTCAAAATGTAGATATATGTATGTAAAATAATATGCCGTATCATTTAATAATGAAGCCGGTCGTGGCTAACTAAGACAGCTTCTGACTGTAAGTGCAATCAGCTGTGGTTTGGATTTGATTCCACTCGTGGAAATGATAATATTAAAATTATTTTCATTTCGTCGCTCCGGTAAAACGGAGTGGCGTTGAGTTCCGTCTGACAACATACGGAGTACGGTTATAACAAAAGCCACTTCCTGTCTATTTTGCCATGCGGGAAAAAGATGTGAAGCTAAAAAAAAAATAAAAAAATAAAGTACGCTAATAATTTTCCATATTATTCCTACTTAAGCCATTACTGAAAATACATATCCCTTACTAAAAGTACGTACAAACTTCATTACAGTAAAAGCTTTAATTAACTGAGAAGCGGAGATTTGCTTTGAAGTAGTCTTCTACAGATAATTACGTTTTGTAGCCGTAAAAGTCAACTTTCTATAAGTAAGCTAAGAACGGCATTTAAAATACACTTCTTGTGTCATTTGTTTTGACTTAATAAATTAAAATTGCACTACAATGGCGTTGTGGAGCGTGTCTCATCTTGCGCAATAGTTGTAAATTCAAATCTCTAAACTCCAACTCTGTATATTACTACTATATAAACTATATATATATATATATATATATATATATATATATATATATATATAAAGTATATTTCGGCACAATTTACATTGCCTATTCAAGAACAGATATCTGCAGTCCAATCTTTTTTTACGTTTCTTTTTAAATTCCTTCTTTTATGAAAAAAACTACTATTATGGTAAACTTTATAATAGCATCTTATTCGTATCAAGGTACATAGTATAAAAATAATTCTGAAATTATAAAAAAAATCAACTTTACTAAATTGATTTAAACAAAATGATTCTAAAAATTCGTGAATATCATAATCAGGTAAAAACGGGGTTCTATTTTTAAGTAATATTAAGTACTTTCTTAGATATATTCATATAAATTGCTTGAAACACTCATATGACTGCCTGAATAGCAGTATATCATATTTTTGCATCACATAATATATCCAAAACAGTGGATATTTTAATTTCAATCATAATTTACATATATACCATTAGATTCGTATCTCATAGCCATGATAAATGTAATTAGTACAATATATTAGAAGAAAACACATAAAGACTGAGCAGTATTCTTTGATAAAGTTTTAATTAGGCGATTTTTTTGACTTAAATAAAATGTATGGTGGAAAATTTTTACGCTTAAAATGTACATTTAAAACATAAGGATATATTAAACAACTAGGCGATAATCGATACATAATAACATAGCTAACCGACCATTAAATTTACACAAATTAACATGAGTTAATGAAACTGATTACAAAGAAGTAATTATTTGATAATTTTAAATTAATTAATATTTTTAATCATCTCAAATTTTGATATTTCATTTAAACTATAGCTGAGGGGAAATGATCTGGTAGTTAGTTTCCGTGCATCTAGATATTGTGTGTTGATTGTAGAACCACGTTAACGAAAAGTTTAGTCGAAAACCTCGTACGCTTCATACCACATAATATTGTGTTTAGAAAGTACTGATCAAGACACTCCGTTTACTAATGTTAGCATGAAATCGACACATTTTGGATGGCGGAACTGAACGCCACGCTCTGTTTGCGTGTTAATTTAAATATAATTATTATAATTCTCCGAATGAATATCGAAACCACAACTAATAGCGCGTACAGTCAAACGATGTCGCACAACACCATGCAGGCATCAGCCTTAAAGAATAGATAGTTAAATATATACAAAAGTGTACAATGATCATTAAAATCAAATGCCAATATAGGGATTACAATATAGGCGTATTGTAATATTACCTAACATGTGGTTCCTCTATACTGGCTTACCTTGGTCACATAGCCAAAGACGTTTGAGTAGAAAGCGAAATAGTTC
Organism: Dryadula phaetusa; assembly: GCA_032432895.1. NCBI lineage: Eukaryota > Metazoa > Arthropoda > Insecta > Lepidoptera > Nymphalidae > Dryadula > Dryadula phaetusa. The sequence goes on from JAOYRS010000061.1 coordinate 269,950, forward strand.
TTCGTTATGTACAGATGCCCTTGAAGCAAAAGATCGCCAACCAAGGCGCATGAATAATCTGAAAAACCCAAATAAGAAATGTATAATATTATGAGGTCAGAGATGTACAGCAATTTATACTGTATTTTTCAAGGGTTAAGGATAACTAACTGGTGCTTACTTCATTTTTTTCACCCACTTTTAAAATATGTGTGATTTTCTAGAAAGTGGAACTCAACGCCGCCCAACTTTTATAAAACGTTTACTTTACATTACGTTAGAATTTAGGCACTTTACATAAAAATATGTTCAATGTAAAAAACCGATTGCTGCTTTAATAGTAGAGTCACTGTGGAATACATTTTGAAATATTACCTAATACATCTAATGTAAATACAAAATTACCAAACAAGATGAAATTAAAATGAATAACGCATAATCACAGCAGACGTCAGACCTCGAAAGCGCGTACGAAATAATATATTCAACCAATGGCGTACTGCCATTCAAATCTCCTGATCTGTCAGAACATGAAAGTCAATGAACACGTAGCTTCGTCACATACAAATGTTTTAAAATTTAAATGAATAAATCTTAGTATATACGCAGATGTATCATGTAGAGGGTAGAAAAATGAATTAGTGAAGCTGTAGTTTACAAAATGTGTTTAAAATAAATATAGAGCAAAGTGCTAAAACACTCATAATTTTAACTTTAACGTAACATATATTTATTGTTTAGAATAAATAAATAATAGTAGTTTATAGTTCTCAAAAATACTTATCACTTAATGTGCTATATATTTTATATACAATAAATAATGACTTCCAGCATTGAAAAAATAACACCAAAAAATAATTTAAAAATTAATATATTTAGTATATATGAATTTTGTTACAATTTAAATATATGGCCACATTTTTATCAATGAGCCAATTTTAACAAAAAAAAATAGCTACACAACTAGACGAACAGAACATTTGCCAGGTGCTGTCTGCAGTGTATGAAACACGGCAATATTCGCTAAATATCTGATACAAACGATAACAACCGGCGAAAAAGAATGTGTATTTATTTTAAAGTCACGTTTACATAATAAAATAACTTTTCTGTTATGAAGAATTCAACCGCCCTATAGTAACATTAGCTTTTTAACATAAAAAAAAATCGACGATAATCCAAAATGTGAAATCATTTGTAAAAAATATGATATTATGGCGTTTATCATGTATATTATGGTTATATCATATTTTTTATCGTATCTTCGTTCAATAATTTCAATAAACCTTTCAAACTCCATATCCATTGAATGAATTATCAAAATTCAAAATTGGTCTACTTTATAAGGATAGTAAGTTATGCGTGGTGTAACATAAAAAAATACATGTCTAATTGAGACCCTCTTCCATCGGTTAAAAAGAAGCTGTTTAACCCATACTTGTTAGTATGATACATTTCACTTACAATTGAGTACACGTTCTTCCGGTCCGACCTGCGGAAAGTGCCTTTGGAACTTCTTCTGTCGTGACTTGCTCGGCTGTTTGCCTTCCGTGGCCTCGTCACCAGACGCAAGCGTCGCCACGCGTACTGACGGCGCCGAACCAGAAAGCGGTTTCAAGGTATTTCTGAAACAACAAATAAAATAATTAATAACAATTGATATCATTCAAATATTCTCGTTCTACTATATGCACGAGTGTTTAAAATGTTCAACAAAGTTCATATTTTTTTCTTTAAGAGTATTTAATACAAATATATAGTTTATAAATAGAACACTAAGAGCAAAATATATAAATATTAACATAAAAATAACATTTTGATGATTCTTGGAATCGTAAGGAAATAAGATTAGGAGGACCTTTAGTAATTTGTGCTAATGGCATTATTAATTATTGTATAAAATATAAATGTACAAAGCATCACAGTCTCGAATCGCAGAAGCAAAACGGAAGTGAATCATTAATAAGCAATTAAATCCATTTGAGTTCTGCGACTATACCGACAGGAATAAATGTAGAGCAAAATAATAATTAGGTAGGTATATAAACATTACGTTACGATCAATTAAATATTGCAATGTACCAATTAATATACAAATACAGGTCAACTTAATTATATTTCCTCAATGATATGAAATCTGTAGGCACATAAAAATATTATGACAAAGGATTCAAATAAAAATTTATTTATCTAATAAATTTTTACCTTATGGTATATAAAAATTTTACCTTATGTTTATTTTTTTATTAACATAAAGTAAAATTGTAAGTAATGTAAATCAATGATAGGACATAAGAAACGTTTACAAATATTTCGTAAAAATACATTTTTCAAGAAAATTATAGAATATTCTTGACAGAAACCCTGAAAATAAGAGCTCCTCAATTCGGCGCGGCAAAACAGTTACAGTATACTCTATAATATAAAACATAAAATCGATAATATACAACACAAAAATTTAATTATGAAAATTTTTGTGTAAAACAAGTAGTAAATGATTATAATAATAAATTATTGTAAGCACAGATTTTATCTATAAACGTATCTTAAAATTATTATGAATCAATTATGTGTATATTAAAATTGAATAAAAAGTAGAGAATTTTAGTACCAAATTAGCACTTAGAATATCAAATAAAAGAAATATTACAAGTAAGGTTTAACAACACGTTGCAAAATACACTGATGTACGATAATAAAAGTGTCTTTGGGTGACACATCACACACAAAGATCAATTGAGTTGTTGATAGCTTCTAAGAAAGCTTGTATACATACCATATAAACTTGCCATTCATGAGAACTCTTAAAATGGAAAATTTTACCATTTTCAGATGTGGTCCTATCTTTATGAAGATAATGACTTTTGCGTATTATATTTCAATAACCATAATTTTAAAATAATGGCGGAAATATGGCGTAATAGAAAATATGGTATGATAGTTTACTTTTGTTTAAATAAATATTCGTCAGTTTAAAAATTTGCTTAAATACTTATTCTCAACAGATAGATAGATACTTGTGTAATTGCAGATGCTATTCAGGAAAACTGCTAAACATCAAAAACGATCATAAATGCACAATAACTGTCATAAAAAATAACACTTAACTTAATAACTTTTAACTTAATTATTAATAGTTTTCCTATATGATAAATCTGTTTGTTGTATTGTATTAAAATGTTTGAAAATGGTTAAATTCGTTATTTTAATTTATTATTATAAAAAATAAAGATAAAAAATAAAGAAAAAGGACAATTTGTTACATACTTTTTAAAGATTGTAACCCCCATTGTTCTAGCAGCACACAACACTGTCGGATCTTCAATAAGAACAACTGACCAAAAACCGTGTTTGCTCCAGGTTATATGCATCCATACAAAATTGAAATCCCGATGCGAAAACAACGAGAAAGCTATACAAAAATATACCTTGCTGCTATGAAAATAAGAGAAAATAATGACGATTTTCCACAGTCCAATAAATAAAACATGTATGAAGGTGAATTCTACGCAAGAAATTGCATTTTAATATGACATAGATAGAAACACTGTTATACAAATCAACTATAACTGGAATTGAGCTTTTCCATAACAGTAAATCTGTCTTCCATATTTTTTTCACGCGATGCCTTATTCATAGGTGTAAAAAAAATTTAGAGCCCCATCGTCTGGCAAAGTATAGTGTATTATGAAGAATAGTATAATGTGTTTGTTGGATTTAAATATTTTTTAAAGTAGAATGTAAGATGTAATGGTATAAAATATTCAATATACATACAGTAAATATCTATCCTGTATTTTGATAACAAATCAGGGTATTGAATTAAATTCAGTAGAAAAAATATGTAATGGATCTACGTATGGTTGGCACGGTTTTAAGATTACATTGATTGTCATAAATCATTAAACTATAATAAAGTTTATATATTTAAAATATGAATGATTATAATTTTCATTACACTAACAATAGTTTCAGAATAAATAAGACCTTTGTCTTACCCATGATTTGCAGAATTCGTAATGCTGCCTTCGCCACTTGACTCGTCCGAATACTCAAATGAGGCATTATCCACCATTGTTCTTCTGTTCACATTATCCAAATACGAATAAATATCACATACACTAACACACTTTCACAAGTTTTACCACGTGCTTCTTTTCAAATCTAGTTCTGCAGAACGATAACATTCGTAAAGGCACTTTATCATTCCTACACATTGTACCACGTGAAAATACTCTATTGAGTAATAAGAACTAAGCATTGATATTCATCACAATTGATACTATGAATGAATGAGAATTAATAGTACCTACTCTTCTAACAACGTACACGAGTGACTGCTGTCCCATTTCAACCATCTATCATAAACGATAAGATTAATTAGGTGAAGTTTTAAATATTCCGTAAGAAAGACAATATTTATATATGCACATGATCTAACCATATAACACTTGTTTAAATAGAAAATGAATTAACGAGGCACATTTATTGAAACTATAAACTTTTTTACTGTTGCCGACTAACATTACACAGAAAACACGTCAACAGACCACTGGTCTAATTCCAATTTATTCGCAATTATTCGATCACATTGCGATCACTAGTCGAGCGATAAATTATCTTTTAACATCAAGCTAATTTTGCTTATATTACGAATGAAAACACTAAGATCGACAGAGGTAGCGTTCTGGCCGCGCTCGAGAGAACAACTGTTGATAGAGCGCCTATGTATAGCATATATTGATTGTGTATCGAATACGCTGTAATTTATCGCTACAAACGATAAGATAGCGATGGCCATCGAACCATAGCGAAATTAGACGCTCATAAACCTTTCCTAAGTAGCAAAACTTGGTCTGGTTATATCTTAGAACTACTGACAAATATGACCTTTCCGGAAACAGGTTCAATGAACTTACAACGCCTGAGCGGCTTGAGGCCGGACCACGCGATAGCAAAGACACTGCGGACTTAAATTTAATTGACACGAAAACTATGAAGAGATCGGAAGAGTGGGAATAAACATTTCACGATTGGCGAAAGATGTAGATAACCTGTAACGACATTCACCTTCAAGCACTTACCGCTTGACAACGGTACAACGCGATTGTTAATGTCGACTGCAAGCTCTGCACTCTTTACAAAATGTTTGCAACGAAGTAAAGACGGATCGTTTATAAACAAGGCGTATAGTCACAGGAAACAATAGATATGTCAATCAAGGAACAATATGACGACTAATACCTACTTCCATACATATTATACGATGATAATATTTAAATTTCTACAATAATTTGTTTTGTTGTTTTAAATTTGCATAAATTTTAACTCAAGGTAACTGGACATTAAACAAAAAATAAAAAACCTTTGGAGCCATGTGCATACGCTAGTATGAGACACATTACATATTAAATAGTTTTTAAATGTGAATAATTGACGGACCACGAAGTTAAGTCTAATTAGAAACACTGTAAGTTCTAACAACAATCAGCAAAGTTAATCACGCAGGTGCCCAACACTATTTATGTAGAGATGTTTTTGTTATTCTTGCAAAGCTTCAGAAATCACAATAAACGGCAAATATCCAGAAAGTTATGTGGGTTACAACATTTTCTTTCATTCGCATAAATTACAAAACTCATAGAATTCATATATATAAAATAACATTAATCGATTATTCTTTATTGTATGTTTTTGTTACCAGTACCTAATAGTAGATGGAGGGCCAACCGGGAACATCAACATTATCTGCGTTGATTGAACAAATGGGAACAACCTTAGAACAAAAAAGTTGTACAAGTTGAATGTTTCATATTTTATATGGAAGATATAGAATGGCTAGTGTATACTTTCCCTACATTTCAAATCGGATATAGCGGGTTAACTGACATAACTAAACCAGGGGAATAGAATATAGTTAATAAATTAATAAAGTTAAACGATATTTAACTATTGATTGACTTTAAAATATTATCACTTACGTGAAGTTTAGGCATTATCAAGTATTTACAATGGTAACAGCAAGCAAAATATACATAACTAAGTAAATAATAGTTTAGTTTAGTTCTTTACTGATACGTTTCAAGAGAATCAGTTGAGCACAAATCACTTAGCCGATGTCCAGTTGTATGGAGAACACATGAAGGAGATTAATGTGTAAAAGATAGATATAGTTACACAAAAATAGACTAACATGCATATTTATCAGAATAAAGCAACGGTCACCTATAACTAAGCGAATATAATATAGCCTTTTAAATAGAATAACGCTTGATAACATTTCTAAATTGCCTGTAATCCAAGGAACTCCCGTCCATAATACTCTTCACACGTGACATGCTACCTATTCAGTTACAGTCTAATTAAGATTAATTTAACTTACGTTACTAAAATAAACGATGCCACACACAAACATATTGATGTCATGATAATTGAATTTTTTTGAAAAAGCGTTTGTCTTCTTTCAGTGACATTAATTTAATACAACAATTTCATTTTCTCTTTGAATCTTATATTACTAAAAATAAATAAGGAGCATTCATATTTAAATTATTAAAAAAAACACCTTGGATAGATATGTAGCTATATTCTAATTACCATAATGTAACTTCTACCTATATATACTCGTACTTTATAATATAGTATATATTATGTACTGAATTGGCAAAAATGACATTGTATAAAACTGTTGGCTCATATCGTCATTATTTTATCATTACCTATTTTTTGCGTTTTATACAAAATATACCAAATACAAAAAAGAACAACTTTATTTTTGAATATTAGAATTTTTTTAGTTATATGCTCTACCATACGCTATACGCCTTACCTCGTATAGCAAAGTAGGCAGAATAGTTTCAAAAATTCCGACATTTCTTGTATATTTTATAAGTGGCGTAACTCAACATCGCTTAAAAATTATATGCTGTTTAAACATATTATATTTATTAAATGTATCTACAACACAGCAAGTTGAAAGTAATTAATTTTAATATCCGGCGCGAGTCTATAACGGAAATCCTGACAGATTACGTATTTGAGAAAATATAGACTGAATAGACACTGGAACGTCCTCTATGAGTTTTAAAGTTATTTTATTAAAATAATAAGATAAGGCGTATCTTATCATTACTTTTAAAATCTGTGTGAACAGTGCCGATCCTACTTTATTGTTAGATATCTGTTATTCATAATATAATCGTGTGACTGTCAAAGACTGAAGGAAACTTACCTATAATAGTATTTTTTACAAATTTATTATTTATTATATATATTGTTTTATTTTTCCGTACCATATTAACACACGCAGTTGAAGCAAACATGATATTTTTTAGCGTAGAAAAGGAAAGTACTACCTTGTGGCAAAACACTACGTACTCCGTGAAATTCGAGACACTGTGTGTTGAGTAGCGTAACTCCACGTCGCGCTTTGTCTTAATAATATTTTTAATGTGTATATTTATTTTAATTGTGAGATATTATCGGGAATAACTTATTCTTAATAGTAATAATCATATAAAATATATAACCAATCTTAGTGAAAGTTGAAAACGTGCCCAAAATGTCTTCCTTCTCTTGGATTAATGTATCACAATACCAAAAACATAAACGACTTTTGAAAATCGTACAAGTACATACATACATAACATTCTCTTTTAAAATATTATTTATATATTAATATTTTATTCGTTAAGGAATTAACTAAAGAGATATTATCTTTTATAAAATAAACAATTATGATTGTAATAACAAGCGGCGAATCTGACGTCAATAGATATAGTGGAGGTTATATATGATAATATACATGCAAAAAAGAACACTATATAAGCGATATAGGCTTTACATTGAATTGACCGGAGAAAATTACTTTCTTGACGCATGTTAGATATTTGGTTACCGAACATTTTGTAATAGATTGTATACAAACAGTATACCACTACTGTTTTTAATAAATATATAATTCTATCTAACAATGTTTCGAATTTAATTTTTGTTACATTGTTACAAACTATCATTAAAGTAATAAAATATTTGTCGAATCCAAAATGAGAGGTAAAGATTTTTTTAAGCTTTAATTTAGTCTGATTGGCAGAAATATTATAAACGTTTATAAAATTTGATGTATAAAATCTGTTTAAGAAATTATACATCCATATTTGTATATATTAAAGCATATTCATTTGAACATTATCAACTTTATTTGGAATTGACATGTTAAAAATAACAGATTTATCTGAACTTCCTAATAAGCAATAAGGAGTCGGCAATCAGGTGATGGCAATAAAGTGATACAAAGTATTTTCCAACGTTAGTAAATTACATACAATTTGACATCATCGTAGAGGATTTACCTTCCTGAGGATGATCATGAGGGATTCAAAAAATCATATTTAATCAACAAACAAATGTCAGGCAGATTTTCTGGGGAAGACTCCATAAAACCAAAAAGGTGCGTGGTATGTTACTAGATAATTAAAGTTATTACGATAGCGTTTTTGTAACTAAATTATATATATAGTATGTTTCCATTGATTAAATCTGGCATAAAAAACGAAGAAAGATTCTACAGTCTACTTAGTATCAAGTACCGCGCCATACCTTTTCAAATGAATAAAGTAGTTAAATCCATATAATTGTTTATAGATAAATACTTTCATTGAATTAATTTCTTAATAAATTTTTCACTGGCCACCTCAATCGAATAATACTGGAAAGACGTCAAGGTATCGTAAAAATCCCACATGTTTACTAAAATTACTACGCACTGTCTTTTTACCTTCTACGTTTAAACATATTTTTTTAGTCAGACACCCGTCATAATTGTACAACGAATTTTAATATATTTTATTATTTTTAAATCGTTATTTCACAATTAGAATGACAACACTTTGACCACTACGAACGCTCTGAACCCAAAAAGAGAGAAAACCCCGTTCAGAACGCTTGGACGGTTTCCGAGACCGGGGTTCGAATCCCGCTATGTTCAAATTTTATATATTTTTTTAATATTAACTTTTAAGTAAGATAAATTGGGCATTACTCATTTCGTACAATAGTATGTTTATTACATTAGATCAAAGAAAATTCTATTGCAATGGCCTAAGAGGCTGTTATGGATAGTAATTATATGTTAAAAAATGCATTTGAAAGACAAAATTAAATGAAAACAGTACAGTGAATTCTAACTCTTTGCTGAGGTGACACATCGATTACAAAGAAGACATTGCGTCGAATATTTTTGTTACTCATATGCCTATTATTAACAATGCCATTCAGAAAATTTGCACTATGAAGTACAGTTTAAGACATTTTCCGGAGTTATCAGATGGGCAGAAAGAACCTAGTGTTAAGACACTGTGTTCTGTAGGCAATGTCATTAAATGTTGCGCAACCCAACTCCGCGCTTCGTCTTAACAAACAAGGAAACTAAAAATAAAAATAAATAAAAACCTTATCTTTAAATATAGATGAAATCCACACAAGAAACAATGGTACCTAGTATGAATATATCATAAGTGTCAATAAAATAAAGCTTTGGTTTAAATTGCATTATATATAATAAATTAGTTATACATATCTCAATAAATAATCATATAAAAAATATTATTGTAAAATAGTTCATCAAACGGCAATAAAAATATATTTAAGAGGACTATACATTTTAAAAGTGCAGGAAATAAATCCTAGTAAAATAAAAAAATATATACATCGACTCACTTATCATGTTTCGATCTTGAGTGCGGTTCGAGCTGCAGCGGGGTGGCGGGGGCGGAGCGAGGCGCCCCACACCCGCCACCCGCCGCGCCCGACGCGAAGTTCCCGGTTGACCTGCAACAAATCATTCTTACTTACTGGGATTTTACTTAATTACACCCTGTGTATAAATTATAAGTTTAAAAAACTGTTAATATTTATTAAAATTTAAAGCTTGGAGAATCTTAGAATTAGAATCTTAGTTTTAATTAGAATCTTAGACTTAAAATAATGACTTTTAGCTTATTAACTTATACTTAACACTTAGTAGTATACTAATAAAATGGTAGCTTCGTCCAGAGACATTAAAAACGCTTAATCTAGTACCTATTGTAAACTATATAAGATTGACCATAAAAACATAATTATCTCTAATTATCTAATATTCTTGAAACAGTATGCGTAATTTCCTCCGGTAATTTTTCATTTTTTATTACCTTGGAATTAAATAAATGATAAAATAGCTATATTTTTTATTTTGTTTAACGTATTTATGAAAGATAAAACAACCTTATTGCGTTTAAAATATAATAGTAGACCTGTCATTCGATATTATAATAGTAGACATTCATTTATAATATTAAAAATATGGCATGTCAAAAAATTACAAGAATATAAACGTTAATTATCTTTTTGATTCATTTTAGTAAACACTAACAAAGAAAACTATAATTACAGCGTTCAGTTTCGCAAAAGAAATCATTTATGAAAAAAAAATTGATTATAGAAATAATAGCCCCATCATAAAAATCACATTGATTATTCCAAAAACGTAATTTGATTTGCTTACCTAACAATTTTTTATATAATATATTATGTTAAAAATAACATAATGTTGTTACTAAAACTAATGTAGCACACTTAGTGGATAATTTTGTTTAAATAACGAAACATAATCTACATATTCAAATAAACACAACTAATGTAAACTGTATTTAAAATAATACTGATGCAAACGTTCAAAATTAGATGTAAGTTAAATAAAACAAACACATTTTGAGCAAACATAAAGCAACAGTATTAAATTAGTATAATGAATATTTTACTTAAAACTTTGTAGGGATGTATAATACGTTTTTATTATTCGAAAGCGAAATTCTAGCATAGCCGTTATAGCAACGACATTGCGTTCTATGAAAATATATTGTTTTCTGAATCAGACACATGTGCAAATTTTAAATATATATATATATATATATATATATATATATATATATATATATATATATATATATATATATATATATATATATATATATATATATATCTAGGTAATACGAATCTAAATAGAATGGCATAATAAAGAAATTTATAGCATAGTATATTTACCATATTAATTAATATAAACATTTTTAAGTACTTCGGAAGCTATTTTCCTGTAGTAAACATAAATAATCAGAATTTTCATACTTATATAAGCACGTATAAAAAGAGATTTGAAATTCTACCTGTCTTTGTGTCAGGGCATAAATTGAAGTCGACGATCACTTGAGCTAATTAAGCTTCATTTGAGGTCAATTTAAAACAGTTAACTCACTGATGACACATAACAAGGTCATAGGTAATAGCAATTATTATGAACGTTATAAATATTTTTCCAACTTGAAAGTAAGAATTCGATACAACACTTTCAGTCAAGTCAAGCCAATAAGTGATTTTTATTGTTATCCTTAGCGAAAGTTGTTTGGCTATGAGCTTTTCCGATATTACGTGAAAGCTCGGTCATAAGAAAGCTCGTCCTTCAAGTTCCAAGGATAGAAAGCATTCGCTCGTAATACAATTCCAGGAAAACAGATTTTTACGAGGATTTTCTGCGAAAAATCGTTAATTTTTTAGGCTTGGAATCTTGTAAACATATTGGAAAATATGACGCATTGATCAACTTTATAGATGGTAAACACTTGCTGCTATATTACAACGATAAACATTCGCTTAGCGTAGTGGTCTTTAATGAGGACTATTGAGTAAGTAGGTCGGTAGTTCGACGACCGTTTATGAAAAATATATAATTATTAGCAATACTAGTTCGTCGCAATGATATGCTGTTATCACTTTCAAGCAATCATATTTATATCTGAGGTTTCTTAATTCAACAAAGAATAAAAGTACGTTTAAATTATTTTGAAATCTATTAGATGATATACCCTATCATCTTCCAGGCAGCTGTTTAAAATAAATATTTAATCGATAACTTTATTTCATTGTAATATGAAAAAAATGTCTAAATAAAAAAAACAATATGTTTATAACTAAAAAATATGTCAATTAAATATAATCGTCGGACCATTATTTTTATTGTATTTACTAGCTTTCCCGCGACTTCGTCCGCATAGAATTTAACGTCTCTGGGTCTATTTAACAATTGTATAATAAAAGTTAAGTTACACCTTATTACATCAATGAAATGACAAAAAGTGATATCAAAATCGATTCCAAAGATTATTCGGAACAAACAGACAGACAAAAATCATATTTTTTTTTGATACGAGCATACTTTTATAATATGCATTTGGTAAAAACGGCTATTTAATATAACACACAGAAACTCTAATTTAATATTATTTTTTATATAAAAAATATAACTCTAGTTAACTTATTTCCGCCAGTAGCCTGGTAAATTACCGGCGCCGTAATAAATTGTTAATTTTGAGTCTGGATAGTAACATGAACTTTATAGTCTAAACACACTACGTCTAACCGTACGCTTTCACTGTACTGTTTATATACGCACCCTGTTTATATTTTTCTAGCCTACTTCTCACAAATAACAAAGCTTATAACTTATCCTGATGTGAAATTAAATCGAGGTCATAATGTTTTTGCTTATTATAAAATAAAGAAACGTTTATCGTAAACGTTTATATATGTACTTACATGAAAACGAAAAGTCTTTAGTAATATAACAGTTATTGTTTTAAAATTGTAATCTGAAGTATTATAAATAATATATAATGTCAACGCATTTGGTTGTGGATTCACTTGAAAGATCAGCGGAATTATATATAAAATATTTTCATTTCTCCGCTTTGCAGAGACAAAACGCGGCGTTGAGCTCGCTACTCAAAACGTAATGTCACGCATTCAGGCTAAAGGACTGTCTAGACACCAGATTGTCTCTGACTATACTGCTATGCTGGATAAAGTGTGATCCTTAAACTTGAATTTCATATTCTTTGTAAAAATATATTGCCTAATTAACTATCTTATATCCTATATCGTATCTAAAACCCTCAGTGTATACATTTATAGCGTGTTATGCTCTACATACGCGGAGATACATTGATCGATGTATTATTCCAGGTCGGTTAATGGTTAAAGTTTAGTTTACCAAGTTAACCGTTATATTTATCAGCCTAAACACTACCTACGTACAAAAGCGAAAATAGCGAGAATAAAGTCGCGGGAATATATAATAATAAAAATGTCGTAATGAACTTGAATTTGATTAAAATTCCTATGACGTGTGTTATGGCAAGTTCTTATTTTTGAAAGGTGACCTAAAGCGTTAAAATCGTCAAATATGAACCGGATCTCAGTTTATCGAAATGATTGCATTCTTTTTAGTCCGCGAATAGAAAAAGAATATGATGGTATGAGGATCTTTGAGTCAGCTCGTGTTCTTATAAAAATATAATGTATTTACAACATTCGTTTTCTAATCTAATCATACAACGTCTTGTTTTTAGACGGAAAGAAGTCAACAGAGTCTTAATATAAGAGTCTTAATATTAAGGTGTATCTGGCTAAGAAACAATACGGGATAAAGCGTCAAACTGTATAAATATTTTTTAATAAAGTCAAAGTGCGGCGTTGAGTTCCACCACTCAACACGCAATATCTCGAGTTTGGTGGAAAGTGAAGTACGAAGTATTTTGACACTATGTACCTTCTGTCTATCCTGCTACGCGGAATAATGGCATGAATTAAAAAAAATAAAGTCAAAATATTTGTTTTTTTGAATTACACAAAGTATTTTTTTACTATACGTTAACGAATAAATCATTATAAAATGTTCTTACCTTAACTCAATGCATAGGATAACGAGTACACGCTAGAATACTTCTTTAATTTCAGTTGGCTTCACTTAAACTAACGCCTTTACTTGCTACGTCCAACCATCAGAATTGTTTTAAAACATTAACAATGTTTTGTGGAATACTCAAATTAACGATATATGAGAATGTTTATAAAACTGGAAGTTCCCAATTGTTAGTATAGCTTTAGTCGGCAAAGTTATTTGGAACAGTTCACAATGAGGTCCATAGGAATTACGATTGGCATATTTTTGGAGTTCCTTCTAGTCGAGAATGTAGGTATGTTTGTTTATGTACACACCATTTGGAGCCGAAATTGTTTACTATTTTTGTCTACAGAGAATGCTACCGATTTACTACGAGACAGAAGCACCTGTCACAGATCAAGATGCACTGACAATAAGCCATGTAACAGACGTGGATAATTCTAATGAAAGAGCAATGCCAAAAACATTTAGCGACGACGACGATAGTGAAGAATATGTGACAAAAGGGAAGGGACATATTGACAAGGTATGTACAAATAAAAGTACCATGAACCTTTCTGGATAAGAATATATTGATATATTTTTCAGTTCATTAAACATTCTTCTGTTCAAGCATACTTACCATATGTCATATACTTATTAACGGAAGCTAATTTTATGTTTAACGCGTCATTTTGTATATTCAGATGATAATAATATACTTAGATAAAATATGCTTTAATTAACTAAATCATTAAAAATATTTGTGTTGTTATCCTGGTCTTTCTGGTAAAGATGCAGCCGTGTAGATGGGTTCATTATATGAAAATATTGTACTTTCACAGTGTGCAAATTTCAAGCAATATGGGAAGCAAGAAATGAGTTAAAATAGTATTACAAGATTATCTATTACCAATCTTAAAGTACAAAAATATTAGCGAAAATACATTTTTATGACGTAATACGTACAATTGATACCACTGTCACTTAATTTACATGAATGTTTCAGCAATGTGCCATTGTCGTGCTATCAAACATTCAAAACCCGACTATGCAGTCATTATTGCGAAAGTACAGATACGACAAAAATGGTAAGTTAAAAATAAAATATACACAAGAGGTATATTAAACAAGTGACTATCTATAAAGTATTGGAAAATTGAAAATTTGTAAGGAAATGTTACAATAATGTGAATTGTTACTATACATATATTTTTATAACAACTTCGTGAAAAAAGTTACTTAACCAAAATTTTACAAATTTTCAAGTAACTCTGATAGATAAAGAAATGAATCAAATAGCATTACAGAAAATTCTTATCCTGATAAATCGGTAGATAGATAGTTACGAGTAAAACTTATAAAGTGGTTAAAAACATAGATATTTAAAAATATTTTTTAATATTATTAAGTTTTCTAATATTTATATGTGTGTATCTACAAATTATACGTATATATCACAAAGTGTATGTCACTTTCAGGAATTCTCATACCAAGCAGCGTAAAATATTACATTAAGCTGCCTAAAGGACTGAAATCGTCATCCATTCTCGTTCCACTAAACGATAAAGCGTTTTCGCCTTTAGGAGGTTTTGTAAGGTAATATTATGAATTTGCACCAATATTGTTTTACCAACGTGCCCAAATGGAAAGATCTTTGTTAACTATATAAATAAAGGTTAATATCTGAAGTAGATTTAAATTCTCCGCTCTCGTAAGACAAATAAAGGCGTTAAGTTCGCTACTCTGCATGCAATGTCTCGATTTTGGGCGGAAAGCATTCACCGGAGTGTCTGACACTAAGTTGACATTGACTACCCTGGTATGCGGGATAAGGGTATTGCTGATTATTTTAGATAAATTAATTAGTGACGACATCGTGGCGCAGTTGATATTCTCTTCGCCTAACTCACTTAATATCAAATTACGTAAAATTAAAAAAAAAAACAAAAATTATATTAAATATAAATTAGTATTAAATATAAATTAGTATTAAACACGTGAGACGATATTCATGAGCTAGTTATGTAACGTTGCCATGATAAATATAGCAATATAATGCTTTTCTGTTAACAGATATTACAAAGAAGTGCCTCCTATACCACACGCTTGGTAATTAAATAAATTTGATCCTTTATATTATAATTATATAATATTTTATTTAAATATAATATTACTCACTAATTATATGACGTTTCTTTTAGTTCTATATACGACATAATTCTAGTACATTTTTTTTGTAGGCTCATTTGGTATTATGACAGAATATTTCCATGTATTAATAGTTATACGCTTGATAATAATTAGCCAAAGGATGATTAAATAATGTAATTATTTAATTAATATATGAATTTTTGGCTTTTAGTATTTATCCTGTAAAGCATGTGAACAAGAAGTACCTAGTCTCAAGGCATTCTGTTAAGTGGTGAAACTTAACGCCGCCTTTATCAGAGCTGGGAAACGAAAATAATTGAAATATAATCATTCCCATGAGTGGGAATGGAATCCACATCAGATTGCGTTTTTAGTCGTTGCGCCACGATTGGCGCCTTTAAGATTTTTTATTAAAATTATTTTTATTACACTTTATTATATACTAGTTACATTTAAAAAATATCAATCAATTTTTAACTATTTATAAAAACGATATGACAAAATGTAGCATATGGCAAAGTTTGTCAAGTATGGCAAAGAACATGAAGTAGGAAGCCAAACATAAACACCTGATTTAATATACTCAAATAATAACATGTGTGACCCCAACCTCGTATAAAGATGGTGGTTACACAAGCGTTCATTTTTAATGGCATTTTTTTTTAAAGCCCTTGGAAACGAGTCTTCTTGTATAACAATATATTTTAAGTATTCTATAATTTATATATAATATTATTAATGTCTGAAACGATGCTCTATAGCAATCTTAGTAATTAGAAAACATTTTTGAAAAAACGTATAAAAATTTGAACGCAGCGGGATTCGAACCCGCGCTTCTTGGATACCGTATTCAAGAAATCAAGAGATAACGGTATCCAAGAGGCGCGGGTTCGAATTCCGCTGCGTTCAAATTTTTATACGTTATTTCAAAAATGTTTTCTAATCTTAAGTGTGGAATAACACTTTAAAAATAGTAAACAATCTTAGTAATTCTTTTTACCGAACAAATTATTTTATTCGAATAATAAATTATTCAAGTAAAATCTTGAGAAGAAACAATTACATTTCTTTAGCGTACGTTATGTAAGTAAAGACGAAAAAATGAATCAATCATCGATAAAATATCAAACGGACTATATCAATAAGAGCCACCTTGACCCACGTAATTGCAAAGTGAACACTACAGCTGTTAGTAGTTCATGGTCTTATTAAGTATATCATATGGTGATTCTCACAGAAGTACGTCAAACAAATTAAGATTAAATTATGGGGCTTGACAGAAAATTCAACTCAAAGTCTTATATTGTGCAATAGAAAATTTTTCATATTAATTATGGCATTAAATTATGACATCATTTTTCGAAAGATGTTCCACTATCGGCAACTTTACAAGAATTGGTTAAATAAACCTATATAAGACAGTTTAAGTTTGAAAAAAAACGCTTAAGCTCGTATATTTTAAGCATTACGAGTGCAATTTTGAACATAAATATGACGAGTAACGGAAAAATGTGACTTGGAAATAAAGATGACGCGTAACAGAAAAACGTTACATTCTTTTTCTTCCATCTGTCGATAAAGAAATCACACATAAATAAAGGAAATAAAATAAATAGTAAAGCATGAAACAGTTTAAAGTTATTTCATTATTTTATTTCTAAAATGGACTACATATATTGATAGAATCGTGCGAAGATAAATTTATCTTGAGCGTACATATCTTATTGTGTTCGACGACAGTAAAGGAGATAAACGTTTTACCTACTCGCAGCTCAAGGAAATAACCGACGATTATGAAATCCTTTAACGCACAGTAAGCGCCATTGTTCTCTTTGATATTATATAAGTAATGGTATTATTTTTTATAACGATGTATATTGTAATAGAGTAGAAACGTAATCAGCTATACACTATGTGTAACTATTAATTAAATAACACAGTATTTTAATTCAGATTAAATAAAGTGAAAAGTTAACATCCATATATTAATTACAGATAATAGATGTACCAATTTTAACCGAATTAAATGTCCTTAAAAATACCTTTCTTATTAATGTTTATTTTAGAAATAAAAAATCCATGATTAAGTTTTCCTTTGTTTAATTGTGATGACTTAAGATGTGTAAAATGAAACAAAACTAACGATTCTGTTCTATACCGTACATCGGATACATAACCAAAATACCTGGCACTGCGCCAACTTCCATACACGCTATCCTCTATAACGGGAAACAAATTACAAGCGGGCTATTTAAGAAGGACACTCATATCAAAGGACGCGGTGAAACGAACTAATGTTTAATTCAATAGGGTTTTAGTCACACCTTATAAGTGATCTGTTCAGTGGGCGGCGTACTATTCGAAGATACAGTCACGAATCGTTATGTATCTGATCATACAAAAGACGTTGGCGATAACATACAATTGCTAGCTAACCTAATATTATATAATATAGGCAAACATATATTTTATGAAAACTTATACAAATTAATATAGTAAGTAGTTACTTACTGTAGTACTGGATTTAGTTAAACCCATTATAAAAGAAAAAGAAAGTAATATTTCTATGCAAAACTCAACAAATCTATAAAACTCAAATTCGGCGGAAAGTACAGTATTAAGTGTCTTGACACTAAGCATTACCTACTCTACTAAGCGAGATAAAAGCGTAAAGCAAAAAAAAATATATCTTTTTTTGAAAATAAAAGAAAATTTCCACAATGCGTACCTATATTATATAGGGAAATATTATATTTAACCTTTGCCGTTTCTAATGGAATATTATTACTAATCAAAGTCTGCTTTTAATAATAAGTATCTTCCGGCCATTCTGATTCTAACAGACATGACATCATGAGTATCAGGTTCTGAACAACTGACCAGTCGAAACCAATATATATATATATATATATATATATATATATATATATATATATATATATATATATATATATATATATATATATATATATATATATATATATATATATATTTGTGAAGATAGATCTAGATATCATACAAAAACTACAGGCTCTCCGTTGGGCAATATTAGTTCATTTTTACTGTAGAAACACACTATACCAGGTTATTAAATATTCAGAGCATGACATCGCATTGTTACGCATTCTTCTATGCGAAGATTTAATATAACCGCCTTCAACGAACTCGCTAAGTATTCTTTGCCGATATAAAATCAATATACAACATATTTCAATATGATTTACTTTTTGCGTAAACGTACAGAAAAATATCATTAATATATAAATAAAATAAAAAATAAATATTTTATGAGGTAAACCTTAGTGCCTTTAATAATGTAATAATGGCAATCGTAAATAGATACTCCGATAGACCGATCATTTGCCATAATTAACGGATTAAATTTAACTCGAAGGCCGTTTAAATCTAATTAGTGAAAATGTAGTTTAATTTAGTCACATAGTATACCGTGTTACACCTTCTTACTACTAGAAATTATAAGCAATTATTATAGGATATATCTCTTTTTAACTTTACTCTTTTATCCCGCATAGCAGGCTAGATACGAAGTACCTAGTGTCAAGATACTGCGTACTTCGCTTTTAACCAGATTCAAAACGTTGCGTGTTGAGTGGTGGAACTCAACGCCGCACTTTGTCTTTACCAGAGCGAGAAAGTGAAAATAATTTAAATATAATCAGTCCCCCGAGTGGGGAACGAACCCACAATCGATCACGTTTACAGTCAGACGCTGTCCTACTGTGCCTCTACCGGCCTCACATTTATTTGTAAAATTTAAAAATAATATTGGAACATGTAATTTTTATTAAAGAAAAAGTTATTATCAGTGTTGTACTGACGACAACTATATATCTCCACACTATTATAAGTGAAAATTAAGATATGAATATATTAAAACAATCCATAAGATGGATGTATACAAGGACGTAAAAACCCGTTCTTGCTACGTTTGAACAAAAATGAACGTAAAAACAAATGTTATGTAATAACAAATTCAATACAAGTACCTAAATAAATTATTATGTTAAAATAATATATTTAAAAAAATGCATTGTTTGTAAAATTAATTAGGACATTCCTTTCAAATATCGCTACGAAACGTTACGTACCTAATCGTAAAGGGCCGGCAATGCCATGCTCCCTGCAATGGCATGAACCCGTCACTCACATGGTGAACTCTGTACAAGGGTTCAGTAGACAAAGTACGACGTAATAATTCTTCGTTTTTACATAGAAAGAACTTATAATTACATTGTTAATTAAAAAGATAATTTTTTTAAAATCAATTTTGTAAATTTTATATTTATTTTTACAATTTTAGAAATGTTATCCTTTGGATAATATTGCGTTTCGGCTCCCACTTCTTTATCTTATCATATGATGTAACCATCACAGGTTTAGCGATGAAAAATATTTACCCTATAATAATATTTTCATTACTAACAAACAATCAAGGTCTTTCCCATATTTATGGAATAAATTTATTAATAATTAATTTTTGTCAAAATATAAAATATTAGATACAATAATACACAGTGAAAATATTTTTAAACTAAATTCACCAGTTTTAACAATCCTTGGTTCTTAGTTTAAAAATTGATAATATGTAAAGGTAAATATTTGTGGAGCAAAGAGAGTTTACTAAGCTAGTCAATGTATTGAACAAATATTTTTTTAGCTCCAGGCTTTTTTATAGAAAAAGGAGGCAGAAGGGCCACCTGATGGCAAGTGGTCACCTTCACCTATGGACATTTATAACATTGTACAGAGTTGTAGAACAGAGCTGTAGATGCATTGCCAGCCTTCAGATAAAAGGGAAAGGAAAAGAGGTAAAGGATGGGTGGGAATAGGGAAAGTTGGCTGGAATATATCATCAGATATTTGGCAGATCGCTTTTGTCATGATAGTGGTTGCAAGCCAGTCGGAGGATTAACCTCCTGCCACTAAATTACTGGGATACTGGCCTCTTACGGGACACTACCCAGCAGCGGAGGGGATTTGTGTTCTATCTCATTCCCTCACAAGGAAACAAAACTGTAGTTAGGAAATACCTACCTTAGATACTCAATACTCGGAATACATATATGCATAATAATAGTAAAATAATGTATGATTACAATAATAATAAAATATTATAATTTTCTGCTTATTATATCATAAATATGATCGAAATATGACAAAAATATCTTGGCCTTAACAGCATTACAGTTATTTCAGTAGCTTGGTTCAACGTAAACTAGGTCAGTAGCATATGTAGGAATCTATCATAAAGCTTGCGACACAAGAAACTACGCAAGCATTTAGTGTAACATGATTCCTAGATACAAACAAATTAGTTTAAAATGCAATTAGTAAATAGATTTTATATTAAAAGAATGAAATTTTATATAAAAAACTGCAAGTTTTAAAGTTTATAAAATTGTTATCCACCATTTTTATGGTAAAATTTCAAGTTTCATTCAATTTGACTTAGATTTTTTTTGTAATTTTTGATAGGAAATCTATTTAATTGTATTCTTTATATAAATTAAGAAACTATATTTTTATTATCTATAAAAATATACATACAATGTTCTGTTTTGTAGAATTTTACCTAAACATTGCTAAAATTTTCGTAATATATTTTATCAAAACAAGATATAATATAATATTTTTATTGTTGATTTTCTTTAAAATGAAAGTATAAAATTTATTGAAGTAATTCATAAAGAAACAAATAATATAGTTAGCAAACATTTGTTATTGACTAGTCTTATAGTCATTCTTGTAGTCTTATCATATATGATATATGACAAGATTGGTAATTATTCACACCTGTTATAATCTCTTTCCATTATTATCAATGATATGGTTCAGTATACTTGTTCATACAAACCAAACAAAACTGATTACTTTTATAAAAAGGTTTGTAATGTAGATGAAATATTAATTTAAATATGGACAAAAATGGTTATCCTATATAAAGTATTGAGTAGATGGAGAATGAAAAATATTTACTACACACATACACTATTACACTACATAATGTAAAGAAAAATTACTTACTATCAACAAAGCTAAGGTATATTTATAATAAAAATAAGCTCAAAATAACAATGAAAAATTACCAAGTCTTTCTAATGGTCAGGAGACCTTTAGGACCCTTTCGCCCGCTTCCATCAGTGATGACTGAAAATCTGTCACTTAAGCTTCTTTTTACTTCCGGCAAATTCTGCAAGAAATTATCCTTCAATGAGGATTCTGGTAAACTTGTATCTCTTCTTAGTTCGACGTCGCTCTGCGCGGCAAGATCAGAGTTTGGCTCTTTTACAATCGGCACTCGTTTACGTTTTTGTTGCTTCTTTTTTAAATTCTTATTAACATCACACTCGCCTTCAACACTCTTGTATCCGTTTTCACGATCACCAAAGCCTTGTACGAAACAGAGCATAATGTCGTCAGGATAATATGATTCCTTCATTTAGAAGGTCATTCCAGTTTTTTCACTTAAAACTTTTATATCACTTCCAAATTTAAGTCACTGATAAACAACAAAAATGCCCACGAATTTATTCAATTAGCACTTTCGAAGTACCTAACCACAATTAATGTAATAATCGCTTGTACGTCACTTTTCACAATTGGCACAAAACAGTTTTTAAATTCTAAATAATAAAAGTTTATTATATTCTTAATTATAATAAACAAATGGAGAGTACAATTTTAGTTAGACCGCCAGTTTTTTGACGTACAATGACATATTTTGGACGTTCGGTATTCGCAGTGCGTGACGTTCGGAAACGCTGTTTAACTCCACACAGCTGTTAACGGATACTGAAGTGGTCTCGTCGCGCGGTGACGGCCGCTAGCATGCCCCCGCCCTTTTCTTATTGGGCTAAGCGTAGACTGACGGACGCGAGCTAAACGCAGTGAAAGGAAATGTTGTTCGCACGTGTTCAAATTATTAATAAAGCCACACATGACGCGTTAACAATTTTACTCATTTTTAAAAAATGAAATATTCCTATTTAATAAAGATTATTAAGCTATAAACAAAAAAGTTATATATTTTGCATCGCGTGTCCTAATAAATCAATAATACAGGGAATCCATTAAATAGTGGGATCTCCAAGGTTACCGGGAATCAAACTAAGGGTTCTTCCATTATAACTGTAGTTTACCTGTATTGATTTTAAAAAGAGTATATTTCACTGATTTCTTCAGATCTGCTGTACTTCCACTATTTTTACTAATATATGTATATACCATTAATAATATCCGTGTAGTATTAAATAGCAATAATTTATACATTATTTTTTTTATATTTATCGTTTCTAGAAATTTATTTTTATATACGTCGGTATAAATTACAATCATATTCATTTTTGTAATTAATGTAATAATTTTTTTTCCTCATTAGATTTACTGTCACATAACTGACTACGACTAATATAATTCTTTTGCATGAGGATAGTTTCATTAAACCTCAAAACGTAATGTACTTAAGCAGGTAAATATTCAAGTAATATTAAGATAATATAGATTAAAAAAATATGTGCTAAAATAAGCAAAACATTTTGCTCTCATTGATTCCGATAAAATAATATGTTTAATCTAAGTTAATTGCACTGTAAACAACTTCTTGAAAACTAAACAATCGTTTATAAGATCTTATAAGAATTTTCTTCCTTATAAATGGCTATACATCAAACAAACACTTTCCAGGAAATCTGGTGTAGCTGTCAACACCAATGTGCGTATCATGTCCTAATTTTAGCATCATTAACAAAATATTAGAAAATAAGAGCAGGTATAAAGGCCGAAAAGCATAAATAAATGCTTTATGGAAGTCCTAGGACATAAACTGAAATTTATTCTAAAATTAAAATATTTGTACATCAATATTAGTTATAACGTATGTAAATAGAATTCTATTTACATTTTAAATTATATTAAGTTTTCAAAGTTTCTTTTATAATGGATATAGTAAGAAAAATTAAGTAGGTATAATTTGAGTAGTCTTCATATTGGTATGTGTAATATGAAAAGCTTAATAAAAAAAATGTGTGGCGCAAAGTCCTGAATGTGTGTTAATTAAATAAAAAAATAAAAAAGAACATTATTTTATCAAGCATTGAATTACATTTAATCATATATTGTATTCCAAGTGTTCACTAGGATCAAATTTCTGATAATTACCTAATAGTTGTTCTGTACCTAATCTAATTTAATACAAGCGTGACAAATTAAAGTAAAATATTAAAGAATAAATTTAAGCTATGTGAGCATTGAATGACTCAGTGTTTATTTTAACTTTTGACTTCTGATCTTTTGGAAAATAACGATGATGAACAGATACAAAAGATTTTACAATATCAAGATTAATTCAAACATGTAATAATCACGTAGTTAAGTCATTTTGAGTGAAATTGGTTATATAATTATTTATAATTTTATTAACAAATAAATATAGTCTTGACTCCAACTGACCGCGTGGTATATGATTTTTAATTAAAAATGAGAAAGGTCTGATATAGCACCTAGAAAGAATATATTCACATTGCACTTAATTTTTTTAGTTATTTAAATATCATAATAATATGTCACATTGAGGATTAGAAGAATATTGAATCTCCTTATAAAACTTTAATTAGACCGCTTGGACGAAGTCCAAGATTAGGTAGTTACTAACAAATAGATATAAAAGCATATAACTTCTTGTTTATTATTTAAGATAAACATAATTGAAGGCAATTCGTAGATAGATACTAATAAATTATCAAAAACATGTACAACAAATTAAAAATAATAGTCAACTCCATTCATTTTCGACATCCCTTGTTTACTACAAATACGTAAAAATAATAGCAAATGACGCAAAACGTAGCAACACAATGCGACTGAAGGCGTGGTCGTCTCAGACATATCAGATATTTTGGCATAAAGCCCGTAGTCAAAAACTTTCTACATTGTGACAATGTTATACGTGTTAATATAATTATATACAAATAGTAAGTAACGATAAAATTGTGGAATACTTCTTGTATCAACAGGTAGACAGATAAAGCTTAGTCGTTTATCGACCTAACAAAGCTGAAACTGCACTTTGCTTATCATACTCTTGACGCATAATAATGAGAAGTCTGATCGTACGTACTGCAACTGTATTATTTCATTCCTCTCAACTACATTTCAGTTACCAAGTTATTCAAGACACTCCGTCTTGAGTATGCTTTCTCTAACCTGTTATGCTGGATAAAACGTGAAGCTGCCCTTTCTAGGTATTGCTTATATTTCATATATTAACAACCCTTGTGTGGCCATCTAAGACATAATTGATAAAAATTGAAGTGGTAAAAGTATATATGTATACCTACGAGTATGATGCAACTTGCTTCATACGTTCTGGGTTATGTGGTTGATGAATGTGCTGCTAAGCGGAAAACTTCAAAACTGTTAGACCGATTTCGCTCGCCAATTCGCCGATTGATATTGGTAATGGTAAATTGCCTATAGACTCGCGGACTGGCTACATCACCTTTCCTGAGAGCTTTTATCAATTAACGAAATCAAAAACTGTTTCATTAAATTTCAAAAATTGTTTTCAAATGTTGCTTAAAATTCCATGATTGGTCGAGCGAACCAGCTGTACTGGCTGCCAAGCACTGATGTAAATGAATTAAATTTAAAAATTCAAGATTACATTCCTGGCGAAATGAGGACATATAAATCAGATGATACGGCAACTAATGAAAATGATGTCGTGAATTATCCACCAGAATTTTTAAACTCACCAGGTTTGCTAGGATTCTCGCCTCATAATCATCAATTAAAAATTGGATATGTAGTTATAATGTTGTGAAATACCAATACCAACCGCGACTTTATAACGGCATACTCAATATTAATTGTATGTTGCCTGTTCCCGTTTTGGAATAAAGTATTAAAAGAATTTTAAGTATCTAAAAATTTTCAATTTTTGACATAATATAATTTTCTTTCTATATAAAAAAGAGGCGCGAGCAGAAGGACCACGTGACGGTAACTGGTCACCTTCGGCCATGGACATCTATAAAATTAGAGTTGTAGATGCGTTGCCGGCCTTGGGTTGGAAATGATAGGAGATGAGGGAAAGAATGGTTGGGAATATGGAAAGCTGGTTTACATGAGATCAAACCGGTACACATCATCAGATATTTGACGGATCGTTTTTCCCATGATAGTCGTCGCGAGCCAGTCGGAGGACTAACTATTGTACTGCCAAACACGTCAACACAGTTATCCTGATGTAACATCGAATAGGTGATAAATTATTATAATTCTTAGAAACGCCTACAGATTGTGACTGCCAATTTGGGGACATCTACATGAAACAAATATGCCAACTTTTTTACTCATTAGTTAGTAAAAAGTCGCACTTTGGTCAAGGGTAATGAATGAAAGTCACTAATCTTCTTATTCTCAGTAGGAGGAAAGTTGACTTTTAAAAATCATTAAACAATAATAGTGAAATGTTATCCACTGCTTTTATATAATAATTGTGTTATATATATATATATATATATATATATATATTGATGTATTGATTTAATAGCACTATTATATTTCTCTCCATATGTATTTTTTTAATAAATATAATACTATGTCGGTTTTCCTTGCCGTTTCTTCTGCGCTCCTGAGGTTTCGTTTATGTATCGCTTTAGATATTTTTATTAATACATTTCTCGAGGCCTATTTACCTAATGTTATCTGACATTCCTCGTTATTCAATTAATTCAAATTTTGGTATATATTTTTTCTTCTTCAGTTATTTCATAATGAGCAGAAAGTCAGTTATTACGTCTATTAGGCTTATGGAAACAATAAAGTTTAGAAGAGTTAGAAGTATCCTTAAGACATTTTTGTTTATCACGGCCGAGATCAGAAACATGAGTTATTTACTTTCCAGGTTAGTAGGTGTCGTCTGAAAATAACATTCCCTGTCGTAACGTTATAACACAATGAACAGTATGAAATTATATTATACGTAAGACGAGATACGTATTTCGTAATAAATTAAGTTAGTTATTGATAGGTTATCTCAAATGTTATAATATAATCCACATTGTAGTACCTATTATTTGTATTCTTTATTATACAAACTAACTATCCGTATGTACGTATCTTTGTATAAGTACGTACGTATCTTTGTTTTAACGTGAGGAAATCACTTTACGGATACCTTCCCGATTGGGGCCTCGGGAGAGGTTCTGTGGGACTCCGGATTTTCAGATACGCCGCCCCTTTTGCCCACTAAAATCTCACGGTGCTTCATCTCGACCGCCACTACTCGAGGTCCGGGTACCCCAATCTGCCGTTATCTCGGCGACGTAACTATGTACCTGCACTTGTAATAACAAATTATGTAGATACATATAACTCGACGCGACGGCAGCTTCGGCTCCTTATTTTCCGAACATAACCTTTGTTATATTCGGAGAAATGTACATCAAGAACACAAACAACAACAAATCATAACGTATTCAATTAAACAAATATAATACGGTGATATTTAATATAATAGAAAATAAGTAATATTTAGAAACGCACAATTTTTGGTTTTACAATTTCATAGTACGTTGTTTCATATACGTATGTATCTCGTAAGGTTTAGGCAACGTTTGCAATGTAAGCGCACAATATATTTTTCCTTCAACAAAACGAATATTTGAAACTATTATATTATTCTATAATATGAGTGTATTATTCATTTAAATTTACCTCTTAAATCAGTTGAGTACGCATCTACGTACCTATTACATTATATTTTTTCTTGTCGTTTTTGAGATTTTATTTCTACCTGACGAAACAAGACGAAAAAAATAGATTGAAAATATAAAAAAAAGAACTAGAACTAGATCTAGTACATCAAAATATTACTATGACGTAAACAGTTTTAAGGAAATGAAACCCCATTTCCGAAAGTGGGTCGTCTTATCAAAGAAGTGTTTTGTTTAATGCCTCCATTTATAGTAGCTGGAGCGATGAAACGACGCTCCACTGAATACGCTCCTCAATCGTGGATCATCGAATTGGACTAAATAGTTGTTATACTTGGTAGGCACACACACTAGCTGTACGTGGGAGTGATCAATTCAGAGGCAATTAGTGATGTGATGTCAGGCCATCTGATAATAATCTAAATGTTCATCTTGTCATAGGTATATAAATAGCAAGTTTTGTTGGTATTATTAATTCTATAAAAACCAGTACTGTATTATAAAATAATATTTTAAAGTAATTATATGTGGCCTATACCTACTTCAACAGATTGTCAGATACAAAATTAAACATTATGCAACATTCTTTATGCCTGATGATGAAAAATGCCTAAATGTGCTGTTCTTCTGCTGTGTTTTATGACATCAAATTAGGTTTATAGCGCAGTAATTTTCTTATCAATGTTTCTAAGGTTTTCGGATTTTTGTCAACAGATATCCCTGTTACAAGTAAGTTAACTTATTAATAAGATCTTTGATTTTCGCGATTTTTATACATTTTAAATGAAACTATTTAACCGGATTAATCGCGTATATTTTGGTATTCGAAAATACATTTTTGGACACCTGACGTTTCGAACACTTTACAGTAGTCCGTGGTCACAGGAGTCTACCTGTGACCACGGACTACTGTAAAGTGTTCGAAACGTCAGGTGTCCAAAAATGTATTTTCGAATACCAAAATATACGCGATTAATCCGGTTAAATAGTTTCATTTAAAAAGTTAACTTATTAATCGAGCTAAGATACATATTATAATACAATAATGAGAGGTAGTAAATATAATGAGAGATAGTAAAAAAGAATTCGGACAAACAGTATCTTAACTATAATAGTGGATAAAAATCACGCATTTAGCTTGAGCTTGTTGAACATATTGTCCTGTAGGCTTTGAGGTCTTCGACATGTTTTTAACGAGTTTAAGAGGTAGCTAATTATTTGCTATTTTTAAAATGTTATTCCACACTTAAGATAGAAAACATCTTTAAAAAAACGTAAAAAAATTGAATGCAGCGGAATTCGAACCCGATTGGTAAAAAACTCTATACAGCATAAACACTTGGTCAGTATCCAAGAGGCGCAGGTTTGAATTCGAATCCAGCTGCGTTCAAATTTTAATGTTTTTTTCCAAAAAGGTAGCTAATTGTTAAGAAAAGTGAAAAATGAGGTGACCATAACGTCAGCAGGTTCGTTGTCACTATTTTCTTGACAAGAAATAATTCTTGATATAAAAAAATATCAATATTTCAATCAATTATAGTTCTGAAATATTTATTTTACTTTCTTTTATTATGCAGGTCACAAATGTATGTGAAATCACAACACTAATATAGATAACTGAATTAAAGCCTTGGCTTGTTTAGTTCATTCTTTTGGTACTTAGAATGTCTCCTGGCAGCACAACTCTTTTGAGTAATCTCCAGTATAATATGCTATTGTCAGTGGAGGTACCAGACGGGCACAAAGGACTTCATATGGATTATTCTCTTCCTTTTGCTATCGCAATAGAGCTTTTTAATTTAGGTTTTACGAATTGCAAGCCATGATTTTGGTCCGGAAGTTCCATTTTATTTTCTATATAATGAAAATAATTGTCTCGTTTTAAAAACAGTAGTTGGTGCGGTTTTATAGTAATTTTGTCAAATTTGTGATTTCTCTATTAAATATTAGGTATTTTTTTATTTACCTATTCACACTTAGTTATGTACTATAATTATTTTGTTAGGGTCAAACAAGTACCTAAGTAGAAAAAATGGTCTCTGCGGTAATCGTGAAATAGATTATAAGGTTTTTTTTATTTAAGAAATGTATTTGTAAATATATTATAAATAATGCAATTATATATTTACTACCAATAATTCTTGCCAAAAATTCTAATTTCTTACGGTATGTGTCAAAGTCAGTAAATGAACTTGTTAAGGCATTGCATACTTTCAAGGTCACATTATGCGAATACCTGTAGTACTAACGAGTAACATATTTAAGCCGTGAATATAGCATAACAATCGCTGTGTGTATAGTTACGCCTACAATGTCTATCTGCTACCTACGCCTACGACTGGATGAAAATCAATATAAATGTAATGTAATATATTATACAGGAAATGGCTGGTAAGTAAATTAAATGAGAAGCGTCACGATGGATACCGAGGTAAAATTAGTTTTCTATATATCCTTTTTGTGGATAATTATTAGTATTAGACTAAATAATTAGTGCTTGATATACTTCGATATATTTTAAATATATATATGATATATTTTATGCTGTAAAAACGATATTAACGCAAAATATTCATACCGTCTTCGCCATAATGTAACATCTTGAGTTAAACGCCTGCTTTTGAGCCAGGCTTGCCTTATATTAGTTAAGGGCAAACTGTCCCGTCTCAACGCCCATCTGACTCTATTCTGCGTTACAGATTTAATCACATCTAATTTCTCTTGATCATTTTCCATTTGCATTTTCCATCTGGCAGCAAACACTGCGACATTTACTACCGACTGCCAGTTTATACTCGACATTGGGTTAGAAAACATCACCAATAATATATCGTTTCATTATTAAGTAACCACAAACGTAACACCTTTACAACTGATTCTACTAAACAAGGTCTTATCGTATTCGTCTTATATTTACTGAAAAGATATGATAGACACTGAGCAAATAAGCACATACTCAATTAACTAAAAAACAATTAAAGTCCTGTTTCAATGAGAACGATAACGAGTTTATCTCACAATAGCTACAGAAATGATTTTTTACATACATAGTTTGTTCTTTTATAAATAGATGTACCTAATTAAATATCAAAAATTGTTGTCTTTTGTTATCTTTGCTCAAGGAAATAGAGATTACTATTTAATTTACATTCCAAACCAAATCTTATATCATTGGCTACTTACAGCTTTATTATTTTTTTTTAGCTTCACGCTTTTATCCTGCGTAGCAGGGTAGACAGAACGTACCTAGTGCCAGAACAATCCGTACTCCGAATTCGAGAAATTGCTACAGTCCAGAGGGAGTTGAACCCATAATCAATCGCGTTTGCAGCCTGACGCTGTCCCACTTCGACACGATCGGCCTTATTGACATTTGTAACACGCTTAATAAAATAATAACAAATAGTTGTTTTATAAATGTACTTAATACTTTTGTAAGTTCAAGAAAATTAAAAGAAAAAAATATTAAAAAAAATACTGGAGAATTGTTACAGTTATATTATTATTAATAAAAATATTATAATTTTTCCGAATAGAAGTTAGAGATACAATTTTAACCAGCGTATTCATACACGAGTTTAAAAGCAAACTTTTTCAATGACACTTATTTGACGCTACCCTACTAGATGAAGAGGGTATAAAAAATGCACTTCCAATTAAAAAACATCACATTCGTTTTAATTAAAGTCTTCGTCTGTCTTTCTGGTATGTACAAAAGGATCTGTATGCGAGACGAGTTTAAACTAAAGACATTTATGTCTTAGCTGGCACTAAGTATGAGGAATAAAATACTATCGAGTTAAGTTCTAAAAAGAAATGTTTTTTTTTAGTGTAAAGCTTCACACTTTTATCTTGCATGGCAGGGTAGATAGGAACTACCTAGTGAAGTGTTGTATTTGCGCATATTAAAAGATATCTTAGTCTGAACTCTCTAAAAAATTAACGAATTGAAAAACATCTTAAATTTTCAAGAACAGATATGGCTCGAAGATAAATATTTTAACATCTTTGAAAAAACGTATAAAAATTTGGAAAGCAGCGGGATTCCAACCCGCGCCTCTTGGATACCGTAAAGCGCTCTGACCGCTAAATTTAATAAATACGTTTTGTTACAATTTATTTATGTTGTTAGCATCTCTGTAGAGAGATAAAGAAAAAAAATTTCGACGCAGCTGGTAGTAGAACGCATGTCTTAGCGTTCAGAGCGCTTGGACGGTATCCAAGAGTCGCGGGCTCGAATCCCGCTGCTTTCAAAATTTTTATACGTTTTTTCAAAGATGTTTTCTAATCCTAAGTGTGGAATAACACTTTAAAAATAGTAAATATAAATATTTTAATTTTTGAAATATGTATTAAAATTTACTTGTTTAAGCAAGATTAGCAAGCGTTAGAGACCAAAGTATTTCAATTGTTTATAAATAAATAAATAATAACGACAATATAAAAATATTCAACCAAAATTGATGTATTAATGAAATGTAACATAATTGAAAGTTGATTTAATGGCAAATAAGAATTATGTTCGCAATGAAAGAACGTCCTTAGGAAATAGATTTAAAGCGTCATTGGTTTAACTTAACTTTCACATATAAACTAATAACGTGATTTTGCAAATTACGTAAACGCCGAGCTTTATTTTAAAATAAGAAATTTGTAAGCTATGTAATTTATTAAATGTTGCATGTCTTTCGAAAATTGTATTTACATTATAATCTTTATAAGTCGAGGGAGACGCCAAAAAATTCGACTTAGACAAATTTTAATTCGAAATAAAGAGGTTGAGATCCAATCTTATAAATTTTGAGTTAAAATAATTACAATTATTTTCTAAAAACAATCGTATACTTGTACTGTTGGCAAATTCATTATAATCGGTAACTATTTTCCTTTGAACTAAAGAAAAAATGAGTATCAAATAATCGAATTGTAAAATTGCATTGTCTTGTGCGAGATACAAAGGTCCAAATGTACCAATTTTAAAGTGTACCAATAAATGTAAATCTTGCAGGGACTTACTGATTATTTTTCTAATAGACGGTAGACATTTCGAGTAATGTTAGTCGAGTAGGTTTTGGTGCTTGGAGGAAAGGGAACAAAACACTTTTTCGAGATTGGGAAGTTTTCAATTTAACGAGATTCTATTGATAATGCATAAACGATTAAACGAAAACATTTATATTTATGAACTATTTATTAGCTTTATGTAACATATTTTTTAAAATCTGCTATATTATTTCAATGTTTGCGTTCAAGGTAGACATTTATTATTTTAGATAGATTGAAGTGGCAGCCGTAACACTGCGGGTGCGATGCGAGCCAACTTGTCATCCGCAAGACGATGCAGCGTTTTCGAAAGGTTCTGAGTACATTGTATAAATTTATAATTGAGAGTAAAATTGTGTAAAGATTTATTACTATGTATAGGTATACTGTACTGTTCATGTCACGTTACCCACTTAACAATCTTATCATAGAAAACTCAAAATACACATATAACATTTGAATTGATATATGGATATATAATTTATACATCGTCTTAACATTGTTATAAAAAGATTTTTAAAAACATAAAAGATACAGTTCCTGTCACTGCTCTTGCTTAACATTTTTATGCTATTCTCCCATAAATTTGCTTGTGACATTCAGTTCGCTACTTTTGACCCCTTTTTTAATAAAATATGTGCAAGTCGTCGTACTCAAGGTCGTGCTTTGTCTTGCCGGGTCGATAATGATATAATAATTTTTATATAGACAATCATTAATAAGTGGAGATTGAAATTTTGAAATGTTCGCGGATATAATCATTTTTTCTACGACAACGTGAAATTTGTTTTGTGAAAGATATTGTACGAAAATATAGTGTACATGTTTATTTTCCTTCTATTACTATAATTATAGATAATTAAATTTATAATAATGCAAAAAAAGAAATATTTGAAAACATACGGTATTTAATCATTCTTATACAAAGATAGATTGTTTTATAAAAATAATATATTTGATGGTGAAAAACATATGTCTATTTAGCATACATATGTTTATTTAAGTCTTCGCTGCCATGAGAATAAATCCAATGCAGTTTTACCTAGTTGCTAGAGGCATGTCACGTTTTACGTCTAATATCACCCTGACACTTGTAGGTAAGAAGCCTTACAAATTCTTTTATACATAAATCAATACTAAAACGTTTATTTAAGATTTAAAAGAAAGTGAGTGATTTTTTTCTAAATAGACTATAATTTTTAAGCTCGTCATTCACGTTTGACTATAATTTATACATTATGCATTTTATTAAAAAAAACTAATAGCATATAAGTATTCATATATTTTGAACGTCTTTAATGTTGTTAACACACTGAAGATAAGATATTTTAGAAAAATATGCATGTAGCATGATCATCATCCATCCATCCACATGGATGGATGGATGATGATCATGATCACATTTTGCTTACGTTTCCATAAAATATCTTAATATAATTTTATGTTTTTTTCATACTTTTATTACTCATAGCAGGGTAGACATTAATCGAATTCGAGACATTGCATATTGAATGGTGGAATTTAACGCAGCGTATTTTCTTGCCAGAGCGAGATAACGAGGATAATTTGAATACTACCATTCCCCTGAGTGGAATCGAACCCACAACGAGGTATAAGTTGTATTTAAGTTATTGGCTAAACTTAAATAAATTTGCATGTATGTTTAATTTTTATCTCTGAAGTTAATTTCAGGCCTTTTATTACGATTAATATTGACTTTTAAATGTTCTGGAGCGCTACTCAGGTTAAAGGTAGAGTTATCTTGGCATGCAGTTTTTATAATAATACATAATTTATTATTATAGTACCATTTTTCTACAAGGCGACATTTCTCAAGAATAGATTATAACACATTGTGGGCGCAAACGTTAAAGGTCATAAGGCCGTAAGTGTAAGAAATTATGTCATTTATAGGTATGTAATATAATTATCGTAGAAATTTGTTACTAGAGATCGAGACTAATTTTTTTTATTTGCAAAGAAGAATAAATTTAAAACAGACAGACAATTCCTAATATAGTTACATGTGGCAATGTATTCACTCCGTCACTCATCAGATATAGGTCGAAAGTATTGGAGTGTTCATGAACTCCAAAAACTTTTTCTTGCAAATAAATATGAACTCAGACCCATATATATGTTATTTAATATTTTTTATTGTTATATATGTAATGTCAAATGCTAAGATTCTTAAAGGTAAATTATAGATAGCATATTATTTTATATTTTATATTATTAGTTATTCAAATTAGTTTTTTTGTAATATGGTTGCCTAGTACTTTAGATGACCTTTGCTTGAAATTTTTATTATTTCGAATAAATTAATACCTTTTTTGGTTATATAATTTTGGTACGTGCGAGAATGTCAAAATTTGAATATCATAAAAAAATAAAATTATTCAATTCTATATTCGAAAAACAATAGTTGTGTATGATGTAGAAATAATTTATTTCACATCATATCATATATGTTAATTAATAATTAATTAATTATACAAAATCTTCTTTTGTTTTAATATTATAAATAAAACTATTTTATATTGTCATCGTAGTAAGTCTCTTATTAATTAATATTACCATTGTAAATATATTAATTATATTAATTATTTTTATGATTTTATGACAAACACATATATAGCTATAACTTACTGCCCCAAGTATGTAGGAGTGGGTACGCGCAGATGACGGCGCGAGCGCTCGGCGTCGCTGCCGTCACTCGCCTCCTCGAGCGCGGCCGCGCTGCTAGAACCGCCCGCCGACCTGTCCAATATAAAAGAAAAATAAAAATCACTTTAAAATATCAATATATGAAATCACTGTAAAAAAACATAGTGCGTTGCAACTCGATATAACATAGACTATACCGATGACATTCAAAATATATGTACATACATAAGTATATGGCACAAGCATGTACAAAAAAGCGTATAATTAATTTTTGACTATCTGTGATGGCAAAATATCATTTAAATGTTTAATACATTTTATTATTTATTTACTTATCTCATTAAAGTTATCATTACTTATATTACATATATTGTAGAGTAATAAATATTTAATATGTTGTTAATACCATTTTAATATTAATATTTGGTACTTATTAAAATATTTAGAAAAAAATAGCTTGTTAAATACATAAAATGTTCATAAAAAATTGGGAGTATCCTTGTAATTTTATAATCTTCTTGAATATACATTATTTAAAGTAATTATTAAAATCATTTTTCCGCTCCGTGAGTAAAAGCGCGGTGTTGATTTCACCACTCAACACGCCATTTAGGGCAGAAAACAGTCAACGGAATGTCTTGACACTAAGCTGTCTCTGACTACACTGTTATACGGGATAAAGCGTGAAATTGTTATTAAAAAAGTCGTGTATTCTATTTGATTTAATTATTTTTTTTTCTGACTAAAAAGTTTTCAATTGAAAACAACATAATTCCTATAACTGATATTAAAATACATTTTATTAGATTTCTTTAAATTTATAAGCAAATTCAAGTATCGAGTGGCCACAATAACACTCGATACTATGTTCTTGAGAAGACAACGAATTCAGGGCAATGATCACTTAAGTGAACAATAAACACTTTAATTTATTAGCTGAGTTATACGAGCAAGAACATTTTTTTAATATAATCAAACAATTTTAATAAATATTGTTTTATTTAATTTTTTCACGTAAAATTAATTTAAGATTTACAAATTATTTTTCAAATCAATCCATTATAATATGCGAGAGTAGTATAGTTATGAACAATTATATAAAAATATTCCAAATGTCACATAAAGTTAATATATAAAAATTATTTATTTTTTTGTGAAAGTTACGATAAATTTAAAATTGATAATAAGGAATACATTTTTTATCATCAAAATTAAAATTTAAAAAGTTATAAATAAAAAGTTAAATAACTAAGTCAATCACGACATAGTAGGAATGTCAAAAATGTCGTGCAAATTTTAGAAATTGTAGTAACTACATATATATTCCACTACATATTACTATTAAGCTAAGAGAATATTATCAATAGTCATAAAAAAACACACATCCGTTTATTTTATTGATTCATAATACGTAATATAATTTCTACAAAGAAAAAGCAACACACCTTATATGTTAATTTAATGAATACCGTGCACATGCATTATACCTTGGCATTATAAGCTTTCAAAAAGCTGCAAGCAGGAACTAATTGTTGGGACCTAGGTGAGCTACCTCGACACACGCCATGCCGATCACCTAGAAAAGGCACAAAGCTGGTCTTAAAGTTTTAAGCCTTTTGTTTTCATGTTATTTACTTATGATGGAAATTTTTCACTTTAAAATAATATGATATAGTACTAGGTTTACATTCAATTACAATAAATATTTCTTCTAATTTTCTATATAATGTATGTTAAAGTATGTATTCTAAATGAGGAACCGCTATTGTTGTTATTCATAATGGAATAAATTATTATTACAAAAAATGGTAAATTTTAAATATTATTATTAATATACATGACTTACCGGAAAATTCTCTTCAAGCGACTAATGACTTGATATTTTATATACACTTTTGTCACAATTTTTTATATCTAGTGTTAGTTTAGTTCATTGCAATAAATCAACACTATATGAATCCGTCACCAGAGCACTAAATAAAGTGAAGCACTAATTATTGTATATATAAATAAATATTTTATTATTAAACTTAAAGAAAAGTAAAATAATAAATATATTATTGGTCTGAGGTAGTTGATGTTTCAGAGCAAGTTCTACAGTGTATGCCACAAGTGCAGCCTAGGGACAGGGGAGAAAATACATAGCGTTATACTATTAGGATGACTTACAAGTTCATTGGATTATGAGAAGATAGCTCCTGTTTTAATCTTATCACTGCACCTAAAGATACAGTGCTTGTAACACTATTTACGTTAACATTGATCTATTTTTCTATAGAACGGTAAAGCCTGTTAGGTGTTTTAATAAGTAAAGACGTATCGAAAGTCTGAAAAAATAATTTATAATTTATAAACACTTGTTTAATGTTTAATTATGTTTATTTGGCATTTAATTTATCCCATTAATACTTCAAGATAATTAAAACTACTTTGGCGTTACGAAATAAACGATATGGCAGGCAATTCACTTTACCTATATTGGAAAGATTTTTTTATATTTAAGTTCAGTCAGTATTATAAATAGGTATAATAAGGTAATAACATGTTATATAATTCAAATATTTTCGATTGTTTCGGTACTTTACGACTTTCAAATTTATGTATAGTTAAGTTGTAAATTGAAAATAGGTTTTTATTTACAAAAATATAACTTTAAATTTTATTTTTAAAGCATACTGTGGCCTTCGGTCATTCAAATCAGTTTAAACTGGTTGTTTTACAACAAAACCATTTTTTTAAACACAATAAATATCTATTAATTGCAAATATACAATGTTTAACATTAATATAGTGTAACAAGAGGCCAACAAGTGATTATGAGTGACAGTGAAAAATTAACAAAGCACGTTTGCGAAATCGTATATACATACATATGTTTTATATTACGATTAAGAAAGAATATAATATACATAAGTTATAGATACAATACATACAAACAAAATAATATTATAAACATAAAAAGAATAAAAAAAAATAATCACTTTTTAAAGAAATGAGGTAGCACTTGTCTGATCACAACGATGTAAGTAATCTGTATTAACATTGTCACGCACTGAGCTTTTAGCACTAATACAATGTAAAATAATAAGTTTTTGAGCAATTTATGTTAAAATATACGTTATTTTCTTTTTATTTCTCGTTCGCCGTATGTATCACATCCATACTGTACCGATCCCTAACAAACGGCGGAGCTGTCATCTGGGATAACTATTGAAATTATACTACAACGATCTCTACATATCAGGAATAGAGTCCAAAGTGGTTCAGAATGTCGACTCTTATAG
Organism: Dryadula phaetusa; assembly: GCA_032432895.1. Taxonomy (NCBI): domain Eukaryota; kingdom Metazoa; phylum Arthropoda; class Insecta; order Lepidoptera; family Nymphalidae; genus Dryadula; species Dryadula phaetusa. Next base: position 308,568 of record JAOYRS010000061.1, read on the forward strand.
AAACATGCGCAATGGTGCATTGCGCATACTATTGATTGCAATCATATGTACGACGGGAGTAGTGGCGGCAATTTCGTTTTAACATAAAATTTGGCTAATTTTTTATACATTCGTATGAGTTATTCAGAAGTTAAAGTTGATTAATTGAAAAATTGAAAAAAAACCATCAAATTTTCTTTGTCATGTTGTTTTCCATAAATATTTTAATTAAGTGTAACTTTTGCGTTAGATATGCGTAATCTTATATTGAAATATATTTTATACTTGACTCTACCACGAAAAATAGCATATTTTAGATATAGATAGATACACGAATCTCTAGCTCTATAATAGATATAACTAACCATATATATAAAGAAATATATGAACGTTTCACAAATAGAATAACAAGTGTGCACAAACTTGAATAGGCAAGAGATTTTCCTTGTTATTTATAAATTCTTGATCCAACTTTGCATGTTTACTCATTACTTTTATTAAGAATATTATCATAATATTAGCATCTAAATTCTTCTATGTGGAATTTGACCTTCATATATATGTATGTCATTTAAATTATATTTTTTTTAATATTATATATTTTTTGATTTACGCTTTAACCTTAACGGAGTAATGAGAAAGAACAGAGTGCTCAATGATTATTTCTTTCACTGTGTCAAAGTCTCTACATATATACGTAATTATCATTTTTGATGTGCAAAAATATCAAAAATAATAGTATAAAATGCAAATATAACAAAATAAGAAATTTGTAATATTTACTTACAATAAATCATAAAATTTCATTAATTTTCAAAAGGTTAACATGACCTTTATGCCAATTAAGTTTTGACAAAAAACAGGTCAATCTATAGTTAACCTACTTTTAGTATGAAAGTCGGACAGTTAGCGTTAATCTCTAGCTAATGCGTAATTTGGAGCGCACGTGAGGTGTAGTTGCGGCTTCTATGATAATGTAATCATAACAATTATTATCTTAGCATCGTGCGGGTACGGACTTGAAGTAGATATTTGAATCTAACATAAACACATATGTTTGAGGCCGATTGTAGCGTAGTGGGATAGTGTCTGACTGTAAACGCGAACTATTCCCACTCGGAAGAATGATTCTATTTAAAATATTTTTACTCCCTCAGTTTAGTAATACATAGAGCGGCGTGGAGCTCCGTCACTCTACACGTAACGTCTCGAATTGACGTATCTTGACGTTAGGAACTTTCTGTCTACTCTGCTATACGAGATAAAAGCATGAAGGTAATAAAATATGTACATAGATATAGGTTTGCCCAATCATTCAGAAAAGTATAGTATTATAGCAGTCCCGCAAAAAAAATCCCGCAGTTAAAATGTGTAAAGATAGATTTATTTTCACAATGTTTATGAGTTATAAAATAAAGCCAGACTCGTTTTGTTTAATAGAATGTATTTTTATTTAGTAAAATATAATTCGTTTTTGCAATACTTTAAAATGTATTCATACACTTAAAATATCTAAATGCACTAGAGACGACGCGTCAAATACGCGATGCCTTAGCAACGTGTATGTCACTTTATGCAAAAGTGTTAGTAATGTCATAATAGTATTTACGTATGGTATTGATTTAATGAAATTAATATATTTTGACTACTCGAATACCTAAATATAAGCAATTAATCCATTTTTAGATTAATCTTATATATTTTGATATTCGAAAATATATTGTTGGAAACCCGACGTTTCAAAGACAGTAGTCCGTATCAGCAGGTAAACTCAGTCTACCAATGACCACGAAAGATAGCCATAACAGAATAGGTTTCAAAAATGTTTTTTCGAATACCAAAAAAAATGTTTTATTTAAAATGTATAAGAATCTCGATTCTATTTTCTCGAATTTTGTCAATTATAAATGTCATATAACTACACTTATAAATTACGTACTGAATAATCATTAAGGTAAATCTCAACAGTCAATAAATATTACATTTACATGCGGTTATATAACACGTTATATATAGACGATCCTTATCTCCTACGCAAGCATTTATGTAAAACACCTACATTGTAAGTCTCACGTTATATTAAATTACAGCATATAACTCATCTAAGCCGTTATGTTCGAATGACACCTTGCTAGCCTGGGTTATTTAAAATTGATTTTCTAGAGTCATATCGCACAATAATACAAACTATATATTACTATTTACACGATTGCCATCAATACAAGTTCTAATATTGTATTAAACTTTGTATTACATATAGAACTACTGGTTTAAATATAAATTTATATGTATATATATGTAGTATTTTTATTCATTTATCTAATAAAAATTATAACATAGTGAAAACGGAAGGAATCTTAAAATCTGCCTGATCTTCTGGCAAGAACAGTTAACATGTCTGCCCTTGCCCATTGTAAAAAAGTAGAGTTAAAGAGAGCTTATTTTACTTGGATCGCTACATCTTACAAAACTAATAAATATTTATTACTAAACTAACAAAGCTTTGGATACGAAACTTAATATACTTAATCCTACTGTATCGATTGGGCAATTCTAACATATAAGCTAAGGTGATATATTTTAATGCACTAACATATTTTTAACGAAGAAAGCAAATTTTGTAAAATATTAAATTTAAAATAAAAAATGATTCAGATAAATATTATAGACTAGTTAATAGCCATAACTTGGTCTGTGTAGACTTTATAATGCTCGGCCGTAAATCGCATACGTCTGAATAGTACTCAACGCCGTTACCGATCTTACCAGAGCGGGCAAATTCATCTGAATAACTTTTGCCAATGGGCTATTAACTTATTTCTTATAATTTAGTTGATTTATGATGGTTTTATTATGAAAACTTCTAGATCGTTTCATTTTTATACGTCAATAAGAAATGAACCACATTCTGATCATTGCTGTCTTTCTTAATTAGATGTTCAAAATCATTATTTTATGCTATTTTATAGCGAACAATGCGTCAATTTTCGCTAACTTTTATAGAGGCGGCTTTTTATAATTCCATGTAGTCTTACTGGTCTATTATGGTCCTGCACCAGGCGTTCCACTTTTCGATATTAATGATCATATAACTCTTGCCCAGACCTAATAGCCTAACGTATGCTACTCATTACATCGATTTTATAGGGAATGTTCAGAGTGCAGATGTTTAAACTAACACGGTTTAAATATAAATCTAACTACAGATCTTCTTAAATCTTAAAAAACTAATAAATACTGTACCTGTTAAATTTAACACCACCACAATTAATATTAAAAATAAAATCAAGTACAAATGTAAGGCACAAAAAGCTGTCTCATCGCTAATATTACTCAACAGCTATCTTATTTTATTGAAAAAATACTAAAAAAGTTAAATTTCAAAGTTTGACTTACAATTTTTCTTTTAATAATTCTAATATAATTGTGCCTGAAATAACGTTTTTCGCTCAGATTTTTGTTGGCAAAATAAAAAAAATACACATAGACATTACATTTAGCATAGCAATTTTTTTATATAATATTAAATTTACTACAGACTAGGCCTGTACCTCTCTTTTCCTTATTGTTAATCTTTTTCATTTGCATATAATTATACTCAGCTAATTAGAACTAAGATCTATATTTAAATTTAAGCAAATTTTTGACAAAATTAAATTATATTAATTCTTAACTTATAATACGAAACAAATATATATAGTGTAGCAATTTGTGAATATGTTATTATTTAGCAAGAGTGCTTACATGTAAATCGTACGGAAGAATCGTACGTACGGAAATTTTTAAAAAAATTTTTTACTACTTTTGTTAAATTTATATTACCTAAAGCCACGGTGAACTGCTAGTAAATACAATGCATATTTTGATTAATTTTTTTATTAAACCGTTAAGTAAGTATGTGCTACAATCATCAAAATGCAGTTAGGTATAATTCAAATATTTATAGCTATCATAAAACTTCATATTTAACACTTTGCCAGTCGCCATCAAGTTTAAGGACGTTGATACAATCTTTTGATTACGAAATGCGATCCTTACGTGACCTTGACTGTATTCTTTATAAAATCAACTTTGTCAATTTATTTTTTTTTGTTTAAATAACTCTAACATAACGAAAAATAGACATTTAAATAATATATATATATATATATATATATATATATATATATATATATATATATATATATATATATATATATATATACTACGGTTATTATAATTAGTAAGTGAACTGCGCAGGCGGATAAAGCTAAGATTGGTAGAATTTGGTAAGATTGGATATTTGTAGATATGTCCTATTTTATAAATAAGCAAACGAAATACTAAACCGCTTTTAGATATTTTTCCATTACAGCGTTCAAGCTTCAATATAATAATTTAAAATAATACTCAAAGGTGTCATCACTAGACCAAGAGCATATCTGAGTACTCCGAGTAGTAATACTGGTAAGTGCATTAAGACTTTAATGTAATTCAATACTATTTAATAATAAGTACTAAAAATAATTTAGTACTTATTATTAAATAGTAAAAAGTAAAAAGTTTTATATATATTATAGTTTATAAGTCTAAGTTTTATTCAAGTTTTATTCAGATGTTATCAGTAAAACGTAAGTAATTACCCGATCCCTGGCTCTTTAAGTATCGTTCGTATCATTATATTGTATCTTTAATGCGAAAAACGTAAAACTATAACTATCCAACCAAAGCACTGACAGTAACAATGCTATCTATTAGCATTCATTTATTGTTGAGTAAAGCAACTTAAAGGCGCGCTTCTCTTGCATTAACAGAGCGAGGAAATACAGAAATAAAAATAAGATACAATAATTTCTCCTAGTTGGAAGGCAATGATAGTCTCAGAATAAATCAATATATGAAAAGAATAAACACTCACGTAATGGAAAGAACAGGTACAGTAAGGTTCGCTGTGTCAATAACTTGCAGCGATCGACGCGTCGACGGCGCGGGAATGTCCAGATATCCCAGATCTAAGTAAATTAATTAAATATTAAATTAAATTAAAAACAAATCATTACTATCTGTATAAACAATATCTATATATTTCCCTCTACTGAAGTATTAAATTCATATCTACTTTATACAAATTTTCAGTAAGGTGTTTAAGAAAAAGGTAACCTTACTGTAGCTAAACGCTATTAAACAACACGGGCCTTTGTCTTAGCTCTTGTAATAACAATAGACACATGATAATTAAGATTTTAGACAACGATAACAAAAATATTTTTTACAGTTAGTAAAATACGTACAGAATTATTTATAACAAACTAACATAATAAAGGGTTAAAGATATAAATTATAGTTTCATTTTTTATCTTATTTCACCTTTTTCTTTTCTAACAAAGCGTAGATCAAAATAAATCTATTGAAAACTTACTACTTTCTCTGTCTTTACAATTCCACTCAAATTGTCCAAAAGACCAATAGATTAATAGCCCTTATTAGTAAACAAGCCCGTAGAGTACAGAACACAAGAAAACTCAATGCCACGCTTTGTTTTACCAGACCAGTTAAACTGACTTAAATACGAGACGACATTAATAAGTAATTGATAGAGTTCAAAATTTATATTGTTTATATAGATACCATGATCAACAATAGAGCATAGTCCAGCGTCTGACACTGATCGACCCCTGCTTCGTAAGCTTGGCTGCTGACGCCTGAAGAAAGCCCATCGTCTTGCCACAGATGAACGGAGAAGACGGTTAAATCTACAAGATATATAATATTAATATATACTATTCATATACTCAATGCAATATAAAAATATTATTACTTAGCAAAAAAGTCTAAATAAGTATAAAACAATAAAACGATTACAGATCCCTGATATTTGCCAATGTGAATTTCTTTCAATAGAACCGTCGATACGATCGTTTTTTACGATTAACAATTTTAATAGTAAATTATTTTTTATAATTATCATTTTGTTAATACGTATATATACATAAACATTAATGGATATATATATATATATATATATATATATATATATATATATATATATATATATATATATATATATTTATCAATCAATGTTGGTATTTAAACAAAAATAGTACATAATTACGTTTAACATAACTTACCTCTTAAGTGGCGGGTCAGAGCTGTCTGAAGTGCTCGAAGAAGTAGAAGTATCGCTACTACTAGAGTTCACATGTCGATACACTTGAAAGCTCGTGCTAGCACTTTTACGAATACTACGTTTCGACATAATTACACATATAGGGTATTAAAGTAATATATACAAATCACTTTATAAAGTGTTTTTATTCAGGAAAATACAATGTAATACTACGAATACTGGTTGAAAATAAATTGTCACTGGTTTCTAAATTTAGTTTGGACGTAGCGAGAGCGCGGCCACGTTTGGTTTGACTCATCAACAATTAGATCAGATTGAAAAATTATCGCCTTGGCTTGCTGTTCTACGAATTTGCATGTTGTTTATTTAATATATTCCCCGCATTCATATTGAAATGGACCTAGTTTATTTTTTATCTCGTTAATAAATCAATTGTAGCTAATAATATATATTATATGTGAAAACATAAAAAATACGAACAAGTAAATGAATAATACGAAATAAACATATTTTTTATTTAAAATAATTATGAAATTATTTAAATTCTAAAGTATATTTTGTATGCGATTATAATAAATAAAAAATAAAAAAAATGAAATAATTATGATGAAATAAAATAAAATATTGCAAAAAAATATTTTATTGAAAATTCACATGATACTGTACTTACTAGAAAAATTACATTATAATACAAAAGGGAAGAAACAACAGAAGACATATCTACTCCATGGATTTAGTGCTTATAAATAATCATTTAATATAAAAGTGTTTTTTGATAAAAGTGCTAACTATAATTACAGTACAAACTATTTATTTAATAATGAATATAGCTGCTCGCTATTAAAATAACACAAAAAAATACTATTATCAGTATCTAACTCTATATATTCTTTAAATAACCCATAACGAAAAATACATTTATATTTACTCCTAATTTCCCAGTTACATATACATTAGCCCAATAATATAAGAAAAAGTTAAAAAGTTTTGTCTAAAAAAGCTTAGGGCCTATTATAATATTATTGAACATTAACAAACAAACATTTTACCTTGTACAAAGTTACAATGAAATTTGACACGAATTTTACAATAGTATTTGTTCTTTTCTAGCAATATTAATACTTTAAAAGACAAACACTGCTCAGTAACTAGTACTAGTAGATATTATAAAAATGTTTGCCTCTTTTTTAAATTCATATATTCTATAGATAATACTCTTAATTATTGGATGGATATGGAAATTCGCCATAATTTGTCATGTTTTATTGTAAAATCTTTTTCAAACTATGATACTAAGAACTAACTGATGACTATATATGCCTAAATATTACATATTATATAGTATTGTACTTAAAAGGGAAACTATATTAACAATGAATGTAGTAGAAATAATCAAACATTGTCTTTTTTATGTGATTTAATATATTGTAATCATGTTACAATATTGTGACTGTTTGTCACTAAAACAATTTTTCGCAATTATCTTCATTATACATAAAGAACAATAACATTTTAATATATACTGATTGTCAATCATTAATTGTCTAAATATAATTAAACAACAGACTTAAATTTTTTAAATAAAACTATTTTTGATATATGAAAATACATATATTTTAATATATGAAAATATATTTTCGAAAACCTAATGTTTCAAGCACAAAGGTATACCGAGGTGGTATTTGTCTGAAACAAAGAATCAAGTTTCCAAAGATCTATTTTCGTATACCACAATACCGTTTGAAATAGTTTCATTTAAAATGTGTAAAAATCTCGTAAATCAATTTTCAAATTTTCATTTTCTTTAGTATTATAAATATACAAAAAATTTAAAGTGTGAAGGAAATAATACGAGTACCCTAGAAACTTTATTATAAAATATAAAATTTCCCAATTTATGTGTGTAATTTTTGTGCTAACAATATATGCTACTATATATTTTAAACTACTCTGAAACGTAAATTAAAACCTTTAGGTGTAATTTATATTGAAAGTCATCTAGTAAAGAGATGTACTAGAATAAATGTGACACAAGATTAAAATTTTTTAATCAATGGTGAAAATTTAAATGGATTTTGAATATATTTAAATTACTTTATTACAAAAATATTAAATTTAACTCTATCAATTTGATAAAAAAAATTAATTATATTTTTTTTCTTAACATAAAAAAATTATACATTTTAATATTTATACACTTTCAATGTTATTTCACGATTATTTTCACCTCCTTCAGAGCATGTTTTCGAATAGACTAGAAATGGATGAAAATATTATTTCTCATATTTCCTATAGGAAGAATAAAAAGGTGAAACATTTTACAACTCCAAATCTATGTCAGTGAAAAATTATACGTCAATATATAAATTAATATGCTATGAGAGACTGTTTGAAAGATCTTTACAGAAAATTCTAAGCTGTAACTTAATTTTTTAATTTTATTTCAATACATTGTACTTTAAATACTTAATGAGAAATTTTTCATAAGCTATATAGCAAAGTATAACTTATATTATTCAAAAACGCTTTAGAATAAATCTAGTGTAGAAAATTATAAAATAATAGTTAATATGAATCTTCAGAATTCATATTAACTATTATTTTATAATTTTTCACAAACACCAATAATATTTCAATTTGAAAAATTTAAGTTTAAGAAAGAACTCTTTGAAGATCTTGGTTCTGACAAACAGAATGTTTTAAAAAAATATCTTTTTACAGTTATATTAAATTTTTTCGATTTTAGAAGTAACGAACAAATACACATATTAAATTTATCATTTTATAAACCATTTGAAAATCCCCTCCACACAATTTTATAAGCATAGTGTTTCTTTAAATTGTTTGGTTGTAGCTTTATCAAATCATAAAGGATTTAATTAGCTAATAATATGGCCGCCGCGGATTATTCTGAAAACAAAAAATATATTACTAAATTTATGTTCAAAATACTGATAATAATTATTACATAAGTATTTTATAAAAAAAATGTGTCTAACTAGTAAATATATTTATAATTATTGTTATTTTAGCTTCATGATTTTTTCCCTCATAGCAGGGTAGACAGGAAGTACCTAGTGTTAAGATACTCCATACTTCGCTTTCCGCCGAATTCGAGAGCATGTTGACTTACGGAACTAAACACCGCGTTTAGTCTTACCAGAGAGAGAAAATGGAAATAATTTAAATATAATCAATCCTTCGAGGGGCAATCGAACACATAACCGACCGCATTTAGTCAAACGCTGTTCCACTGCACCACGACCGGCCAATAGTAAATGAATACTTTTAATAGTTATAAAATGGGGATAAGGCATTTTTCCACCTAGCTCTAGGTTATACTGTTTATTAACTTTTTTATTTTGACTAAAATGAAATTAAAATTATTATATAAAAGATATTATAAAAATGAAAATGCACAGAATACTATGCAGTATGAACACTAAAAAATCTCTAATTTGATCAAACAGAATTAACATATTATTCCACAAACTTTTTTATAAATTAGATATATCTTAGGTAACACAAACTAAAAAAATACAAAGAAAACCAACAATGATTATCTCCAAATTTAGTATAATATAATCTACTGATGAGTTTAGACACGCCAAAGATATTTTGCATTTAGGAATTTTCTTATCTTCATTTTTAGAGAAATTATTTATTGAATCCATTCCATTCCACCCATCTTATATATAATTAGATAAAAATCTTGAGAATGGGAGAACAGAAAATCGAACCCCATACCAGTGGGTTAGGTCGGAAGCGATACGCGAGCATCATCCGCTTCCTGTACGCGTCGAACTCGTCGTCGTCGGGACACACGCCGTCCGATGACATGGCGCCGAGACCCAGGTTGGCCACCGGTTGGTTTGCTCTGGAATTTAAGTTTTGTTTATAATATTATATTTTAAATAAGTGGCACTATTATAAATATAAGTGAAAAATGAAATTAAATAACAAATAATTACTTTAAAACAGAAACTAAAAGAAAAAAAGACTTATTGAGTTTTTTTTCTTAATCTTACACAAATCATCAGGATAATGAAAATTCTTATAAAAAATCTACCTCAATAAGATTCAGACTCTTGTGTGAAATTTAAAATCAAAATTTATTTGATGAATGAAGTAACGCTAATAAAACTGCGATAAAAATATTAATTCTATATATTTTCATTATTTTTAAACATATCATAATTACCGTGACCTCCAAAACCAAAAAGAAAAAATGCCATTTAGACATTCAGACATCAATACTATAATGCAATAAATATATTTTTTAAAACGCAAACAATACTAACTTGTTAATAGGTTCAACAATTCCAGTCCCTTCTGCGCCGAGACCTTCACCTTCAGTCCAACCAAGCTTTTGTAGCATTTTGAAACCTGTAAAAAAAGTACATTATATCATTACCGTCCAACGGTATCCAAGAGGCGCGGGTTCGAATCCCGCTGCGTTCAAATTTTTATACGTTTTTTCTAAAATGTTTTCTAATTCTAAGTGTGGAATAACACTTTAAAAATAGTAAATATTGTATTAAAACAGTTATAATTAATTGCTTTTATACAATGATATTTGTAACATAAATATATTTAATACAATTTAGACTAAAAAATATTTTTACATCTCCAATACAAGTTTTAATTGAGGACAAGGATGTCCTCAATTAAAACTTTAGCCAAGTTTCATATTTACTCGCGCATATAATTTTTTTGTAATTTTTAAATTTAATAAGATATAAAAAGAATAAATATATTAACTTACCAACATTATCCTCTTTTAGTTTGTACTCTTTATAATCACTAAGATCAGGTTCTTTGCCACTCTTTACTGCAGAATATTTCTCCATGAATCTGTAATTTAGTTAACATTGCATAACATTCAATAATAATATTTGAAATAAAATGATCTGATTAATATGTACTATACTTCAAGTTTGTTATGCATTTCTTTTTTCATAAACTAATTACATATGACCATGCTTTACATTCATGTACCAGTATAATATGATACAAATAAACTTTAAATAGATTTATGAATCAATAAAATAGGAAAAATACACAGAAACTCTCTATAATATACAAAAAGCCAATTGTATTCAACAACAAAGTTTAAGCATATAACAATATAAAATACATTAATAATTACAATAAACTTACTTCTTGAGCTCCTCAGGCGGTAGAAAATCACCAATATGGTGCTTTCCTTCAGCTTGTTTCGTTAGTTCTGTGGCCCATCTCTCTGTGGCGTTCATTTCTTTAGCACGCAATCTGAAACACAATTTATAGTATAGTTTTATGTTAAAAAATAATTTAAAATAATAATATTATTTTCTTTTTTTTAATAATCTTCTGTTTATTTTATTTGTATTAATATATATTACATTTGCATTTATCAAAGAAATTACATTAGAATTAATTGTATTAAATAATGTTTATCATTTATAGCCGAGTACATGCATATGCATGAAAGCGATATCTCACATTAACGAATTTTACAGTGCCTACATTTTATTTTATTATGATTCAAAATTTTGAACTCAAATTACTTGCAATTTGACATTTATTACTTGATAATACGTCGTTATTCATGAGTATCTTTCATATTACATGAAATATATTTTTTATCACTGACTCACAGACAACGCTCAGCTACAATGAGTCGCTGTAGAAAGCTGAGATTTGGCATGTATGATTTGTTAGTAGGAATGGTAGCCTTTCACTTCTTTCACAGTGAAATGATTGCTCATAATTTCCATGGGAATGAAAAGTATAAAGATTTTACTTGTATACAGGCGCAAACTATGATGTAGTTTATGTGTATGTTATATTATTTATGTATATAGTAGTAAGCATATTATATATATACTTATGTTCCCAAGTTCCTTCCGAAATGTCTTCATCACTGTCATATTCATATTTATTCTTTCCAGCTGCCGCTAAACGTTCCACCTCCTGCCTCTTTTTGAGCATGTCCTGTAATAAGTTATGTGTAATAACTAATAGAAATTATCTTTTCAAGCATAATAGCCCAATCCATATATTATTTTTAAGAAATAATCGTTTGGCAAGAGAGAATGCTATTTCATTAAGTATTTTGCTATTTTTTATTTAGTATCAGAAAATATTTTTAAAAAATAAAAATTTTGAAAGCAGCAGAATTCAGATTAAAAAAGAAAAAACAATTTTGATGTCATACCTGATATAACAAATTCAGTTTGAAATTATCTTCACACTTCTTCCAATCCTCGACACTTAAATTGGTTGTGCCATAGTTTGTCATAGCGTATTGCATTAGAGCATGATTATTGCGATTTACATTTGTTAGTTTCAAACCATCTTCATCAATTTTAGCTAAACCTGTAATTACAAATATTACTATTATTTCGACCTCAAGTTCCGTCATGTTTATATAAATAATACTTTTACAAAAATATATGTATATAAAATTATATAAATTAAAGTACATAGCTTGAAAATAATAATATTAATTAGAAAATGTCACCAACTAAACTGATATTTTAGGGATAAACACAAAAGAACATTTAAATTGAAATATTTTACCTTACAACCTTCACTTTCTTCATAAGAGACAATTTTTTTTTAGTTTACATTAAAATTAAATTACTGCTACTGTATTTCCATACTTATTCTTAGAATTAAATCAACAATAATAAAAACAAATCATAATACCTGGTATAGTATTAGGTAATGGTGCAACAATACCAGGTGGTTTGATATCTACTGGTGGGTCATCTCCCCAACGGGACTTCTTCCTCTTTCTGCGTTCCCTTTTGTTTTCTGACTCGTCGTCACTTTGAGAACTTGTATGTTCAAGCTTTATATTGCCTTGATTTGAATATGAATCATAGCTGGAATATGATTTAAAAATACATTAATAAGATTGACTATTTTATTACAATTGAAGGTTAATATTGACCATTTTACTATGTTTGTGTATAATTTTTAAAATTATACTAATCATGAATAAAGATTAATAACGCGTACGATTTTGAAATCGCGTGGAAACTGCGCGATTAGTCAAAGCGCGCGCTCTTTTTACTATAGTCTTAAGACATTGTACAGTTGCGTTACGGGCACAGAATGGTTTGTACGTCACAACGAGACTACGCACGAACCGCATTTGAAGTTAAAAAAAATGAAATTGAATGTCGAAGATATCAATTTCAAAGAATAATTTTAGGATAAACGATTAAGTATAAATTCAAAATACTTATATATGTAAAAATGTGTTTTTAAACATATATTTATATATGTATGTGTATGTTTACCTATCTCTTTCTTCCTTTATAAGTTTAGTATTATCATTACTATCGTCATCCTCCAAAGAGAATTCCGGTTCATATTTATCTTCAGGTTTGATCTCTGGCTTTCTTTCTCTCCGCATTTGATTCACGAGTTCCCGATACGCCTTATATTCATTCGAGTTGGGATTATGAAGAAACCTGGAACCATACGATTGTTAAATAAAAAACGCCAACAGAAAACATTCAAAATCTTTGTTTAAATGATTAACCTGAAAAATAGTTATGCAACGCGACTGGTCTAAATTAAATATTAAATATGATGATTACAATTATATATGATGAACCAATAGCCTTGCAAACTAGGTAACTGTATATATGGTAATATAAAAATGAATACAGTATCCTTTTCAATCTGATTGGTTTTAGTGGCGTTACCACATATTGTCTTGTATTTTCAGGACGCGTTCCCATTGGTCGCCGTTAGCCGATACCTCGACGGCCGCGCGGCGGACTGGACTCGGGAACGCATCTGGAGAGAGAACTGTACACCACGTGTCAACATACTGTGTTTTTTTCTCTTTTTATTATTATTATTATCATTATTGTTGTTAACAGACTGGATTATTAACAGAAGGCCATATTGTCCGTGCATTTTGTTTAAATATTATTACTTAAATGCTTATAAAACTTATAGAGCTTAATTTCTCTATGTATTACCTAAGAGAGTCCAGTTTTATAATATATTACTTCTCCTTTTATGCGCTACTGAGCCTTTGCTCGGATTGTTTTTCACTCTTCAGACTTAACTTTATATTTGTTTGTTAATTTAAATTTAAAAAAGTTAAAAGTTAGTTTTGAAATCAAAAATAAAGGAAAAGAGAAACTAGAATTTGTAACCCCGAACATAAGAACAAAATAAAAGCCAAAATTTACTATGTTAAATTGTATGAATCAAAACTTTTAGTAATTCTGCTAGTTAATAAAAGATGTAATATTACAAATTTTATTATTAATTGGTGAACGATGTTTACCTTGATGAGGGTTCGACGGCGCAGGTATATTGCACGGTTCCATATCTTTAGGTTTCGGGATATGATTTAGAGGCATGGGCATGGGAGGAGGAATATTTTGCAACTTCATTGGCTCAGGGGGCGGAATGTCTAAAGATTTCGAATCGGACATTGAATTTGGTCCCAAGAAGCGATTATGACCACCGTTATTGGGGCCGAAATTAGGACCGTTTGGCCCGAAAGGCGGTTGGGGACCAAAGTTAGGACCGTTCGGCCCGAATGGTGGGTTTCCTGAGTTTGGAGGCATCATAGGGTTAGGCGGACCGTTGGGACCTGACATTTGATTAGAGAAGGGCGGGAAAAATGGTGGCATAGGGCCATTTGGTCCCGGCCCCCGCATGTTAGGACCGCATATTGGTGGCATTGGACCACACGGGCCATTTGGCCCCATAAAATTGGGAGGCATCGAAAAATTTGGATTCATAAAAGGTGGTGGCATGGGCGGCATGGGGCCGGGCCCCATCATTGGACCTGAATTTGGTGGACACGAACCTGGTGGCATATTAGGGCCAGGGCCCATAGGACCAGGACCCATAGGTCCGGGCCCCATAGGGCCAGGGCCCATTGGACTGGGGCCCATCAATGGTGGCCCACGGCTCATAGGCCCAAAATTCATTGTACTTTGTCCCATAGACGATGAATCAGTACTTTGATTATCTTGAGAATTATCGTTTTCATCTTCAAGATCATAATCGTCATTCACGGTTCCATCGCGAGATCCCCATCGACCGGTATGGGAGCTAGGTGGGGAATGGTCATCGGGAGGTCTAACAGAAAGTTGCATAAGAGGAGGAATGTTTGTAGCGTCAACATTTTTCTTTCTGTCTTCCACCACA
Organism: Dryadula phaetusa; assembly: GCA_032432895.1. Taxonomy (NCBI): domain Eukaryota; kingdom Metazoa; phylum Arthropoda; class Insecta; order Lepidoptera; family Nymphalidae; genus Dryadula; species Dryadula phaetusa. The sequence goes on from JAOYRS010000061.1 coordinate 323,827, forward strand.
GGAGTTGTTGGACTGTGTGTCCGATGACGTCTTATGTCGTTCCAGCGGCGATGTCGGTCTCTGCCATGTGAGATTATGTATTATTAGTAATAATATAGTATATGATAATAAATAATATATCTGTGGCAAAATTACAAACTTCAGAAGTAAAAACTACATTTTTTAGTTACTATATGGAGCATTGTGTTTAAATGATTCTATTGTTATAATTTTTTTTAGTTTCACGCTATATCCTTTGTAGAGAGGTAGTCAGAGAGGGTGAGGCGCCAAACGCTATGATCTCTGCATACCTCTTTCACCTCATCGACAGTCATCAACCTCTTCATACATGCCCTTTGGGGGGTCCTCATGCTTTTTATCTGACTTTCGTTCAGTATCTTCGATACTGAGTTTTCGAAGGTCAACCGAGGTATCCCCAGCCTCTCGTACGGCTAATAAATAATAGAATTAATAATAAAAATGATTCTATTATTTATTAAGTACTTATTAAAATAATAGCAAAACTACCTGGATCCTCTGTCAGATCTTCTTTCACTGTGATGGTAAGATTCATCACTATCATGCTCTTCTTTTTTTACACTTGCCTCAGGCTTTTCTTTAGGTTCACTCTTTGTTCGTTTGCTTTCTTCTTGTTCTTGTTTCTCTTTCGCCTCCTTTTCTTGTTTCTCTTTACTTTGCTTTTCGAGTAGTGCTTTATATTGGCTCATGAAACTTCCATCATTTGAGAAAATGTTAGGTGATCCTGTTTCTTCACTTGATACAGGGCTTTATGAGAAAAATAAACATTTTATGAGTACCAATGTAATATATATTGTACATTTTATATAATTTATTGTAATAAAATAAGATTCATAAAAATGATATATACAAAAGTCTTAATGCAATAATTATGTAACTCTGTAATCTGAAGCTATAAATAAATATTGGTATTGTAAATGTAAAATCCAATAATTCCATGGTCAATTATACTTCAATAAATGATATTAAGCAATATTATAAGAAACCATTGTGGTTCATATTAGGTGTATAGTATATGCAATAGTTGTAAGTCTATTAATATTTAAGGTAAAAGGTTAGCATTGGCTATATAGAATTCTGTAATTTTTTTTATTTGTAATTAGTTTGTCATTTGGGCAACTTAAAGGACTGGTTAAAAATGATTTACTAGAATACTATTTTATTCAATAGGTAACCATATAACACCAAGATATTTTGTTGTTACGACTACAATAATTTAAAATCATTTTTTAATATGAAAAGGGGGCAAATATGCAATTGCCAGCTCTGAGATGGAAGTAGCAGGAGATAGTATAGTGGCATCTGCAGCCAGAACTGTCAGAACAACCAGTCTCTTAGGGAAAAGATGGATGGGAAAGCTGGCATTCATGACATTGAACTGGATATCATTTTTTTCTTGACTGTGATTGTAAATCAGTCGGAGGACTAACTTCCTACCATTAAATTACTGGGATACCCTACTCTTATGGGACACTTCCTAGTGGTAGAGGAAAATTATCTTCTACCCTGTCCTCTTACATTAAAAACAAATCAGTTTTATTAAGAAATATAATATTTTTTTGCAGGATAGCTACCAATATTGAACATACTTTTATAATTCAAAAGAGCAACTGTTGAGTGTCAGCTTTATGCCCATTTATTAATTAAAAAGTGCTAGCAAAAGTTTATTTGAATAAGGATTATTTCTAATACTACTTATAATCATAACAATGTTCACATAGAAAAACAATGATACCCTTTTTCCTATTTTTCCAAAGACATAGAAATATTATTTAACATCATTAATATATGATCATCATTTATCATCATTCATTAATATACAAATTAATAAATTCTAATGTGAATTGTGTAAATATAGTATTATCTACACTGAGGTTTCATGTAACAATAAGAGATTATGCAAGTAAATCTATTGAACAAAAATAGGATTTATTTCATGTTTGAGGTGAGATTTTGTCGTAGTATAGTTTTACCTCATATAAACTATGGCAATTGTTAGTCAAAACTCACTATCAAAGTCAAAACTTACTATATTTGTGTTGTTAAACAATGAACAACCAATAACAAAAAACTTCAATGCAAACTAATGCTTGCATATAACACTTATCAAATATTTTATTTTTATAATCGATTACTATATGCAATATGTGGTTGTAAGAAAAAAAACATACTTCGATAACTTTGCTTGAGCTGCTAGAGCTGCGGCCTGTTTTTGTGCTTCTAATTTTGCTTGGATTTCCATCTTCTTTTTTTCGATGATTTGTTCTTGTTTCGACATTTGTAACCATCTTGTACTTAATGCCGATTTATTTTTATTGTCTTTAAAGTGTATCGCGTTTGCACCGTTATACATAATGTTCTCTAAAAGCTAAAAGATTAACCGTAAAAATATTAATGTTATAATTTAACTAAAATCCACAAATTCGTGCAAGTAGAGATTGAACGAATTATGAAATTGTCTATGAAAATTCAAAAACTGACACTTATTTTTATAAAAACCATCGACAATCAACCTATAGACTAAACAAAATCTAAAATCTAAAGATCTTTAAATTTCCTTACTATTGTTCATAAAGATTTTTAAAAGAAGCTTAAATATATCAAATATTTATGCTTAAATAATTTATTGATCAACAGCTTCAAAATTTGATTTTGTTTTTTGTAACTCCTTCGAAGAAATTACTTAATAATAATAAAATGAAAAAACATCCATTATTAATTAAAATCTTTACACAAGAATATTTACGGGACTGACTTTCTGGTAAATAAAAGGTTAAAGAAGTTTACAATTAATGTACGAGTATGACAATCGAAGGTTAACAATTGACAACAGACGGTTAAATAATAATAATGACTTCATTTTAAAATAATAATAAAATAATGTCACCATATCATTAAATTGTAATGTAAAACATCATTTTATTTAGTATATCCAAACAGAGTAAATTATTGTAACAAAATGCTGTTTCTGTTTAAATGTATTTCCAAAAATATATTTTAAATGATCATTAATATTATTTAAATTTATTTACATAAAAATTTAAGTACAATCAGTAGCAATTAAAGTAATAGACATCATTGCGAGTCGTTGACTCGTAAATAAGGACGTAATAAATCCAGTAATGAGACTTGAGAGTGCGAGTCACCAGCAAATATTGAAAAGAAAATATATAAGATATATTTTATCTTTGTCTTATTATACATAAAAAAGAGAGACAGATAGGTACTCTTTTGCTATCTTAGTCTAGATCGCCTCCTCTTTGTTCTGTATAGACAGTGAAGCTTGACGTAACGTAATATTTAAGGGTTCGAATGCCACTCTGATGATTTATAGGGAATCTATTCTTAAGTGGTCTTCTTTTTAAGAATAAGAAAACAACTTTATTTTTAAGAGCCTAAAATATCCACATTGTAATGACATTATCTACATTCATTTTCATTGAATAATAACAATAGCTTCCAAATTACTAATATAAATAAAGTTTAACAAATTTGTTAATCACACCAGTTTTATAATCAATTATTAAAAGATGCTTAGTCATCAATATATCATAAAATATATCAAAACAAACACAATCCAACCTTAGGGAATGGAAATGAAACATCCAACATCATTGCATATTATTCTTTTTATATTTTTTTCTTCAGTTTAAATGGAAAATACAATTTCATTTATTTATAATGTTGTCATTTATTTATTGTAAACAAATATATTATAAAAGATTTACATATTACTATCAAAACAAAATATTCACAAAATGGCAGACTAACTAAACAATTAACTCATCTGTTCGTCAAGCATGCTAACAATTGCATATTTTTGAGCTAAACAAGAAAGAGAAAGTTTTGGCACTGATCCCATAATTCAAAATTAAAATGAAGATGGCATAAATGCACATTGCAGCAATACTATCCAACTTTAAGTTAGTCTGTTCATCCAGATTTTGAATAGGTACCTTTTATAACAATACTCTTCACAATCTCTCTTCAGCTCATGTACCGTGTGATCTACAATTGACTTTTGACAGACTAATTCGGCTCTGCGCTAAAGTCGCACGATGTGATCCAAACAAAACGCCAAAGAGAGCCTAAACTTGACTATTGTTTTTGTGGTAACTTGACAATCGTAATTAACTAATCGCTGCCTCATTAATCATTGAAATCGAAAATGACTTAATTTATAAAAAAAAACAACAAATTCTTGCGCCTTTCATAACAATTCCATTGAATGGATTAAATCAACTCAATTGAAACATTCAAACAAATTCTCAATCTATTTTAAAATAAAAAAGTACCTCTTCTCATTTCTGCATTACCCTGCCTTAACAAAATCATATTATACAATTAGACAGTTGGCGAAACAAAAAATAAAGCAATGGAAGAGGACGTGAGCAAAAAGAAATCACAAAAGGAACATTCAGCACATTCGGTCGCTTCGACGTGTGTTAAGGAGAATGTTCGAACTTAAAACAACAGTATACAATATAGTCGATTTCTGAGTAGCAAATAAGCTAAGTCCCTTCCACTGTTACACGAAATGCCGAAAAGAAAAGTATAATTCATAAATTGTACCTATACTTTGTTTATAATCTAATTTTTTTTACATTTTAATAATTTAAAAACAACCAGCACTTGGTCGAAAATTTATCCATTTTTTTGTGTATTTTATATTTTGATGAAATATTTAAAAGCTAATTAACGTGAGCCGATGTCAGGATTCATAGCTAGTCGTCGTTCGCTCGAACCGGCTGGCAAGTATCGCCTGACTCGAGCTTGTATAAACACTTGTATACACAATAACACTACCGCATCGTCTATACATCTTGACTCTTATATAATGCACTGATATTTCGAGGGGCACAAAATATCGCAGCATAGTTGCGGCCGCCGCCGAGCCCGGGTCTCGCCTCCTCCCGCCTCATATAATATATAGCGATTCATAAAAATAAAAACACTACGTCCCTTAACGCGCCTAAACGTCTAATTCGTACTTTATTTACATCGACATAATACATAGTATTTAAGTTGTTCGGTAATTCGACAGTCTTGCGAGAACGCCGTCGAGCGCGGGCGCGACGGCGGCCATTTTCCGTTTTACTGTACAGCAAATTTACAATTTAACGTTCAATCAGAATACGCAAACTCAAACATCTACATCTAAATAATTATGTAACGTAAGGATCTTCACGTAACGCCCGCCTTAAGCCGCTATAATATCAGCTATGTTAAGTATAAGGTGTGGTCGGGCGCGTGACGGTGACGTATACCATATTAAAGTATAATATAAATCAAATAGGCCAAAATTCATTGTTACGATTAGTAATGGGGTTAACACAACCAGATGATCGCGACGTCACGTCACGTTACGTCACGTCGCACCACGGCACGTGTCACGCGCCCCACGCTAATATACATTTGGGAATTAGTATTACTAATATATCACTAACTAGGATTTAAGAAAACGTAAGTGACCTCACTACACTAAATATCGCCTATTCTGTACAATGGACTATGATATTTCATCGAGATATATCTGTATAAACATGACAAAATACAAATCTGTCGAGCCATCTGATCACATCGAGAGCTTCGGTTTTAATTCGGTAACAATCGAGCAACGGTTGACATTTTTAACTCCCTTTGTGACGGTATTATCGATGATCGTTGTTATATATGTACATACATTATGTTCACTTTAAAGTGGTCTTTACACTGTAAAATATTGATGCACTATTAACAAATACAATATATAAGATTTAAAAGAAACAAATTATACTAAAACATGACAATGATTACGAATACTATAATATTAAACGGCTTTCCCTTACATATGTATATAAAAGTAGCAAACAAACCAATGCCAAGATAACAAACATGATTTTTATATTTTCGCTGTAGTTACAATTAACAACATGTATAAGTATATATTTACTTTAGAATTGATTGCTATTCATACTGCTTTGTTACATCATTTTTGGAGTACTCAGAGTGATGAGTGCATCAATGAACAGTGCTAAACAAAAACTCAGAATAATGGAATGCATTTTTACAATGTCCTCCGATCATAACAGTTTCGATTAACACAAGATATTACCACCTCTCGAGAAAAAACGATTAATAACATTCGATATTAATCGATAGTAATTATATAAAACAGTCGATGCTTAAACTACTGGTAACAATAATATTTTCAACGGTCGTCATTTAAAAATCTTACTGGTTTGCATTAGCAATGTTTTTGTGATGACGATAATTCGTGGCGTGTGGATCTAGAAGCTTATACAAATACAAAAATGGCATTACTAAACTTTAGTTAATTCATGAAAAGATCAAATAAAGTAATAAATAGAGAGAAATAATAAATTAAGATTCCAAAGCGAAGTTTAATCTAATATCATGACCGTAACATTGAGCATTTAAATGAGTAAAATGATAAAACAAACGTGTGAGCAAACAAGCAACACTTGCGCGTGAATTGACCGATATTTAGTATTTACGTACAAAACAATTGACTGAGTTCAATCAAACAAAAGCTACTAATATGCCTTTCGACATACTAATTGACAAAATCAACTGAAACAACATCGATCAACAAGATTTTATAATCTATCTCAAATGAATTTACTAGTCATATAATATATACTAACTATATATTATAATATTTATATATAATATGAATACATAACAAATAAGTATGTGTCAACTGTCAATACGTGACGTGGACAGATATAGTTTCTTGTTCACTAATGGATGACGCCATGACAGTTGTTCCAAGAGGCCGTCAAATGTCCTCAGATATAGAACAACGACAAGTGACATTTATAGTCGACCTTTTTAACAATAAACTATTTCCTCCCGTCATACTTATTCCTTTCTTGTATTAAACACACATTGAATGAGAACAAACATTACTGGTTAGGACATTTGAATTTGTATCAGAAATGCGCTAATATTGTTACTGAAAATGTAATCTGCAATTTGAATATTAATCAGTAGATGAGATTAATAATTTGATAAACTCAAACTACGAACGGTAAATGGCCTAAATAACGCAAAGTTGATAATTATGCAGAATAAAAATATTAATTTTTGAACTATAAATAAATATAATGTATGTAATATCATTTACTATTGAGATTTTTAAAATAAGGTAAAATTTAAAGAGAGTAGTTTTAAAATAGACTGATCACTCGAGTTAGTGATTTAGAAATGATTTAATGCATTGGACTACATTTTCATTAACTAATGGTTGACAAGCAGCAAAATAAGTATTTCATTTTAAAAGAGTGGACAAAAACTAGTTTTCACTTCAGAGATTAAATCAGAATTACTTAACGCTAAATCATTTTCAAATATGGACGTTAGTTTCAGGACAAAATACGAAAGACGGCTTTTCAAACATTTGGTCAAAGAGTGTTATATCCCTGGTAAAAAGAAAACATATTGAAAATTTGACATTATAAAAAGAAATAATAATTAACAAGTTTATTTAAAGATTTAATTTAATTTAAAACGAATTAGATTCGAAAATTGATAGAAAGAAAAAATATCAGGGATATACTCTTATAGATGGAATAGACCGCAATGCAGACTAACATAACTATATTTTTATTGTGAATTGGAGGGTTGAAAAGGACCAGAATTACTTATTTCTAGTGGATGTTCAACACTGGCCGGTTGTTGCTAACTTCGAGACGTTTTTAGCAATTAAAAACTAATTAAATATAAAATGTATTTATAATTTTGGCAAAATCTATGACCGCATTCACGTGAACCCTCTCGTCTCACTGCCGCTTTAATACTTAGCATCAAACTCCTTTGAGAGATTTCTTTGTGACATCAACGAATGATTTTAATTTACAGATATTTACACGACCGCAGCAGTGACACGGGCGGGCGGAAATAATAGAACAAATATAATAATATTAATTATATTAAGAGTAAAATGAAACTGAATATTACACTACCCATAGTAAAATTTAACAAGAACATGATATATCTTTTTATTATGTTACTATTTACAACATGCAAGCTGGGCAAGACGCATACACAATTAACGTCCAACATTAAAAATGGATGGATTTTTAAAACAAAAGGGACAGTATAATCGACAATGTTACGTATTCGATTGTTCTGTGACAGGATCTTGACATTATTATATGTAATACGAGATTTGAATCAGAATAGTTTCTAATTGTAGTAAAAAAAATATTATTTTAGTTAATTTAAAAATAAATAACATATCAGAGATTTGGTAAACTGAAACTGAGTAGATAGCCGGATTTAGGTAAAAATATTAGAATAGTATCCAAATAAGTCAAGACCTGTCACATATCGATATACAACAATTCAAAATTCACAATTCTGTTAAATTGACTCTAAAATTGCAAGAACCCCATTCCATCCTTTAAAAGGAATTTGTAAACAAAAAGAAAAAACTGGCAATTTTTAAAAGCGAAATTCATTTGGACAACAATAACAGACGGCAATATTTTTTTCGTGTACAATAAAAGTGTGGACGAACAAACATACTATTGGACTATTATGTACTTATCTGATATTAAAATATATATAATATAAGTTTTCAGTTATTTACACTATAAAAACCAATCGATAAAAACAAAAGGACCTATTACACGGTTACAAGTGTGTCGCAATCAAGATCCTTCACTACTAACAATAGCAAATAACATTATGGTACAATATTTAACCTTATATTGCGGACTTCCGCTCCGAGCCGCTCTACTCAAAACAATGCGGCCGAAGCGGAACACCACAGGCGCATGGTAAAAAAATAAAGTTTGATATACATTAAATACAGTTAATGTCCGAAAATATGTAATAATATAATTAGCTAGGTTTATAAATGTTTTCTTAATATTCATTATGGGCCCTCATATCCGGTAAACGACGAAGATCAACATCCCCGCTTGGTGTTTCGTAAAATCCTTTAACATAAATGTTTTCCTTTATTTAAAAATTAATGGAAGAACCGTAAAACTAAACGTACTCAGCTGCAATATATAACAATTTCATTAACTAAATATATCTGACCAAACAACAATAGTCGCACTGCCAAACGGGCAGACCGCGCATGTGTGTACAACGGCGCACACGTCGTGCGCGCTCAATATTCATTTACATATAAAACGTTAACCAATTCTACACTAGCACAATTACTCTACCAATTGTACGTTCGCGTCCGGGTCGATAAGGCATTCATAGGAATCTCGATAACGGAAAGCTTACAACTAGCCCTCCTCAATATACACACATTTACAATACTGCAATTTGGCGTGCACTGAACATTAAACTTTGATATTTCACTACACACGCGCCGCACGCGTGCGCATATATGTACACCGATCGATCACTATCTCTATACTTTAGTTGTTAAAAAGGCACGTACATACTATGTGAGTGTACACCTAACCGACAGTTTGTCGTTATGTACTTACACTAGACACCAGTGGCGAAGAGTTATAGAAGAACACTTATATAAAGGCAAATCTACGTTGAAAATAAAAATTGAAAACCGAAAAAAATGTTTTATATGATTTAAAATTAGCTCTTTTGCTCTTTTTTTCGTTTATTTATTAATTGTATTTAGGTTAATTTGTTACAATTTAAGACTTACAATAGGTAAACCGATGTGAATCGTTTTGTATGGACACTTCGCCACTGCTAGATGCGTACAATAAGTTATTACAAAGGCACGTACACACAGACAGACAGAGGTAGTCGAGTACATACATACAGTACACACGCGTACGGTTCGTATATATGTATATACATATACACATGTATGTATATATGCATAAAGTTTTGGTCCCGTAGCGGGAGGGACACTCGTGGTAAGTGTTAGAGGCATCGGGCGGGCGGCGAGTGCGACGAGTGTCAGTACGCTTGCGTCGTACTCGCGGTTGAAACTCGTTCCGGTTTGGGATTGCGCTGGAAATAAATTATACACATGTTAAAAGTGATACATGGTTAAAAAACAAGAAAACAATATACATCATATATATATAATATAATTAAATACTAATAATCCTGTCGTCAGTACAAATGTACGGGCTACAAACAAAAGACCTTAATTTGTTTAAAATCCTGGTAAATATAATTATGTGTTTAATGTTCAATCTCTTTAACGTTTAAATTATTTGAACATTGAAAAGTCACCGTTGTTTGTATATTATTTTTTGTGTTGTCATCTTTATAAACCTAAGGCATATTAAGTATCTTGAAAAGTATTACAATTTCAATTTAGCAATTTTAATTATACATAAATTTGTACAATACATAATAGTGCAAATAAAATAAAATTTCTATTTCAACCATCTTAAAAAAGAAACTAAAATGATTTAAAAACAAAAGATATCTATAATAAAAACAATTTAATGCTAACAATTAAATAATTATATTACTATATTAATAAAATATTTATCACCAATTTATTTTGACTTAACTATATATTTAAAATTAAATGTATCATAATCATTAAGTGCCGTTACTTTCCTTATTTACATAAATTGTAGTTGAAATATAAAAACCCCGTTACAATGTAAATATGACGTAAATCAAGAAAATTCAAATGCACTGACGTCATAACGCATAAAAAGTGCCATACTTTATCTTAGGCAATATGATAGGAATTGGAATAAAACATAAACAACCATTAATTGTGTATATCGATTATTTCAACATAAACATTAATTTACGCAATACAACGTTTTTTTGACGCAATATAAAATACGTCAATATGTTTGATAAATAGTAAGCGGATGTGTCAACATTAAAATAATAAAATGGTTAATTATAATTAAAAGCATTTGTAATATTTTAAAATTTACATGACTTGTATTATTGTAGCGCGATAAATAAAAAAGATGCAAAGTTATTAAATATTAGTGTTATAATAATTTGTTTATTTTTTAAACTAAAATACTTACTGAAATATGCCCATAGTCCTTTAACCGAGTTACAGACTTGAAAAGGTATATGAAAATGAAGCAATGTTTTATTTGATAGAACTCTTCTATCAAATTAGAATCAATAGTTATGTTATAATGATATTTAAGAGATGCAATCTCCACTAACTAGTTATATTTTATATATATGTGATGATTGAGGTCTACGATGACACAAACTAGCCCAAAATACACTAATTTAATCTATGTTTCAAGATATTGTTAATTTCTTAATAGGTACCTTAAAACCTTTTTGAAATTTAGTTTAAATTAATATAATTTACATTTTCATCAATTTTTCGTTACTTTTATCAATATCATATATAATGTTCTTAGCCGAGTCGTAGATATGTTAGCAGATTAGATGAAACCATATCATGCTTACTCAAATAATACCAGCAACTCACTGATAAGGCTACCGTCAGATTAAAATAATCTTATAAACATTAGTCTCAAAAATTGTACATATTATGAATAAAATTATTACTTGAAATATAATTAGCTGTGTAAGCTATATTAAAAGAAAATATACTCATTAATCAATTAAAAATAAGAAGATTTTTTATATTATATTTTTGTAATTTATTTTTAGCATCAATAACCTGATATGTAGTTTAAAAGATGTTCACTTTAATTTCGGTATCTATATTTTGACAAAAATATCTCAATGTTAAGTCTAACTAAGAAAACAACCTAATGTAAATAATCACTTGTAAATAAAGTTGTTTAATTTTTTAAATATTAAGTTCTCATTTACTGTATCTGCTTAGCCTATATTTTTACTATGAATTATTTATAAACATATATAATATCAAACAAAACTAACACAGTATAATAAAGGATATCAAATATTGACAAAGTTTGCTAAGTCCCGCCAATGAACTAAACATTTCTGGTGAAATATTTCATTCTATTATCAAGCCTGGTCTAGTAATATTTTAGATTATAGTATTACAATATAATGTATTATATTGTAATACTATATTAATAAGCAAAAAGATGTATAATATGTATAAGATTATTATTTCTATGCTGAGCGATAAATGAGAAATGTCCTCTAGTATACAAATGGAATAATAAGAATTCCCACTTCAAGAAGTATTGAGTGAGTACTCGATAGGTTGTCGTGGCAGATCATGTTAGTTTGTATAAGGTAAGTGTGTTTCCATATCCAGTAGGGTAACAGTCATTGGGTCCGTCCGTAATTAATACAACGTTTGTATTCCCACGTAGTGGGTGAATACTCACCAGATGGTCGTACTGGTGCACCATGCGCTTGATGTGCGTAAGCTTGCGGTGCAAGTAGTTGACGCGCCGCCTCTCGCGTTGGTAGGCGGCGTCGTTGCGCATGCGCTGGTACTCCTCAACTATGCGTTGCTCTATGCTCTGTTGAGTTATATTCATACAATATTAAATACTATAATAATCATTAATATTATAGAATGTATAGTGGTGAAAGTAAAATTTAGAGTTTGTTTAGTTGAAATTATCTAGATAAAAGAATATTTAATTTTCTGTTTTGCTTTGACAGACAGCTATAAATGATCATTTCATCAATTATAACATGAATTATAGTAGCAAAGAATTTTTGCTTATGAATAATTCGTATTTTCTGAACAAATACATTGGAAGTGGTTTTTTACTCTCTAAATTTATTATCTAAATCATTGCCAATTTTTTCTTTGCCAAATATTAAAAAAAACAACAATTTTGAAATGATAACTTTTGTAAAAGTCAATCGGTCATGAAACTGGCTCAATATTTCCATACTGATAAAATCCAACTCATTCTTTATCCAAACAGAAACTGTTACTTTTGGTATACAAAACTTAACAGTGGCATTAACAATTGTTAGAACTTAAAAAAATTCAAATAAATTTTATTTAAATATTAAAACAATTTTTTTCATTGCAAAAAAAAATAAATAAAGCCATTACTCAACGTATTTGCATACATTTATAATTTAATATATAGCATATGAGTAAATATTACAGATATTATATTGAATAAAAGAATTCACAAATAGTTTAATGCAAGCGACCTTGGCGCGAGCTAGCTTTAACCTTTTAAAGCCGCAAGAGGTTGGCCTTGCTTTTTACGAGACTGTAAGAGTGTCGCTATTAATAAAATGAAATTATATTATTAATTCAATATTATTTGTTAGCGAATTTTTAGCAGACACTCGTGATGTTGGAAATACCACCAAGTGAGTTAATTGATGTCGAATCAATTTACGTCGGGATGTTTAAATCTCATTTTGGCAATAAAATCTATTTTGTATTTATACTGACAATAATAAATATATTTACGTTTTAGGATTTAATTTGCAATATCACAAAATTTTTTAAACTGTTTAATATTTTTTAAAGTTTATTTTGCACGTAGAATTTACGTTTTTACTGCCAATGTTTTTGTAATTGTAGCAATATATGAAAAATAAAAAGTATTAATTCCATGTTTGCCCAGTGTATTGTCAGCGTCTTACCCGGTGGTGCGGCGAGAGCGGGTCGGCGCGCTGCAGCTGCTGCTCGAGCTGCGTGAAGAGCGCGGCGACCTGCGCCACGCGCGAGTACAGCGACTGGTACTCCGTGTACAGCGTCGCGAACTCGTTCTTGTACGCGCGGCGCGTGCTCGAGCTCGTTATGGGCGGGTATTGCCTGGCACATCACAAACAACCATCAGTACTCACCCTCCACGGGGAATCGTTAAAGGGCCAACTCGCATTTTGTTTACATAAGAATTATATAAAGGTAGACGAGTGAAAAGATTTTATGACCGCGGACCACGGACTACTGTATAGTGTTCGAAACGTCAGGTATCTAAAATATATTTACGAAGACAAAAATATACGCGATTTATCCGCTTAAAAGTTTCATTTAAAATGTGTAAAAATCGCGAAAATCAAAGATCTTATTGAGAATTAGATCTAGAATCTTATTAGAATTAAAGACAGCGATTTTGATGTACTTATTCAGGTTTTAATAAATAATGGAAAAAAGTATTGAGATGCCACAAAATTACTTTCATGAATCGATATCGTTGCGAGTACCGCGGAAGAGCAGTTTGTAAATGTCGGGTAACAGCAAAATGTGCTAAATTACAATTTCTATAAATAAGCGGCTATAAATTCTAAGCGTTGATTCTAATAGAATCAGCGCTTAGAATTTATAGCCGCTTAATTTACTTCTTACGCTATTTGTATTAGTTAATAAAAACTCATGTTTCAATCAAAACGATACCGTTTTTTAGCTTCACGCGATGTATCTCGCATGGCAAACTAGATATGTTTAGTACCTAGACTCAAAACACTCCATACTCAGCTTTTCGCCGAATTCAAGACATTGCGTGTTACTGCAACTTACATGTAATCATTCCCCAGAGTGGGCATCGAACCCACAACCGATTGCGATTAGTCAGTCGTTGTCCCATTGCAACACAATCGACTTTTTGTCAATTTGCGATACAAAATTACACAACATTAAAAATATACGATAAATATAAACTGAATTAACATTGAGATGATCAGTACTGTCCGTCTTATTTTATGTAGAGCTACTGCCGCCTCAAAAAATTGTTTCACTAAGAAGAGACGGATGAGTAATATTTTTGTTATATTATGAAAGAATTTTGTTTTTTGAAGACAATCTTGCAAATTTATACACCTTAAATATGAAAAAGAAAATATTTATGAATATATTTTCAAATATGGTTGCTTCATTTGAATGATATCTCTTCTTAGTGCAATAATATAGTAGAAAGCATTTTTATTGTATTTATTCACATCAGAACAATGCCTATTATTTTCCTTAAAAAAATAATTTATTTAAGGAAAGACAGTGTTCAGATATGAATATTCATTAATATTTATTAATAATCGATTTATCTTGTTTACGAATTATATTTATAGTAAAGAGAAAGAGATTTATAAGAAAATATTCACTATAAATTACTTAAAAATAGTATTATAAGACAAACAGACATACCTTTCTATGTCTTCAGTCATATTTTCATCGGGGACAGACGTTAAAGCTGTGTTTTCTAAGGGTTCCGTATTTGTGATGTCTTTTACTGAAACAATAACATATATATTTTGTTTTAAAACATGAAACTTTGCCTGATAAGATAAACATATCTATGTAAATGTAATTGCAACATTAGTTGGGTAATTAAATTGACGTTCAACAAATATCCTCATAATATTATCATATTCTTGGAATTTATATTTTCCTCTACACGTCCATACCATAGCAACATAGTAATATATTGATTTATTTTTCATAATTCGTACAACACAATTATATTATAAAAAATAAAAGCAAATCTATTTGCTTTTTTACAGAAATATCTTTAAAATCATTGATTAGTTTAATAAATATATATGATTTAAACTAAACATACCTGTGATACTAGTTTGCTCTACCGGAGGACTACTTCTACTAAAACCGTTCGCTTTCACAGGACTGGGACATATATCCTTAACAGTAGTAAAGTTGAGAGTGTAACCATTGTCCTTTTTAACTGAAAATAATATTAAATATACAAATTATTCATTTTACTAATTAGGTTCACATTTGATTATAGTTTAATGAAAAAAGCACATTATCTACGCAAGTCAATTATTATTACAAACATTATAAACAAGGAAAATAAAAAAACATTCAGAACTCTTCACACATTTACAACCAACTAGCATTATACTATCAACAACAAGAATTTCAATATAGGGCTGTATCACATTTGCATCACAAAATAGAAACTTTATAAACATAAAATTAGTTTTTATGTATAATCGTTGTAACATGATTTAGAGGTAATTGACTTAGTTAGTTGATTTAAGTTAATTGACTTGCAAATGGGTCTCCTGTTGCTTGGAATGTAGATAATAACACAAGTGTTTTAATATCACTATGCATTTAATATGTTATAGTACTAAGTCAGCAGTTATTCTTAAAGATTGTTTAGATTGGTATATGATGAATGAATAATACATGTCCGATAAGTATAATATAATATTAGCATAATAATGAACATACCAAAAGCTGCACTATTAAATAATGTGTAAAAATAAATAGTCTATAGAGAAAACAATAAATCATCAATTTCAAGTTATATTATATTGCAAACTTGGAATATACATACACGTAAAAAACTTATACATTTTTTAATAGATTTAATAAGATTATAGTTGAAACAAAAAAAAGATCTACGCATTTTCTTTTCTTTAACACATTCTTGTAAAGTATATTTCCATTTGATCAACATTATGAGGTGATATGTTAATGAGGCAGTAAGTTTGTGTAACAATTATTATTCAGTGAATAATAGGTATGTACAGTTTGGATTTATTTCTATTTCTACTTTAAATATAAAATAAAAGATAAAACACAACGATATTTGTCGGTCAGTTAAAATAAAGTTAAAGCTGTTCTAAAGAGGTGACAGAAAAAATTAAGTCATTACGTTTTTTATTTACACAAAACAATATGGCAGCATTTGATTACATATAACTTGGTTATATAATTTATTATATGATGTCATTCTGTTTTTTTAATACTATTATAATGAAACACTACACAAAGCTTTATCTATTACTACAAATAAATATTATGATGCAAAATGATAAAAATCGCATGCTTCCGATGAATCAAACAATAAACATCCATATGACAAATAAAAATGAAATTACCTGGTGCGGGGATTGAATCCGCGACAACCGGCTCTGTAAACAGAGCAAACGATTACATATAAATTATATGAATGATGACTTAATGACTTACATTAAAGACGAAATAAAATAAATTGTAACAAGCAATTGGTGTCAAATTTGTTGGCTCAGTTTAATGCAAATATTATAAATATAATCTATCATGTTAATATATAAAATATCATGTTTTCTGTCGTTTCAAAATATTTCTGTTAATTAATATAATTTACTTAACAAATTAAAATTGAATTTATCAACAAATATGCAGTAATTATATAAGATAAATAAGGAAAATTATTTGGCAAGTACTTTGTTCATTGGAGGTATGCAAATATTTAACAATACATTTGGATAATTATTTAAGCAACGAACATAAATGTTTATTGTTTACGTTTTTA
Source organism: Dryadula phaetusa (assembly GCA_032432895.1). Classification (NCBI taxonomy): domain Eukaryota; kingdom Metazoa; phylum Arthropoda; class Insecta; order Lepidoptera; family Nymphalidae; genus Dryadula; species Dryadula phaetusa. The sequence continues at coordinate 340,914 of JAOYRS010000061.1, forward strand.
AAATAGTTTTTAATTTGTAGTAATAAACATTATTATCATAATGTAGTGCGTAGGTAATTGAGGATACGGTTTTTGTGGTACATAGATTTGGAAGCGGTCGCGTTCGCGGAAACAGTTTTACCTAATTATGATAAACAATTTTTTTTGTATAACATGATATATTTTTATATATAACTATTTTTAAAGAATAGATATTAAATAATTATAACCTACCTATACAACTAGAAAAAATAAATAAATATGAAACACACGCAAGTCAATGTATGTGCGTTTATTTTACTTTATTACTAAATCACCGAAGTGATGAATTGAATAAGACATAAATTCTAACAATTGACGCAATTAAATTAATTTATATAGTATTATTTCCAAAAGAACCAAATTCAAAAGTAAACTATTAAGTACTACTTCAATCGTAACTACTGAGTTATAAATTTATTGTCATTTCTATTCCGATTGGTGCTTAATTAAAAGAGTAAATCTTTCACGCGATGATTGCTCTAACCGCACTATACATTAATAAGAGCTCAATTATTAACGGCCTAAAAATTGGACACATAAATTAATAACAAACATTACTTCTTAATAATATAATAAGTAATATTAAGAAAACATGGAAGATTTTTCCTTTGAAAGATTATCTCTACAAAAATATTTTCAATGTGCTTTTTGAAAATTGTCGGACACGAACCTACTTACTACCGTTAACGAGTTAAACGTGTTAACTTTCGAAATTACAACGCATTAGAAGTTTTTTGCAGTGTATTTCATTGATCACAAACATTGTCACAATTGCAAAATGAGTTTCTTTATGACGTAGTGTAAGCAGTACTAACCCGTAGTCCGCTCGTCCTCGTTGTCCGAGGCGTGGCGCTCCCCGGACGAGGTGGTCGCGTACCCGGAGGAGGGCGGCGAGGGCCGTCTGAAGTGCGATATGCGCTGCTTCTTGACGGCGGGCGCGTCGTCGCCGGGCGCGGGCGCGCGCTTGCCGGCGGACACGCCGGGCGACGCGCGCGGCGACAGCGAGTTGGCGGAGTCGCTGGACAGCGGCGGTGTTAGATTTTGAGGTTTCCGCCTGTTTTATGAAAATGTACATTGGTAACGAAGGCTAACTAATATTTAAAAATATTTTTATTACAAATTGAAACATGATTTGGAGGCCATACACGCTCTACGAGACAGCGTCTGATCGTATAGACGACTATACCTTTAAAATGTATTTTCATTCCTCTACTCTCATTGGCATTGTGATCCAATTTAATGTCTTTAACGATTCATTATTATAATTAATTATAACGTATCTATTACATGACAAATAAAAACATTACCAAAAAACAACATAATTACATAATAACAAAATTTATAACTTACACCATTACTCAGTTTATTGAAACTAAGTATTATTTATAGAAACATTAACATTTATCAAAAATACATAAAAATAATAATCCATTAATAAATAACTGTTGCATCGTCAACTATAAATCTAATTCACTACTAATAGGACTAGACTAATGAATGATGTTGCAAAATTTATTCTAGAACATTCATAAAAGTCATTACTGCTAATGTGAGAATTTTTTGTAATAACTTTTTGAAAATAATTTAATAAGTGTTATGTAATCATAATTATTCTCATAAATTAAGCAAACCGTTCTTTTTTTTCAATAATACACTATAGAAATTATTTAATTAAAGAATTTATCTTAGTCTAAAAGTACAAATATTTTCACAAAAAAAATTAAAGCAAAAATTTACTTATAATTTGATCATATAGTACTAAATCGTGTCGCAACTGGTTATAACCATTTAAAAGATTCGGAGTTGACATAGATATAAGTTATACATATATATCTAACTTTTTATTATTAGCATAAAATAACTGTACCTCTTGAGCATCCGTTTCTCTTCTTCAGAATAAAAAGGCCAGTCCTCGTTAACATCGTTCCACACGTGGCGTCGCAAATGGTAACAATTGTCCTTTAGTGTACCTATTTCAGGCAGTATCTTGTTCACCATACCGCGCTCTTTCTCTTTAAGACCCTCTGGAAATATAAATACTTTTAATTATATATCAATTAAAGTCATAATACGGTACTTTATTCCTATAATTAGAATTAATGCTATAATATCTTTACATACGAAATATTAAAGAAAACTTATTAAATGACAAGAGGTAATATTCTTTATAATTTAATGTAATATTATGGCACTACACTCTATTTACTTTTTTGTATCTACTACTCTTTTATCATTAAATGACATACAAAGGTAGCAGGTTCGATTTCATGTAGATATTAGTTCCGGTAAAGTTAAGATACAACGCGGCTGTGAGTACATACAATGCACTTTCTCTCGACATGAGTAGAAAGTGTAGAACTCAAGAGGTTTTATCTCAACCAGTGACATGAAGCTACATTTATCATAAAAAAGTTATCCCTTTAAACAAGTATGATTAAATGGCGTTTGTAAATCTTTATTGTTTTTCGAGTTCAATTATTGTAAATATTTAAAGGTTAGTATTTATAGTGAAATTTTATATTCCTATCTTTGTATTATTGTCTGAAACAATTAGCAAAATTCTAAATTCACAATTATCTATATTAATTAAACATAAGCCTTCGATATCTATGGAAATAGCCGTTACGTAACTACACATTTGTAGAACATAGGTATTTGCGAATACCAGTTGAAACTGAAATATACGGGCTTTGGAATATAAGCTTACCACTCATAAGTCTCGCGTACAGTTCGGGCTTCTTGAAAGGTTTCAGTGCTAATAATTGTATAAGTCTTTCTCTGAAAAAGGAAAAACAATACATTATTTCTCGCTGATTCATTGTTTTTGCAGTGTAAATTAAAAGTATTTTGCATTATATTTTATTTATTACTTATTTCAAGTGGAAGCACTTAATGCTATCACTATTGAAAAAACGACCAGGTCAACGTTTGTTATTATAAATAACTCACTTCTTGTACGTCACTATAAAGTTTCACTTCTAATCGAGTATAAAAAAACTCGGCCAATGTGAATTGAGATTGTAGAAAAAAGTGTAAAGAAAAGTTACGCAAGAAATGTAATAAAAATATAAGAGCAAAAATCACTTGGTATAATACAAGTAAAAACGCATTTTACTTTTCATCTTCGTTAATGACGGACAAGGCATTTCTTATAACTCGTATTGCAAATATTTAAATAGTAATATAAAATTTGTCTTATATTGTTTGTATATATCTCTATAAATATTCAGATTATACATATGAAATTGTAGATATTTGAATTATCGCCTTGAGTTTCTAAGCTTTATAATTTTGTGCATGTAACCTTGAATGCGCGTGAGTCAACGTCGCAAGCACAAATCGCTATGTAAAGTTAGAATCATATTACAATATCACTGAAGGAAAGTATTGTTATTTATTTAGTTGTATAATGTATGTTTTCAGTTAAACATTGTATTATTATTTAACAAAGACTGAAGTAAATAACACTTAAAAAATATGAGTCCTAAATAGACTATGCTTTTTTTAAATTTTAAAATAAATAAGAGAAAAAAGAAATAAAAATAACATTTCTTTTTTTTTAATTTTAACTAAGTTGAGTTTAGACACATGTGAACATTATTATATGATTATATATTATAAGATCTCAAATAATCTTTTATTTTAAGATATCAGGTGTTTGTTAATAATACTGTTTAGGGTAGCTGTATGTTTGTTCTTTACATATTTCCATATGTATTGAAAATTTAAAATTGTTTTTGTAACTTATAAGTAAAAAAAAATTAAAACGCCGCGAAGCGCACCACTTATATCACTAAATGATAACAATATGATTATATCGCTACTAAATTTTGAGGAATTTATAATTGTTTAACATTAAATATAAGGATATAGTAGTTTTGATTTTGTTTCAATGAAATTCTCTATATTTATATGCTTTGTAAATAATTATAATTCATTCCTGATAATTTAAACTAATTTTATTAAAGCCAGATGAATATAATATGTAAAATAATAAATATAAAAACAAAACATATCTTCAAACTGAGTAATAAGAATATGAGTATATTAAATTCGATTCGCTTTATGTTTATAAGACAATATGCGACCAATAACTTATCAGCCTATTATGATATACCACGTCAATTTATTGATTCAGATGTTTATAAAGTTGAAATGACTTGATAAGTTGAAACTTGATATTGTTGCGAATAAATATAAAAATAATAAAACGTTTACAGTAATAAAATTTATTTTCGTTAAGGATACTTATAAAAAGAACTGTTTTTTTTTATTTTAGTTTTCTTTTTCAAATACGTGTCAAGTCAATATTACATAAATCCTGATGTTACAGGCACAATGAAAACCAGAATACAAACATTTTTTCCTCGAATAATGTGACTACGTTTTTGCTGAATTTGTGTAATCGTTAAAAAGTGTGAGAATCGAGGTGGCCATGCACTTTTTATACTAATTTTAAATTCAAAAAATTGTATCTGTGTTATTAGATCTATTATATAGACTTTTTTCAGCTACAGTTTTTCTCGCATAGTTAGTCAAAGAGAAACAAGACACCGTTTTCCACTTTCCGTCTAAAAGAGAGATATTGCGTTTTAAGCAGCGGACACCAGCATCGCGCCGGTTTAACCAGAGTAAGGAAATATTCCTCCGAGTGGGAATCGAACTCACAATCAAGCAAGATAGCCTCTATTGAATAGAGAGTAAAAAAGTGACTTACTTTATAGGTCGCCTCGTAAGGTCTGGGTTAGGGGGTGGCCGTTGCTGATGGGGGTGAAGCTGAGTGTTAGGTTGCGGCTGTGGTTGTTGGACACCGGCAGGTGGCACAGAGTTCACGACTGGTTGACGACTCGCAGGTGCTACTGGCGGCCTCTCGACACGCTCTATCCTGTCCGGCCTCTCTGACCGCTCGGGTCTCTCTGGCCGGTCAGGTTTCTCTGATCTTTCAACCCTTTCGGCTCTTTCGAACCGATCTACTCTTTCCGGCCGTTCGGCTCTTTCAGGCCGCTCGGGTCGTTCAGGCAGATCAGTCAAATTCGATCCGTTTGTGATAAAAGGTCGTGTTGAGCGAACTTTTACTCGCCGCCCAATATCCGTTTGATTAGGTTTTATTACACGGGTGCTGAAATGAGCAAGCTTAGGTTTAGACACTATTGATGTTGTATATTTACAAATATATTTCGTTTTCATACAAAAAAGTAACAAATCATTATTAATGTAAAAAAATAAGAAGATATTTTCATATATAAGCTATTATGTATAATTCTTATACCATTTACTCTGCTCCGCAGCAATAGTTCTAGACATTCGGTCCTTGGTTGCTTCGTACGAGTCATCATTAGCCTGGACGCGCATCCTTCGCGGCAACGGTCCGCACGATTCCAAGCGCCTCACGCCCCCACTTCGGACGCATTCGAACGAACCCTGAAATAACCACTTAATTGATTAAGTTTTCCTTTTGAAGTAATATTTTGTAAATAATCAAATGACATTGTAAGCATGTTAATAAATTAATAAGAATATTTTAAAATTTAAATTGTATCAAATATTTCAAGTAGTTAATCGGGTTAAAAAATTTGTTTAAAAATTATATTCCAATATTAATAAATTATTAACAGAGGCATAACCTTGTCACAGTACCTATCGTTCGTAACCTTTAAAATGCCTATAAAACACTACGAGATTAGTTCCCTCAAACGACCAAAGACTGCCTTTAGCAGATTATCACTTATCCGGTAATGATAGCTAATCAGTATATAAATATTTAAAGTCGAAACCATTCGCATATTTCGGGTGGTGAAAATATTCAGGTCACACAATTGTAGACCGATATATAAGCTACTCCGAATTTGTCAGCCACAAGTTATGGTAGCTACCGCTCCGTGACCTACAAGTTGGAACGAGCACACCTTATCGGTGTTAAATATTATAGTGTTACATTCTAATAAATGTAGCACTTATAAATAGATAATATCTTCAATGGTGTACACAATTTTTAGATTTGCATAAAAAAAATAAAATGGCCAATTGACTATATGTGAAAATTTAAGTCTCTAGGAATGAAGGGACTTCAAAAACATAATTAATAATATTTATCATTTTTATGTTAAAATCTGTATTTCTTCCATTTATTTTTAAATTACTATCTCCTTTTGTATAGATAATACTTGAGAAATGTACCTGTGGACCCTCCATTTCTGCATTACTATTAATGCAAAATTTAAAAGTGGATTCGCCCGCTGATCCATTTCCACTGCCTGGAGCCGGTATAGAGATTTTCTGTAAAAGATATACAGGCTTATAAGTAAAAATGACGATATAATCTATATTGGTTACATCATAAGCATAAATATGATCCCTTCTTGTAAATAGAAATTATACATGAAAATTTAAATATTTCACTAAAGCGTGAACGCAAAAATAAAATTGTACAATAATAGCATCGACACCTCGTAGAGCTCTCTGAGAACAGTTTATTGAAATAGCTGTAACGTAATACAGTTGGTAAAATATTGCTATTTGTTTCATTCCTAGAATGTATGTACATGCTTGTCGCGCTTAGAAATTTGGCAACTGCTTCTATGAATCAGATTCGGAATGTAATCATTCTATGTATTTTATTAATTTAATTTGTAATAACTCCACATAACCAAAAAGGTGGAATTTAAGCGAATTTTCGAACTTAACATGAACGACGTTTTGCAGTAAATAACGACTTTCATCGCCTGGAATGGCAACGTCGCGGCTCCACAAGCATACAAGCAACCACTCAGCGCAACGTACCGTTTCGCCACCAACTAGACGTTTTGCACGCGATATTTAATGAATTTGCACGAGAACGTAATATGCAATTGTAATACGATCGCGCATAGATAGTTTGCTTTTAGTAACTACTAATCAAGCTGTTTTCATATAACAGTATTGTATTTCACATGAAAACAACTATATTAACTTTTATACATGTTTTTTAAACTTATTTCGAGAAGACTATATTTATGTATATAGCCGATATAAAGGTCGCAGACCGCAAATGACGTTTGAAGTGCCACAATGACAGGCAATTAACTCATTAAAAATTGCACCGTAACGCGCCTTCCCGCAGAATAACCAGAAAATATTCAATATAAAAATAATACTTGCAGATATAGTCAAAAATAGAACATAATGTTTTTACCAAGGCACAAATAATCATAAAAAGTGGTAGTGTTTTGCTCTTTAAAAAAAACGAAATGATAGGAATTAGAAATATGTATTAGTGATATATGTATTTGCTAGAAGTTCAAAAAGCATATCGCGACTGATGACCCCAAGGTGAAATATACCGTATACAATTATAGAGCTGATGAGGAAAAAACCCAGTACAAGACGAGCACGGCACAGCGGGGGAGCGCGGCGCGCGGCTTTCTCTGCGGTAGCAACTTCGACTGATATAAAGAGCGCGTCGCGATGGAATACTTCGGCATTCGGTGAACAACCGTCTCGCCCGCTACATTTGTACTTTTGCTCACTCCAGCTATTGTTTCATTTTCTTTGCTTTAGTACTAATTATTTTAGGGAAAATATATATATGCACCTTATGATTAGATATCTGTTTGTAGGTAATGAGTGCAATGCATCAGCTGCAGATTGTACCATGTCAAGGTTGTTTAGTTTCATTGTTTGTCTTTTATCGAAGGTCGTTCGAGTCTACGCCTCGGCAAGACCGGAAAATACGAGGAAATTCATTATTCGTTTTCAAGGCACTACTAGAATGTTGGTTTAATTATTTTTTTACATCAGCCAGAGCGAAAACGTCCCAGTTACTAGGTGTCAGTTACATCATTCTTGCTTGAACGCTGCAATTAATATGCTTAATTAAATTATTTAGATTTCTTTATTGCATTCGGGCCGTTCTGCGCAGCGACCAAGGCTTTTGTAGTTTACCTAATTTCTCAGCAAGCGGTACACAGCGTTGCAAAGTGAGAGGCCCACCGAACCGGTTTAGTATATTCGAGCATGATATAAATACAGAGAATCAACTTATGTTGGATTTAAGTGTCGAAATCGTTGTCGACTAAGTATGGTTCCATAGTTATCAATAAATAAATAATATGCGTTTGAAAGATTCGAGAAATTTGTTATTATAAATTCTAGGCGACCAACCCGGACGCGAAACAGTCGGCCGTGCGCCCCAGTCGAACTAGTTAACGTGTTGTATCTTATTGACGTAACGTTGTGGAGGTGGAACAGGTCGTTCGATACAAATTCGACTTTAAGTACCAACATATAGATTATAATATAGTTTATTTCGAATAAGCGTACGTCAGCACTGAACGATAATAAATAGTTCTCAACACTCATCGTAGCGGGAAATCCACGCAGCTGGGCTGTGATCGGCCCCATGTTAATTGCTTACCGGCTCGTTATTATCTTATTTTCTATATATACATACATAAGTCATTCGTTGACAATAATATGTTTTATAAACATGTCGAATGATATTTATCAGAATACCTTTAACTTGTGTACCAATGATATTAAGTAAAAAGAATTGATAATAGGTGTTGCTTTGAAAAAGTATAGGGTTAAATATAAACGTATATGAATATCCATTTCACTTTAATTTATTTTTTCTTTATAAGTCACTCCTCTAGGCCCCGGATATTCTTTATAAGGTAGTCTTTCCTGCAATTAATCAGGCTAACCTTGTTTGAACTAGTAACCGCATAATAAACTAAATACTTTGAATCGCTGATGAATTTTTAATGACACAATTTACTTAAACGATGTCGCCGCGTTCAAATAAAATGACGCATTTTAATATATTTCATGTTTAAATAAATGAGTTTGAAATATTTAAAATATAATTTAGAAATTGATTAATATTTTTTAAGTTGTACATTCATTTACATATTTTAGAGAATTAGAAAAACGGTACAAAAATATATTAACGACCTACTTAGTTGTTAGCAGCAGTAATCTTAAGAATTAGTACTTATAAATAAACAAACCAATACAAAATACTAAAGTTACTGGCGCGTTGATAAATAGCATGTTTTCTTTAAACAAGCCGTGGCGTTCTGAACGATACAAAAATAATGCGGAGTTCGCTTACAAGATGATGATATTATCGAACCCTACCGTGAAGAGAAAAAAAATAGCAAATTTGGTAAAACATTCAAGAAAGAAATTATTCTAACAATTACTAACGGTAGTCGTTACTTTCATCGCAGACACATTTAAAGGCAAGTGAGTGGCCAGTTATTCGTGAGGTTTCTACAATACTATTTGCATATTCGACTTTCTAATGGACGATACGGCCGTCTTGTCGCAATCGTTGGCGATGTGAGGTAACATCAATTCAATTAATTATATGTTCAACATACGTAAAAAATACAAGATTCAACACGCATGTAAGGTGACAATAAACGCAATTCCTCTAGCGTTTTAAAATGCTTAACTCTAAAGGGTTTTACCATTCGTAAAAATATTATAATTTTAGCAATATTATCCGGTGAATGAACTATTCCTATGTTAATTGTTTCGGTTTTACTGATTAGATTACGAACGCATGCGCAGTCTACTTACTGACGTGTAAATAAATTATCATATGCATGATAAAAACTATGAAAATGTCAATCTTTAAAACACATGATGCAAGAATGAAAAACAAATTTATCTGAATACTTTGCCGCGTCAGAAGCAATAAAAATATTTATTAACATAAAACGTAGTCTGAAATTTATTATAAATTAACATATGTACAATCTTAAATCAAAAGGATTCATTCCTGCGCCGTTCTCCTCGCGACCTTCCGACTGCGGAGGGGCACCTCTCACCGACGACGTGACTGCAACCACGGCCTTACTTTGCGAGGCTGTTTCGAACGTCGTACGTAACAAAAATCTTTCCAACAGTTACCCAATGCCCGATAGAAATTCTACTGATACCTATATTATAATTATATAGTATGTATATACACGTTAATATCACTAGCACTTCACGTGACCGCTTTGCGTAAGAAATATTTTTCATATACAATTTATTATTATAAAAATTTTAGAAATACATTTTATGGAAATTTTATAGAAGATAAGTTGTGTTTTCTTTAATATCATATTTGTTATGTACGCGTCTGAGATAAATGTGTTTTTACAAAACACTTAAACAATGGCAAGTAAAAGGCTAATGAATGTAGCTCAATGTGTCTCACTGAGCAACCGTTTCCATTGTGCGCTCATCCATAATAATTATACTTTACTTTTACTAAAAAATGAAATTATTATGAAAAGTTTAAAATATAAAATAAAAAAAGGTTTAAAAATATCCTTTTCCTTGTTAAAAATGCATTATTAGCTTTAGTATTCGTTCACATAAGCTAACTAAATATTATGTTTTTGATAATGATTAAATAGCTCTTAAAATAGCTTAAAAATTTAGCTTATATAATCTTACATATCCATTTCTATTTTGGACATATTTATGTAATTATTATTTATATAGAGTTAACATAATAACTAAAAATAAGAATGTGTATATGCGATATAAGACGCGCTACATGTCTACACAATGTCGCAAGTATTTAGATCAAGGTGCGAAACACGCGTTCAAGAATCGAAATGGATCTGAGGAATTTTTGTCGAAGATCACGCTATAGTATAAAAATGAAATATAATTTAAGTGACATTAAAAAAATATAAACTAAAAGCATAGTCATTTGTAATACAATAATATAAGCAATTAAATTTAAAATTGTAGGTATTTTGATTAAAAAGCACATATCAGTAGGATACTATTAATTTTAAATCACATCTATTGACAATGGATATAAAATCTGATCTAGAGAGATATATATAAAAATTGGATCTAGAACAATCCAGTCGGCAGACGCGGCGCCGACGCGGCGTGACGAGGACCACGCCCCCGTCTATAGGGGTTTTACTATATGAGATATAGGTTACTCGTGTATCCGATGCTGATGGAACACAAATAGTAGTACATACCTACTTACAACCGTAAATAACATAGCACAAGTCACTCCCTAATTACAACGTGAAATTACGTATCAAATTACAAGCCTTTTTTGTCACTTATGCTAACTGATATCAAATTTGTATCAAGATACACAAAAAAAATATTACAAATTATTTAGTATAAAAGGCAAGAAAATGGAAAGATCTTATTTATCATTTCTAATAAAGATTTAGTGACATTTGATCAACATGAAAGTAAAAATTGCAACGTACAAAGGAAATAATACAAAAATGTGTCAATAAAACGCGACGCTTTTGATTGTAGGAAACATATTTAGTCATTGAACGACGAACGAATTCGTGCATGGCAACTATCTGAGTACGTGTCGAAGTTGGTAAATATAACCGTATGGGAACGATAACTGAGCGACATTTGACTGGTAACAAACAAACAACGAATGACTGCACAATACAGACGGCAAATTGACTGCGAAACCGCTGTTTTATATAGGAGCGTTAAAGTAGGCGTGTTACGTCGTACAATAGGAGATATTTTCTATAACAAATATCACATTGTATTAGCCAGCTCAACGTACAAAAGTATTTTGATATGGTCAAGACATGTCATATGCTTTAATAATGTAAAACATTACATATAATGATTTATATATTCATATTATAAGCAATTATTTACAGTTCCTTAAACCTTAACCTTAACTGGAGCTAATTTTATTTTAATGTGATATAAAGTATTCATTTAAATAAATTATAGACAACTTGACAGTAAACATAGTTATAAACTCACAAACACATTTATCATATATCGCGTTTAAAAATTTATTTGAATGAACACGAAACGTCACCGTTTACTTAATTTGCGCCAAGCTGTAAAATTTTCACTTTCATCAAACATGAAATCCATTCGCTTTTAATTTAACACGTTTACGATACTTACTTATAAAAATTTTGCATGTAATCATATTTATATTGGAAATATATTCAATTAATATGACCTTAAGAAAATTCGTTTCAATTTGACATTAACAAAATTAGTTTCAACTTGTCTTATTTGTTCAGAGCTTAATATAAATTGTATTAGTATTAAAAATAAATTAATATCGATATCTAATTTTTTACCGGCAAAAATAATGTCTTGCGTTTAAATCTTTTACGGTTAGTGAAACTAACACAGAAAAATATATAAACAACAATTAGATATGCGCTATAGGAAATTGACCAAGTCGAGTGTAGCCGTACATGCCACGTAACTGTTAGTCTCTACTTCAGCTAATAAGATTAGTTGTATAACGGGTGTTACGATGCGGACGGCAGGCGGTTTTTAGGATAAAACAAATATGTCTGATTTGTCACTAATTGTAATTGTACAAATACAAAATGATTTATACGTACTTATCGATTTTAACGCCTTGAGCAACTTATAAATGATTCTACCGTAAGTTTTTTTTAGCTTCACGCGTTTTATCCCACATAGCAGGGTAATCAGAAAGTACCTAGACCACCGAATTCGAGACATTGCGTGTTGAGTGGTGGAACTCAATGCCGCACTTTGTCTTTACTAGAGCGAGGAAGTGAAAATAATTGAAATATAATCACTCCCCCGAGTGGGATCGAACCCACAACCGGTCGTGTTTACAGTCAGATGCTCTCCATTGCGCCACGACCAGCCTGTGCTTTTGGGCCATAATTGATAATCTACTAGCCTATGCTGATAGTGTCGATCGACCTAAAATCTGTTTGTGAAGGCTATGGCTATTGAATTTTACATGTAAAATTATAATAAAATTATTTAATTATATACTATAATGATCACTACTGCAGTATGCAGTATTGATCATTATTGTTAAATGCACTTGTTAATTAATTGTAAATTACAAATCAACATGTGTCAATTATAGTTTAGTATGACTCATGTAAAAGGCTTTGATAATTTCTTGCACGCGGCTGAAGTTCAGAACAGCAGTAGCAAGCGAGTGGTAACTTTTACCTAAATTATGTAATCCCAGGTATAATTTATTATCAGCCACCGAGGCAACTTTCGTAATATATTTGAGCTAACTCTATTAAGGCTCTGCTATTTAGTTATATAAAATTCCCAAGGAATTGTACTTTTTTCAATAATCAACTAGTAATTAGTAATTTTCGTATTTAAACTAAATTTAATTCGTATTAATCACTAATGTGAGGTTTTTTTACATGTTTTACAAGTTAGCAACGTAAAGTATCTTGTATTTTTTAATCAAAACTTATTTATTGACAAGTAAATATTAAGTTAAAAAAATACTAAAGTGATCGTTTAACTTTATTCATTATGAAATTATTAAAGTGTGCAACATAGTTGTTTCATAAACATTTTACCAATGTCACATTGCACATCGGATTCTATACAGTCACTTTATTGTCTTCTGAATTGATAATAAATACAATAGTGTTATCTGTTTTTTATTAATGTCAAGTAAGTTATTGTGCACTATTGATACTCATTGGTAAAAGTAATTGTCTTTTTTATATTCGTAGATTTCGTAAAATACATAAATTTGGTTTCTCATTGTAAAGTAAATATATAGTTAGAGAATATCCATTCTATTCGAATTCCGAAGCTTATATCATTAAAAATCAGAAAAACGCACAAATACATAATTATTGTTATATAAAAAGATCTGTAAATAAAGATGATCTTACTTCCTACTCAGGCATTGAAAGCAGTACCAGCAGTGTATGATGAGCACGCATTTTGCTAACTTTCATTTCACTCAAGGAAAAACAACATTATTGCAAGTAGCTTACGGTCAATCTTATAGCATACTTGCTTTACACCTTAACTCATATGCGTATTTACATTTTCTGATACGAAGCCCGGAGCAAAAAAGGTACAGTCCCTGTGCCTCAATCGATCGGGGTAATGACTGTATTTTCTTTCTTCCTACTGTCCGATAAAATAAAACAAAGAGTGTTCACGGAGAATTTTTTGTATAGATAAAGCTTTACAATTATACAATCAGTATGTTATATTTATTTTAATTTGTATTAAATTTAAAAGAAATGAATAATCAAAAAATATATTATTAGCATTTAATGAAAAGGCTAACATTTTAAATGAGGTGTTCGTTACCTAATTCAGAGAATAAAACGAACAATGATTCTTTGAGTGACTTGTGGTTTTCCTTTCGAATAGACTAACAGTTTAATATTGAGCTTACTAGCAAGCCTTTGAGTCAAGGCATTTCAATTACGAATACGATTGGGTTTTTGTTGTTGCACTTCACAAGCTATATACCATCGTTTATGATTTATATCAATTACGCTATGACAAATACTAAGCATAGTCTCTACAATTATGTTTTTCATACTTGCATCTATTTACTGCCTTTGTTTACTATATAAGGATATACAAAACTGACATCCTACACTACAAATGAAAACTACGGATATAATAATTAAGTAAAATGTAAATACTAGTATTTTCCATTTTAAGGCCTTATTATACCCAACAATACATATTACTTTCTTCACCAATGATCAGAAGTTAATAATAAATATCGATTAACCCTACCTTGTGACTGCTATGTGATGTTTTTAAAGGTTAAATAGGGTTCGTAAGATATGGTGTAAAGGTTATTTTTAAAATAAACATTTCAACATTTCAACCCAAACTAGAAAAAAGATCTGTGTATAATAAGTCATTATTAAACATAAATGTTATCATCAATAGACTAGGCATTTTTTGCGAATCGCCGGCAATCAAATAGCCTTAAAAGTGAAAGTTATGTAGGTTACGTACCTGTCCGTCCATATTTTTATTACGCACATTTAAGGTAGTTCTTATGAATATAAGTGGTGATGGAAACTTTTTTAATCAGAATAATTAACACCTATTGGCACCTTATATTATGCCTGGACGTAAGCTATCAGGTAGACGTATCCAATAGCAAAATAAACTACTGTGTGCGGCATAAAGTGAAAGTGAACACAGTGCGCACGTACCGCGTAGTCCCAATAAGACGACACCACCGTCCGCATACCTCAGCAATTACCACGAGGAAATCAGAACGGTTCCGCCGTTCCCTGCGCCCTCGGTATACACGATTCATGTCTATTAGATAATGGTTATAACGTACTGCATCTTAATACATACTTATACAAATAAATAAAATTGGAGCGTCCATTTGTAATATTAAAATTACAGCTTTTAACTAAATGGATGTGTATATACATTTTTGTCTGTCTGTTTGTTCCGGCTAATCTTTGGAACGACTAACGCAGCTACCTATTTTAAGGGATTCTACTAGCAGATCACTAATATAATAAGGAGTAACATAGGTTATTTACACGCGGGCGAATTCGCTGACACAGCTAGTCTAATGTAAATTTACTAATATACATGTTAAAAATAAAATAAGTTGTCAATTATAGCAAGAAGATCCCACTTAACTTTTAGCGGATGCAATTTCAAAGTAGTTTTTGTCCAGCAGATGTTACTTTTATTAAAATTACGGGAAGGACAATCACTACTTAGCACGCACATCCCAAAAACATATGGAAAGCGTTGATTTATTCTTTTTTTATGGTATTTGCGTAAGAAAGGATTTGCGCCGGGAAGTTTCATATTCGGAAGTTTTACTCTTGAGATCTATCATAAAAAATGAAGCAAGGTAAATAATTTAATATAATTAATATTGCAGTTATTAACTTTGTCTTCAATTTTTTTAAGTATTAACTGAATAATGTAATGTATCGTACATTCGTAATAGAACAGGAAGCCCCCGACGTGCGATTCTATACGAATGACAGTGCAAATCTTGTCAATCGCCAGTTGAAATTATGTATTTCCTACCTTCATCTGAGGATGATACTTCAAGTGCTTTTAAATTGATCTTTAATATCAGCGATAAATACTCACTATTAAATATTTTCAAAATTACAATTAAGTCAAAAGTTAATCAATGCTATAAAAATAATTGCTAAATTTAATGGATGTACTGAAACTTTTACAATTTTCACGAAATGAATTTTGTTACTTCGATTCGTCCTTGCTTTGAACGTAAACAGTATTGTTTTGTCACGTGGCGATTGCTATTTTCAATCTGTGTAAGGTATCGCGTCGACGGAAGGCTTTGTTAAATGGATCAACAAGCATTTACTAGTGGAACATTAGTTAATTTCTTTTGAAATAAAACATATATAAAAATTCTTAAATAAGTTAATATTTGTGTTAATTTTTTATGTTATATATGTATGAAGTGAGCATATAAGACGAATTATAATAAATGAGTAAAAAAGAATAACAATTTAAAATAGGAATTGGGATTTTCATAAGTGTCATAATCAATAAATGTATCGTATTCCGCTGCGAGATACAATACTTCTCAGTACAATTAGAATAAAAACTGATATTTATTTATTTTAATATAATAAATATTTTGAATATAAATGGTAAGCTTACTAAATTTGATGAATAAAGATTAACATTATAAAGATCCAGTTAAAGGTATATCCGGTTGAAATAATGAACAAAGCATGTAACAGTCGCTTCAGATAAGTTTTCATGTGCATAATAAACGAAATCCTGTTTTCAAGGTTTGCAATAACGGGCCCGCAAGGCGATGGTGTAAATAAAGCGACTCGGGAGGACATCGACCCGGTATATCAAAACGTATTCATCTTACATCAATAATATATGTACATCTCTATATGTTCAATTTTGATATAACTATATTGAAAGTTCATTGTACATAGATTACTGGGTGATTCATTAGATGAAATAGATAATATAAGATATAACTGTCACTTGGCAATTCAAAATGAAATATTGAATATCTGTTAATATAAATGTACAATTTTATAATTATATACTCTTAAATACAAAAAAAAAATTCCGATTAAAAATAATAAAAAAAATATAATTATATTCATCAAAAATACTTTTATGTGGCTGCATCATGATTTGTACCTTGTGACAAAGACACGATCGAGTCCTAAATAGGAATAAATAATTACCGAAGGAGTCGTGAGTAATAAGGGGACAACGGCCGGCGCACCTGGGAGGTGCATACGATTGCTCGCTAGCGACTGGAACCGTTTCTATTTTTACACCCTCCACTCTATCTTATTTACTATTCTGGTCCGCCACTCATTGAATTGTGGTTATTATGTGCAAGTTGGATATGTGCCAGCGACTCAGACCTAACACATTGATAGTAAGATATTCAAAGAATTATATTATGACGGTGAAGTGGTTCAGTGAAAATTATAACGGGAGCATTTTTAGTATTTTTTGTCGTTTATACAAAGTCAAGGATATTAGATACGAGCAGAACGTTAGCTTTATTTTATGTAATAGCGTAATAATATGAAGTTCTAAACAGGGACAATTGGGGTCATTTACATACGTTATGGACAAGTGAGAAAGAGCAACAAGAGAAGAGATCACGTCAAACCGGCGAGCTGGCGACGGTGGCTAACAAAACCGGTCGCAGGCGCCGGCCGTCGGGCGCAGGATCGCTTGGGGATTATCACTTTGTAAACAGTATTGCATTAGTTACGTTTTTTAACAACTAAATGAATAACACTTACAGCATTTATCGACGGAGCCTTGTAAAAAAGTTGATTAAGAATTGCGAACACGGCCTCTGGCATTGGAGTGAGGACAAGCCGAAATAGCAAAATATTAGTTACTGATTTTTCTTAGAAATTATATGTACATCGTATACAAACATGAAATATTTTTATAATCACGTAAACACAATTGTTCTTTTAACCTACCATTAAAGCGCGACTAATTCACTTTTCGACATAATTCGGGGATAAAAAGTTTTATAGATCGACCGCAACGACAAGAAGCAAAACGAAATCGGTTAAGTGGGTCATCATATAATTTCGCAAGCGTATCGAGTGCCGCAAGCATTAACTGGTACGCCTGAGGCGAGTCAAGGCCCGCACCGACGTCTACTGCTCCTGCTTAAATTGCTAGTATGCACTATACGTTTTCTACTAAACATGTAATCGCAATAAACTACACTATTGTAGATATTGTTAAATACATCAATTTTAGACGAATCATATTGGAATGAGAAATACACAGACAACCTAATAAGAAACAGAAGATAAAAAGACTTAGTTTACATGTATGTATATTAATATATATCTACAACTAACGTAAATGCGCATTCTTAAAGATTGGCAAATATTGTACTAACATAATTATGAAATTATTTCATATATATCCTTAAAAAAGTAGGACAAAAGAATCCATAATCTAAAAAGTTGGCAGAGGACTACATAATAAAAGTTCATAACGGAACTTTTAACGATCTTTTTGGACAACGATCACTTAAATAAGGTTATAGAATGCCATTTTAAACTAGCTATTTAAATTTAAGTAACATTCAATTGCGTAATAAGACATGCGTAACTGACAACAGTAGCATGTGAAAATGTTACCTATCAAATTTATCACGTTCGTGAATGTTAAAATTTATAGACTTTTTCCCTTATTACTTATTATATTTAGTATTTTAAAAATGATTTAGAAAATTTTATTTTACTATCTACTTACTTTTATTTTTACTTAATAGAATTATTTGATAAAATTATTGTGTAAGCTGTAGTAGATAAGTACGTGTTAATATTACATAATCTCATTTAAATACAAATCTAGCATTAGAATAAACTATTTTATTACCATATTGAAATCTAATATTTACTAAAGTGAACTTACCCCTTCATTTCCGGGTAGGAACTGTATTTTAGGTTTAGCCAATTTGTCCTGAAAAGAAAAAAGGAAATGTTAATAAATTAAATTAAAAAATATATTTGTGGTCATTAAAACATAATGTATTTTATTTTCTGAGGTCTACAAAAGCATCAATAATTTACGAAATTCACTCCTACATCATTATTAATATTTACATAAATTGTGATTTAGTGTATCTAAAAAAACCATGCTTTTGTAGGTAAAGTAGTGCCTATACTAGGTTGGGGTAGGGTGCAGTACATATTTACTTCAATATAATGCATATATCATTAATATTTCGTACAAAATGTTGAAATTTACAAACAAGACAATGACATGAATTCTAATGCATTAGTTATTAACATTGCCATATATAGTTATATATTACAATATGAATTTTTCATACATACGATGAACAATGAATCATAATGTACCTATAGTGTTATTGAAGTCAATATTTGAACTCAAACAATGTTTTACGATACGATACATGTGTTTAATACAATGTTAAATGTAACACTTTTATAGTGTACAAAATTTTGCATGTTATCGCTACCCATATTGTAAAAATTATAGTATCGTAGCAAAGCACATGAATATAAATGGTGATTCCGCTAACAAAATAATAAAATTTAGTAATTAGATGACAAAAAGTCATACTAGCCGTTGCTCAACTACCCAGGCCGGCCACAATAAGTAAGTGTCGGCAAGTTGTAGCGTTGCACAACCGATGGTCGAACGCGAGAAACATAACTAGGCTGGGCGGCAGTCGATGATGTAAACTTAAAAATTGCTTTAGTTACTTACTTAACAACTGAGCTCGATGTGAAATTTAAAGTTGCATCGCGGTCTAGACTGGGTGGGGATGACCCGGAACTAACTTTAAAGACCCTGACTTTGTATAAATTTATGGTTATACTACTATCTTGGAAAGAATTTGTCTGGTTATTTGTTCAAAGTTTAACTTTGATATGAAAAGATTAATTGCTGTTTAAATATAAAGATTGAATTTTGCCTTCATTAAAAATTGTAAGAATTGGAACTTGTTGCGAGTGCTAAACCAGTTTTACTGGCAAGGTCGTGGTAAATAATTATATTCAATTGTATAAATTTATAAAAATTAATCGAGCATAGTTCAAGATTTATTTTTGATATTACGAGTATATGCAATGCCAATACTAAATTTATAAAAACAAATCACGAGAAAGAGTGATTCTAATAAAATTGTTTAAATATTTGTATTACTAAAATTTTTATCCCGCATTGAAAAAATTACCTAGTGTCAAGACACTCCGTACTTCACTTTCCACAGTATTCGAGACATTGCGTGTTGAGTGGTGGAACTCAACGCCGCACTTTGTTTATTACCAGAGCGAGGAATCGAAGGGGGGATCGAGGGGATCGAACCCACAATCGATCGCGTTTACAGTCAGACGCTGTCCCACTGCGTTACGACCGGCCTCAAATAAAATTTTACAATAAACAAATACAAAATCTAAAACTACTAAATAGAAAACTAATATTTGGCATGTACGTTTCAATATTATTAGTGTTAAAAGGAGAAACATAAAATTAAAATTTCAATATAATTAAACCGAGTTAAAAGTAACTTAGAAACCTACATATTTTTCTTATTAGTAATGTAACTCTTAAAAATATTTAAGATAAATATTTTTTCTTTGTGATTTATGTGTTAATAAATTTGGCAAACAATTTTCAACATAACATATTAATCGTTAAGTTATAATAATAATCTTAACATTCTGTTCACTGCTATATTGTTAATTTGAGCCATAAAAAATCCAAAAGTATTTTTGACCTCGCGTTAAATTGTATTGTACATTGAAGTAATGAAAACGTTCAGTAAACGACCTTACCAGAATACTCTGTGACCTTTTAATCAAATAAGCTTTTACAAATCTTTTACCACTTTAGATCAAGGTACACGGAAATTTATGATATACGAGAGGGTCTTTTATATAAGATGCACATGATCAAATAAACTTGAAAATAAAAACATCACTTTGATTTAAGTATTAATTGCGCAGAAGATATAGATGCAGCATACCACAAACGAAGATAAGAAAGTGTCAATTCGCAAGGCGGGGCCCGGTACCGCTGCACGAAATTTCAACCTAACGAAGTGGGCATGGCGACATACATTCTTTGGGAACAACGCCACATCCGATAAAACCAGTACATTTGTTATTTTGTCCAAACCGTGAAAGTAGAGAATAAATCTGACTAAAAAGATGCGTTACGCCACAAGAATTTAAAGAAAACGTAGTATTTTAAAATATATACGATTTGGTGTTATTATGTTTAGTCATAGCTGTGGGGATGTTGTGTAACAAATTAAAAAATAAAAACGAATATTTATTTGCACAAGCATCTAAAAAGATAAGTTTCATATTGTCATAGTTCTATGTAACAAAACTTGTTTGTTTTACTTATTGATAATATAACTAATATGGTTCGATGACATCCTGTTAGGGTAGGGTTGCATCATCCCATTTTTTGGTATCTTATCATCCCTTTTTATCCTTTTTCTTGTAACCACAAACAAGTCCAATAATAGTAATTAAATAAAGTATAAAGTATTTTTTATATACAGACAGGACTCTAATGATTTAGTCTGTGTTAAATATACATTACGTAAAGCGTCGCGAGCACTGTAAGACCTGTATAGGTTGTCTGGCATTTTACAAACCAGTTTGATTTAACCATGTTTTTAGTTTCAAAGATAAAACACAGGTGGGCATTTGAAGGTGGAATATACAATAATAAAAACAAAGTGATACAGATATAAAATATTACTTTGGTTGATTATAAAAAAAATACCAACAAGACGTTTAAAATATTTCAACGAAAGAAAGGATAGGGTTGCAAAAATAGAACTAAGTAATAGAGAGGGATTGCTTAGGAGTCTGACATCTGTTCGCAGGGGACCAGGTGTCAAGGTTTGATAGGACGGAGGGTGCGACGACCTCGGACCCTAATGTGTGGTGTTTTAACTCCCCCAGACTTATCTTAAACATATCGGCGAATATAAAAGTACAATTTTTTACGGGAAAGTCTACACATCAGTTAATGAAAGCTTTTTTTGTGTTGACTGCTTTGGGTATGGGCTTACCATACATTTAATATAAACTTAAAAAATTGTATAACTATGTACAAATTAGGTTTTATTCACGACGATTTTTACAACTTGAAGCGTAAGTTTTATAATAGAAAAAATAATACTTTAACTTTAAACACATTTGAAAATCATGAATTTTTACTCAATTTTTCACATTAACGATTTTCTCATGCTGAAAAGAAATGCAAAGTATAGGAAAAAAATATCAATGTATAAAAATTAAAAAAATGATCTCAACTCCATTGTCTAATCCATCATACCTAATTAAACTATTGATATACCTATATGTAAGTTTATATAAAAAAAATTCGAATGCAAACAATACGATAATAGAAACGCAAATATTGTGCTCCTTTTTGGTTGAACTAAAGTTTTACCTCTGAAACTGAATAGTAGATATAATATGTTCTTCTTTTAATTATTTTAAAAGAATTAATGTGTCGAAATTCGTAATAAGTGAAGCTATGGCGGGTCAATGAGTATCCGTAGTATAAAAAAATCAGACCATAATTGGCAATTTTGTTAAAACTTGATGTTAGCTTTGTTAATTGGTAGGTCGCCAAGAGAGAAGACAAAAATCTTCCTGATTTAAATATAATACTTTTTACGTTTTATCTAAGTTATAATAAATATTATCTATAAATAATATCTAATAAATATTGACTATGATTATGCTAATTTTGGATAATTTCGTAGGAAAACTTCACAAAATTGTACTATAAGATACGATGTAAGTTATAATCTCAAGATAAGATAAATAATAGACTAAGATTGCACTTGTTAAATAGTGTGATATAATTTAAAACATTACTTTTAGAGAAAAATGGTCTTGTTTGCATAGAAAAGGAAATCAGAATGACTGGAGGATTTGAAATATTTAATCATTTCGATAAATGTTGACCCAAAAAATGTTAGCTAATATAATGAAGGTCCCATCCACCTACATATTGAACAGTAATTTATAAAACGTTATCTTTGTTTATATAATGGTGGATATTAATGTGTTTCACGGTTGCTTTTACAAAAACGATTTAAGTATTTGAATGGACGCTGTGCTCACGAAAAAATACCAGGTGGCACGTTCACAAAACGATCACAAAAAACCATGTGTCAAATCGTATACTACTATCGGATTCTCAATTTAAATGCACGAGTGAAAGTGGTCAAAATTGCGTGGCAGCATAACTGGAAGGTGTGCATAATGTACACAGTGAATTCATCGATGTTAAAACACGTGCATACAGTAGGGAATCGGTCAGGTGGGCATGTCTCGAATCTTATGTTACAAAATAAATTGTGTAGGTTTGAAACTTAGCAGATTTGTCTTTTTTTCATTATTTCACAAGTAAGGCATCTGCTGCGACGATATCCTATGTATTATGAAACAGTAATGCTTTTTTTATGAATCACGAAATTATTTTGGTATTTGGTAATGTTGAGTCAACGAGGGCTACAAACTATTATAACTTTTCTCGGCTTTATAATAGATGAGGTTTAAGAAATATTGGTTCATAATTATTATTAGTACCTCTTAAGTAAAATTATTAACATAATTTGTATTTAAATAAGTACAACACTTGATTTTGAAAAGTAATATGTATGTATTAAGAAGATGGCATACAGAGGTTTTAACTTGTTGCCTATGCTTTTTTGCAAAGCATTCCGTCTATATCAGTGATTATTATTTTTTCTTTGTTTTTAGCTTCACGCTTTTATATCGCATAGCATGGTAGACAGAAAGTACCTAGTGTTTTCGAATCGAGCGTGTTGAGTGATGGAATTCAACGCCACACTTTGTCTTATCAGAGCGAGGGATCGAACCCACAACCGATCGCGTCAGGACCAGTGATTAATAAAACTAATATTCATGTAACAGAAGTAGTAAATTATCTATTTAATTTCTCTTGCAATGATATATGTCTAAAAATGAATATAATATTTTCTTTGCATTATACATTTTAAGTTTTATAAAAGGAACTTTCATCTTTTCTATTTAAATATCTTATTTATTTAAGTGCTGAAGATAAAACAAGGTACTCAGAAAGTATGTTAGAGTAGGTCGACTTGTGCAAGTAAGTCTTTTTTTATCGTAATAACCCAGCACACTGATTTGTCCTTTATGTTAAATATAAAACATAAATAAGGCTTTACAATTACAGACAAAAGTCGAGAAGATCTACGATGATTTACGAAGAAGAAAATATTTGAGATAGACACCGCGCGATAAAAGGTAAAAAACTAAGAAATTTGTCAACCGGAACTTCTTAAACTTGTTTTTAAACTTATTTAAAAGAATTTATTGTTTATGGACAACGGCAAAGTCATAATTATTAAAAAAACAATGAATATAAAAATACCTAAGATACCGAATTGTTCATAATACGCTACATTTTTACTTGCATGTTATGTAAAAAGATTACTTTAGACATTTTGCAATTAACTAACGAATAAGATTAAAAAATGTAGTAAGTATTACTAACATATTTTATTAATTTGATACATATTTTGTTTTAATTAGAGAACAATATAAGATGTCTTAAGAAAAAGTCACATGCGTTAATAGGCTAAAATTGGGACCGGTTTCGTAGAGAGCGGAGTAGGATGAAGATGTTAATTAAATTTTTTGTAAACCTCTAAAACATATACTTTCACCTCAACGCCCCAACATTGTCATTGCGCCCGATTCGCTTACCTAATGTATTTTGGCTTTACGAAACTAGCCATGAGCTATTCGTCGAATATTTGCTATCTTAGATATCATTTTATAATATATTATAACATATTAATTGTACAAGGAAATAGATTAAGCTACTTTTGAACATTATTAGTTAATGTTCAATGATTATTTCATAATAGTTGGCCAAAAGGATTATGTTTAAATGAGTATGAAATGGTAAATGACACCCTGTTATTTAATGGTACTTAATCATTTAAAATATATCCAGGTATATATAATATAATCAATAGTTTCAATATCAAAAGTTTTTGAGCAGCCACAACTTATATACTTTTAGAACAGAGTATTAATTTTGCTCTAGGAGAAAACTACCTATTAATTTTATTTTGCATTTGTTATACTAAGTATGGTCTTGCAAAATTTTGAATGTGTAAAATGAATATGGTTTCAGGTACTTATTGCATGATATATAAAAATATGATATTCAATATTGAAAAACATAAATATACATAGCATTTGATATAAAATGAGTTTCCTTATCTTTCTATTCTCTATTGTTAAATTATTTTTAAACACATTTACAAATCACAACAGAATTCTAATAAGCTTTGACTTTGATGAATAAAAATTCACCAAAAATGTATTTAGCAAAGTTATAGCTATTTTCAATTTTTAATATAAACAGAAATATTCTAAAGACACTTAAATTTGCTGGAATAATGCAATGGCAATTTCTGCATTTACTTTATGTAACCAAACCTATGTATACAATAAAATTATGTTTCTTTATTTTTAAAGTGTTTTTCTATTAAAACATGCCAGTGTAATTAACTGTAAAGAAATAAAAAAAGTTAATGACATCTGTATGTGTATATAAAGTTGTACTAAATATTTATTTCAATATTTATAACTTATAAAACATTTGTACTAAGTAATTATTCATTTCTATATATAAATAATATAGATATAAATAATTAGTACAACTTTTCCTTCACACTTGCAATTTTCTTTGATAGGAGGAATTTAATTTGAGAAGTAATATTGTTATTGAAGTGGTACTATGTTATTACCGTGCATGAACTAGATTTGTGGCTTACAAAAATGATTGCATGATTTCTACTTTGAAATAAATAATTGCTTAAATATGTTCCTTAAAACAATTTCAAATAATTGTTACTTTCCGAGATGTCAGAGAGCTTGATTTTTAAAATTTAAATTTTGATTGTTAAAAATGTTGTGTAATATTATGTATATTAAAGTAAAAATACATTTTATACCTTTAAACATCATAGAATTTAGTTATAAATAGTTTAATTACATATATAATAAATTATAAAGTAGTTTTGTTTAATATTGTAATGTAATAAGTGGCCTATAAATCTTAGTAAGTTTCAAGTGCTTCATCTCTTACAACTTTTATTTTCTTTTCTTTTAAACTACCAATACAGTATAAAATAGTTAGCAAATTAAAATTACTTTTTGGGTAATATTATATTTACAATTAAATACTGGAACAGTAACTTCAATAACTATTTTTTTTGGGAATTTTTACTTTCATGAATATTTATAATCAATTTTATATTAAAATAAATGGAATATAGAAAGTTGTAATATACAATAGGTATTTCTAGAAGATTCAAAACATATAAAATCAATGCTAAGAAACATTCATAGCGCCATCTATCAAAGGTTGATGTTATCAACGTAATGAAAACTTACATAAATAATAGGTCTTATTATAAGGAAGTCATTTTTATTTAAAATCGTTTTACCACTTTCTTCTTCCCAATTTATTTATATATTTTTTAAATACACATATTAATTGTATATTTATTTATAAAGACTATTTTAGGAAGGTTTTTATAATGCCTTACTAGTCTCTGGTTAAATATATCTATGAATGAATAATTGCATTTTCAATGTTCATAGCATGTTTATATTAGTTATAATTAAATTAAATTTATTTTAAAATGTTTGAACAATTTACTAAGTGTAATAATATAAAACTAACCTAACAGCTTAAGTAGCCTTATATCATGTAATGCCATTTTTAATTAAGAAACAATAATTCAATAGTTCACTTTATTTTAAATAAAATTATTAGCATAAAAACACAAAGATGAAATTCAACACATTAATTACATCATTAAGAAAATAGGAATAGTAACACGGAATATAAGTAGGAATAGTAACACGGAATATAAGTTTCCAGAAATAATAAATATTTAAAATCTATTAGTACTGCTTTTTATTTACAAGTAACGAAATATGGACGATTTGTTTTTATCGTAAAAGATATTCATATTTCTCTAAAGAAATGGAAAATTTTAACGTCTGACACGTATTAGTAACTGCAGTTATTACTAAATTCATTGCAATAAGGTAAGAATACTCTAATTATAGCCGTATGAAGTGTAAATCTGTGAAAATAACACAGTAAAATTTCTAAATGTTGACGTGGCGTGACATTGTAAAGAACATACAAGTTTTTGGCTTATTCAAATTAACTAATACAGAATGTAATTTTTTCACATGAAGTAAAAAGAATTTGCAATAACATTACAAATTCGCAGCTTCATTTTGATTACTTGTAATATAAGTATGGCGCCTCTGACATTATTGGCCTGTTTTGGTGTTAACAATATGGCGTATGTACTTACCCTATTATTTTTTATGAAGTCTTCTATAGCTTTTAATGCTGAATCCGTTAATTTCACAAACACTAGTTCCTTGTTTTCTTTATAACTAGACTCCGATGATAACGCATACTGAACACCTGCTGGCAAGGCCGCCATTTCTTATTCACTATTCGCACTGTAGACCAGCTGACTCCTTTGCTAGCCGTCACGATTCATATCATTCACACATTTCTTAACGTAATCACAGATTCACAACCTATATAAAATTATAATTACAATAACAAAAGGGTTTTAGATGTCCAAATTGAGAAATTTTTGTAACCCCATCGACTCGGCCTTTGTTGGCAGCGCTCTTCAGTCTGCAAGGCCGCACTGACTGTCATGCGCAATGGCGCTTTTGACAGGAAACGCGAGCATTCACTGCAATACTAGCGCCAAATTCAAATAAATTTTGAAACATACTGTATTCACAAAAATTTTTTAAATTTGTAAAATAACAGAATATATCGTATTTTAACTTCAGGACTAAGCATTTTTATTTAATGTATAATAGAATAACAAAGAACATTAAATCAAAGCATTTTCTAATATATATTATATGATAAAATTATTTATTATTTATTACTTATTATATAGTTTATTTTTATTTTAGTCTTACGTAATTTTATCTTATTACATTTACTAAATAATACAACAATTTTAAATATTTTTTTTTATATTAGTAAACCAATTACAAATATATAACATTTTTATTTCTCTTAATATTTTATAAAATTAAAAAATATTAAATTATATTTTGTAATTCAAGATCATTGAAGATTTTGGCTAGTCTTTGCTTATTATATAACATATCTTTGTCAAAATATCTATTTATAAATAATTATACTTAGCTTGTTATAAATTAACAAACAAATATTTATTTTAAAACTATGGTAAAAATAAATAGTTATTATTACATTAGTTATATTTTTTTTATTTTGGTACATGACAATAAAATTATTTTTTAAACGTTGATTGTGCACAATTTTTTAAAAAGAATAAATATAGAATAAAAAACCTATGACGTTCGAAAATAAATCACAAATTTTAGCATAACAATTAATTGATTTCATTTATCAACATAATATCATATTTATTTTGGTGGATTTTATGAACTATTTTGAAATTAAGAAAGTGTTTGTTTATTTTTACTAATTATTTTTGAACTGTAAACTTACAGCTGACATTTGAGAGATACGTCCACTTCATCAGTGACAATTTGACAAGTGACAACGTATAGGTACTGGTAGGTTAGAATTGTTTCATTTCGAATTATTTCGTCACCATTTTATTATAAGTTTATAATATTTTAAGTCTTTTCTAAAAAAAATCAGGTATAGCTTTTTGAGTTTTAAATAAGTAAATATGCAGATTTTTTATCCTTCATAGTATATCATAAATTGTTCTAAATTTTAAATGACATATTGTAAATGCCTTAATAAAACTGGTGTACTCTCTCACATTTTTGTTTTAGTCATTTAACTCCAGTATTCAGTGGACAGAAATAAAGAAAAAAATATTCATTATTTTTTTGTCTTTCTTTTTCAGGCACCAGAAGTCGATACAATGGCTAACTGGGAAGAAAAAAAGCATCTTATAACAAGAAATTTACAAGAAGTTTTAGGTGATGAAAAACTTACAGAAATTGTAAAACAACGTGATTTAAAAATTTATTGGGGTACTGCCACAACAGGACGACCTCATGTGGCCTATTTTGTGCCTATGTCAAAAATTGCCGACTTTCTGAAAGCTGGATGTGAAGTCACTATTCTGTTTGCTGATTTACATGCTTATCTTGATAATATGAAGGCTCCATGGGATTTGTTATCCCTGCGTACTGAGTACTATGAAGCTGCAATTAAAGCAATTTTGACATCCATAGGGGTCCCACTAGAAAAATTGAAATTTGTGAGGGGAACTGAATACCAACTTAGTAAAGAATATACTTTGGATGTATACCGCATGTCCTCAGTTATAACTGATCATGATGCAAAAAAGGCTGGGGCAGAAGTAGTTAAACAAGTTGATCATCCATTACTTAGTGGTTTATTATATCCAGCTTTGCAAGCTTTAGATGAGGAGTACTTAAAAGTGGATGCTCAATTTGGTGGAGTAGACCAGAGAAAAATATTTACTTTGTCTGAGAAGTACCTGCCACAGTTAGGATATGCTAAGAGAGTTCATCTTATGAATCCAATGGTACCAGGCCTGACAGGTGGGAAAATGTCAGCATCTGAAGAGGATAGTAAAATTGACTTACTTGACAATCCAGCAAATGTAAAGAAAAAGTTGAAAAAGGCTTTCTGTGAACCTGGTAACATAACTGATAATGGAGTATTATCATTTACTAAACATGTAGTGTTCCCATTGATGAAGGCAGAGGAGAAATTTATCATAAAAAGGGCTGAAGAACATGGTGGTAATGTTGAATATTCCAATTTTGATGATTTGGAAGCTGCTTTTGCCAAGGAAGAAATTCATCCAGGAGATTTGAAGGCTTCTGTGGAACTGGTAATAAATAAACTTTTAGGTCCTATCCAAGATATTTTTAAAGATCCCAAGCTTCAAGAACTGGCTAAGAAAGCTTATCCCCCACCATCAAAAAGTAAAGGAAATGTAAATAATGCTGCTGCTGATGAAATAACACCTAGCAAATTAGATATTAGAGTGGGAAAAATTGTTGAAGTTTCACGACATCCCGATGCTGATGCACTTTATGTAGAAAAAATTGATCTTGGGGAGGGTGAACCAAGGACTATAGTCTCCGGATTAGTCAACTTTGTGCCTATAGAGGAAATGCAAGATAGAAATGTTGTTGTTTTATGTAACTTAAAACCTGCTAAGATGAGAGGTGTGGAATCTAAAGGAATGGTGCTTTGTGCATCTGTAGATGAACCCAAGCAAGTGGAACCACTTATTCCTCCTAAAGATAGTCCACCAGGAGACAGAATTGTCATTGAAGGTTACGAAACTGGTGAACCAGATGAAGTCTTAAATCCAAAAAAGAAAGTCTGGGAAAAGCTTCAAGTGGATTTAAAAACCAATGACAATTTAATAGCAGTATGGCAAGGAAATAATTTAATAAGCAAAACAAATGGAAATCCGGTGACAACTGATTCAATGAAAAATGCTCCAATCAAGTAACAATTTATGTTATAAGTTAAAATGCTTTGTAAATTTATTAGATTTTTGAAAGATTGCTTTGCATTTATTTATATTTCATTTCAAATATATCATATTTATTTTTATAATTACTTTTTATTTTCCTAAACATTGCTCTCTACACTTCATAATCTATATTTATGCATTTATTTCAGTTAAAAAGTAATTTTGTGAAATTTAGATATTACTGTATTTAATACTATTTTAATAAATAAATAAATTGTTTACAGATTTTACATTAGATATGTTAAATATTTATATACAGTGCTATTTAGCTGAAATGAGAAAATTTAAAATTACAAAATAAATACTTTAATTCTCATCTGGTATCAGCAAAAACTCTTTATGTTATCTAAAGTGAAAAGTTTATTATAATTATCCTAATTTTTAACTATATCACTTGTATTAAAATAAAAGTTTGATAATTTAACACTGGTTTCTTTTTTAATTAGACTTAAGATAATTATCAATATTTTAAATTAGTCAAACTCGGATAATTACTATTTACTTACTATCTATTTTCTATTTATTTTAAAATAAGTTTGTAATAAAAGATTATTTATTATTCTTTCATGACATAGTCATCTATTATTTTTTTATAAATTTCAAAAATTATTAATTTTTACCATTATATTATGCCATAATATGTTTGCCATAATATTATGCTTATAAAGAAAAAGTAACATCCGAAATTTATTCAATGTGTCGGTAAGAAAACTATTTTACATATTTCCCGACTCCGTTGTGTGGTGGTGCATAATACGTTTATGTGCATAAATTACTAGACTTGCTTAAATAAGTAATTAAATCTAAGTACATTCAATAGATTTACCTGTAATAATAATTGGTAAAGTATTGTTGTAATTTGTAGGTATGTTGCTAATATAGCAACAATGAGTGTTCATTATTTATTAATAGGTACGTTTTTGAACATATAAATGCTGTATATGTAGTTTGCAAAAGGCTAACTGGTAACACTTTATCATAGTTTAAGGAGTTATTCTTATATTACTTAAGTGTATGAGAGATTTCAACAAGCCTCATAGTTCAAAATCGTTCTATATGTAAAGTAAAATTTGTGTTGATATCTAAGAATTTACAAAAGAAGTTAAAGAGGTAAAACGTTACAATGGGATATGTTTGCTTTCGAGTCGTTTTTCTAGAGATATAACTCCATTTCGAAGTTGTGTAGTTAAGTCTTGCATATTTTATTTGTAATGGTTTTCCAATAATAATAATAATAATAATAAAATATCTATCAATATTATAAAGAAGTTGAGGTCACATCCTGAGAAATATAGACTATTGTAAAGACATTTCATTTAACTTCGTGTAAGAAAGTTACCTATACATAGGTATATAGTAAAAGTGATTTAGGTATCTTGATAACTTTAGTTTTAAAAATCAATAATAAAGACATTGATTTGATTATGTAATGTATCGTTAATACATGAATAAAAAATAATATTTACCTCTAAACATCTGTATTATGTACATGTATAATATATACATCTGTTTGAAAAATCGAAGGAATAGTTTGTGCACACCTATAATTATGCAGCTATCTATAGATATATATCGTGTTATGTCTCCTTTACTTGCGTAAGAAAATTTCACATGCAAAATATTCTCAATAATTACTTATGCCTAACTATCAGCATTACCAATTACGTTCATTATCTTTCGCAACCAAAATGTACTATAATACTTATACTTATTTAATCTATAAGTGCAGCAAAAAAACATAGTGCTTTCATAGTGTTAACGTATGAGACGACTAGGCAGAGTCGAGATTAGTGCATTGTGTAGGTATACTGTAGAGTCTATAGTCTGCACAAATTACAGGATAGTTCTAGTATGCGCTGCGGTGTTTGGTGTCTGAAGAGTAAGCAGGGAGTCACGGGGATGCAAGGGGTGCCTCGCTGGGGTGGTAGTTAGGCTTTCATTATATAGCGGTTTTTTTTTCAAACCCTGCATTTGGGTTCAGTTTTCCCCGTGAGAAACCACCGACCGAATTATAATCTTGGTCAACTAAAATATAAATAAATTAAAAAATTACACTATTTTCTCTTTAAATAGGTAATACTAACTATTATAAAACTTTATGTATAGCGATATTTTTTTCTTTTTAAAACGTCTAATAACAGCGTTTTGGGTAATTCATTAATGTAATTTGGAATTATTAAACGTTATTTTACGTACTATATATTAATCTTTTAAATTTTTGTAGCGAAGAATACCAGTGTATAATACTTTTGAACCAATGAGTCATGCTACACTCCGTTTGTTAACTATAAAACGTCACACAGGTATATTTATAAATTTGTAGCTCTATTACTGTCACACAAAATCTTATTCTGAAATTGAAATTGTATATCATACTGAAATAAGCTCTGACATATTGTTACAATTGAAATAAAGTAAACAAGTAATAATATAAATTCATGAAAAAACAAAGCTTAAAAGTATTACAAAAGGATTTTCTTTGCATAGTACGTTTTTCTGTTTACAATAGACTCAAGGTCTAAAACAATGTTCGGATAAGCAGTCAGCAACAGGAGACAGCGTTATACATAATAGAATGCCGTGGACTGTCCTGAGAGAATGAATAGCATTAACCCATAAACCGCTTGAAAGAGTTTGCTATATAAGTAGTTGAGTTAAAGCGCAACTGAGTTGTATAGCTACATGAAATGCACGGATAAAATTAGATATTCAATAACGGGAAGGGGGGTTGGAGGTCCGCCATTTTGGAACTCCGGTCGGGCGAGGGCTACCGGCGAGGGGGACTGCGCATGCGTAAACTAAGCACCCGCACCCTGTCTATAGGGCCGGGACCTTACCGAATGTGATGTCAAAAAACAAGTTATTCTCTCCCCTCATTCCACTAACCTAGTACGTCTTAATAAAAGGGATTAATGAATAACGCCCTGATTTCTGTGAGTCGCCGGTAATGTGTTATATCGACGATCTAACCGCAAATATCTACGGGGAGCGCAGTTTTAACGAGACGTTTATCATGTGAACAATGACAATGAGTGGGTGATCCTTTAGTGATTTATTGCGTTATCAATTCCTTCGATGGCTCAGATAGAAGCATCGTTCTATCGTCTACAGTGTTGAACTGACGTGTTGATTGGACTGATTCTGTTAATGTTTCTGTGTTATTTGAGTGCATCGCTTTGTGTGGGGCGCGACTTCTGCGGTGGCCAAAATATAATGGGATGACAGGAAATACGGATTCATGGAAAAGGTTTGGCGTCGAGTCGGGCTCCATTCCTCCCGAAAGAAAAGGGATGGAAGTGGGACTAGTAGAGAAGTGACAGCCGCGCCGCCGCCGGAGGCTGAGTATCAAAATATTCACACATTACGAACAGCTGATCTGATAAGACAAAGACAGGGGGAAGAGAAATCTACTCTTCGCTCGTCATATATTATTCGAAACGGTGACAATTTTATTTTAGTTGAAAGAAGGAGGCGTAGACGACGTAGGAGTGGCACCAGGGCCTCATCAGGCGGGAGGCATCACACTCCACCTGTGGAAGAAAATACTCGCACTGAACAGAAACGCCGCCCTCCTGCCAAATTGAAGATATTTGGCATCCAATGGCCATTACATTCTAGTGATTCGAGGTAAGTGTTTTCATGATTTTTAAAATAATTAAAAATTGAATCGTTTCCAATTTGGATAGACGAATATACCGCGCGGTACGGTGCACGATATAATTACCACTTGACTTATGTAAACTTACAGTCACGTCCGATGAACGCAGTCAGTTGAACTGATTGCAGATTAATTATTTAATGAGTAACGGTCGTTTGTTGATTGAATAAACATTTTTAATATGCATTATGAAAAATGTTGTTTAAGTTACTAAGTCAATCCCAAGTGATTATGAAGTAATTGTAATATTTGGTTGATATTTTTTTGACACATCGAAGGCACTTATGACTGAAAATTAATTATGACATGTTTGTACTTCAATAATTAGGAAATATGTTTAACCTAATGGGTAAATCAAAGTAAATATGTAAATATAAGCTCAATAACGACAGGATTACTGTGTGACTAATAGATAACGCAAAGGTGTAATTTGTTATGTGCGTTCCTAGGTCCGTGATCATTAAAAGAAGTTATCCCATAATATTTACGGGAACAGAATACGATATTTAGTGTGGCTTCTTTTCGCATAAATTTAAACTGATATGGTACTACTTATATTCCATTTTCGATGACATCCATCTGCTCACTAAAATTAAAATTTTAAGTATAGGAATATAAGTATAGTATAAGTAGGATATATTCTATATAATAACATTTATTACAAATTTTATCTGTTTGATGGGACATATACAGACAGAGAGCTGATGTAATTAGGGGTAACTTTAATTTTATACACTAAATTTTACACAAGCGAATGAAGTAGATAGCACAGTTCCATTTCAATATAACAAGTATATTTGTTTTGTACCACTTATTCCATTTTATTTTTGAGAATAAAACCTATTATTGTTTATTACGAAATACTTATCCCGATATGCTTAGCAAGCGTAACAACGTAACTTTAGAAACAAGATTTCAATAAACTTTAATTAAAATTACAAAAATTATAAACAAATGTAATTATATATATATATATATATATATATATATATATATATATATATATATATATATATAAACATACGCAGTTTATTATACTACTGGAGATAGATCTCTTGAGGGACACAAGTTTTGTTTTATAAACCTAGTTTATACAAATATACTGTTAGTGAATTTGTGACAATGTCGACTTAGTATACATATAGTAAGCTCTAACTAGGGTTTAGGAACTTAGCGGGCTTCATCTATTTATGAACAAAAATCTAGATCACATTGTGATTATATGTCTTAGAAAATATTACTTTTATAGCTATATAATGAATGAAAAATAATTTTTTTTTTCAAAATTAATATTTAATATTTACGGTTAAATTGACGATCTCTCATTAGATGAAAAGTAGTCTTCAACTACATTACTTTATATTGGAATATTTGTAAAAATAAATAGGCAAGCTTTTTCAAAAAAAAAATTGCTTTTATAAAAATATATTTTAAACATAATATTTTTTATGGATATTTTACTATAGCTTTCAATTTTAAACATTTCATTAGTCTATGAGCACAAATATTTATAAGTGGAGTGAATTTTCGTAAATAATTTAAATCAATATTTTATAATGAATTTATTAAATGATTCCAGCTTAACAATAACTTGTGTGTTGATTGTGAGTCACGTTGATTTATTTTTGTCTTGAATAATTTTTTCCAATCTACTGAATTAAAAATAATATGATAATAAGCTAACTTGTATCCATACCTGCAAAATTGATCAGTTGATAAAACAGTTGATAAAAGAAATATGTACATTATATTACATACAATGCTAATTTTAAAAGTAGTAAATGCAAGTACAATGTGTACAAAGAGCTTAATTAGTTCACAAACCCGTACTAAGGATTCAAGCATTTAATTAGTCTGAATAGGTTTAGGTCCATAGGGAGACACTCCACCTTCATATCTTAAGTACTATCGATTTCCACGGCATTGGGAACTGTATGGATCACGTAGCACACCGTAGATGAGTCTTTCGTGCGAAATAGAACGGTGCCGGCGATATTAGTTGTTATGAA
Source organism: Dryadula phaetusa (assembly GCA_032432895.1). Classification (NCBI taxonomy): domain Eukaryota; kingdom Metazoa; phylum Arthropoda; class Insecta; order Lepidoptera; family Nymphalidae; genus Dryadula; species Dryadula phaetusa. The sequence goes on from JAOYRS010000061.1 coordinate 376,963, forward strand.
GGATAACAGATAAAGTAGCTATGTATAAGTGATAATCGTATTAAATAGTCAAGATACATTATTTTAATGATTATACTACCTAATTGTAGGTTTCAAATGATTAAAAATTAAAAAAAATAAAAAATATTGAGAAAAATAATGCATTAGAAACTTAAAAAAACAAATTTAAATCTAATAATTGGATGTTATACACACAAAAAAATATAGAGTTCAAAATGTCTATTACGTAATTGAATGATATATAATGACATTATTTTAAAATAAGTAACCTTAAATTAATAAATTTATTTTTACTTTACACGTTTTTACTTGTATAGATAGATAATTTGAGATAAAGATAATATAATAATAAATGATTTAAACAATTTTATATAACGTTTCAGGCATACGTCAATAACCCGCCGGTTCTGCCGCGGCCGCCGTTCTCGAGAGGACAACGAGCTCTACCGCTCCAACAGTTTCAAGTTCGAGAGGTTTGCACGCGAGCAGCCTGCTGACGAGTTTAGCACTGGATCACAGGTGAGGTAGATTGTGCCTGCTTCCTATATTGTTGAAGCAATAACGGAGAATTTATTTTATGTCATTTTTCAATATTAACGAGTCTGTCGATTTTATGCTTCTAAGTACTTTAAGTTAAACATTTTTGAAAAAACGTATAAAAATTTGAATGCAGCGGGATTCGAACTCGCGCCTCTTGGGCATATCTATCTTAGAATATATCTCTCTCCAATAAGAATATATCCGCGGATTCGAATCCCGTTCAAATTTTTATACGTTTTTTCAAAAATGTTTTCTAATCCTAAGTGTGGAATAATACTTTAAAAATAGTAAATACTTTCAGTTATTTTTTAGATATTTACAAAGTTATTAAAATTAATCTTCTTCTATCTGGTAATAATATAAAAATAGTAGATGAAGTAGTCAAGGCCTGCCTTCTAACTCTATCTACTTTACTTAGCTCTGGACTTAAGATAGTCAATATTACACGTTGCAAAGTGGAGTTTCTGTCTGGGTCCTTAGTACTGCCCGTACTTGACATGGTAGCTCTTGACCAGTTATATCTATCTGCACGTTGTTTAAAGGTCTTATACAGTATTTTCTTTTTCCTGTCCGTTTAAGTAGAGAAGAGTGATTGATTATTGGAGTAATTGATATCTGATCTCTAATTTCCGTGTTATGATTGTAACCGAGGAGAGAAAAAGTTCAAAGACAGAACGAGATTTAGAAGGGTAACGGATATTGGGTACTAGAGACATGATAGAGTATGTATAATAGTGGTGTCAAGGATCTAGGATCGCGTACCCGTACGCCCAAGATATTAAGTATTATAATTGTATATAAGAGTTCTTTTTTAAACGACAAATATATTCTGTTACAACTTGTAACTAGTCTTCTGAAACTATATTCAGTAAGCTATCAGTGTAAAACACGGGCAACGATTAAGTTCGTACGTGTATTGTACTTATGAAATTATATTAATACTATGTATCAATATTATAATCTAAATATCTTAGTATCAATTAAAACTATAAAATCTGTACAATGCACAAACTTTTCGATAAGAGCAAATTGTTTATAAAAATTATGGTGATTAAAAAAATATACATTGTCTAAGTAATTGGAGGCCGATCAACATGCCGGACAACGTTGACTGTAAGCGTGATCGGTTATGAGTTCGATTCCCACTCGGAGGAATGATTATATTTAAAGTATTTTGAGTTCCGCCACTCAATAAGCAATTTCTCGAATTCGCCGGAAAGCAGAGTTCAGCAGTCTGACTACCCTTCTATGCCGGAAAAAAGCGTAAATCTAAAAAAAAGTAAATTGAAATTGTGTATATATTCTATGAAATGAATACAATTATGAAATTTCATTTTCAGTAACTTATTAACAGTATCTAATATTGTTCGTCGTAGTAGTGTTACTTAAGTTTTTATTTGTTGTATATCTTTCTATCTAGCATAGATATAGCAGTAATATTTTAAATTTTATAAATAAATCCATTATATTTGTATATTAAATGATGCCAACACATAAATGTACTCATAAATAAACTAGCAAATGGAGATACGGTATAAAAGGCCACATCATATTCCTACACGCATAAAGAAAGTGTAATAAGTTTTTATCCCTAGCAACGGAGACGGAAGCTTTTTGAGATATTAAGTAGGCTCTCTTACTTGAAACTTTAATAAATGTTGCAAAGTTGCACAGAAGTTTTTAAATTATTTTTGTTGAGCTTTTAGACTCTATGTATACCGATTTTTATACAAAACATATGAGTATAAAGTTATTGTCATAAAATTGTTTAATTGGACACTATAATAATTATTTTTTTAACAATATCGCATTTCACGGGGTCCGTGGGATAATTAATGTTTTAATTAATAATGAATTAATGTTCTTTCTTGATTTTAAAAAAATATTTTGTACACATATTCGGTAATACTTGTTTGTCTTTCACATTATTTCAACCATGAAAATTTAGCTATACTTTATTATCTATTAAAGAATATCTAAATCGAGATATTTCTATAAGGTATTTATAAATTTGAAATTTAGTAATACATATCATCTACTGAATGGATTTATATGAAACTTTGTACCAATACTTTATGGTATATCAGATGTACTTCCTATTGATAAAAATAGGACATAGATTACAATTTGTAACGACTTATGTAAATTGGTCATATTAAAACGACAAATACCCAGTTCTAAGTTACCATTTGTCAACAATCTTTAGAAAAATTGGACGGATTTTGAAAAGCATAATAATTTTATAAGAACGATAATTTATAATTTGTAATTATTTCACAATTTAAAAGGAAATTATTTATATTTCCTATAAGTAATCGAGCTTAAAACCGTTGGTATTACTTGCGAAGTGTCTTGTAGGGATGCGTTCAGCGTGAAAGCGTAGCACTTATCTAGATGACTCATCTTACACACAAAGCGCTCGTTTCATGCTTCCTTGAGATTTCCGTAAGTCATTTCTCAATAGAAGATTTGGTTAAATTTCAGTTTTATTTTTGAATTTCAGTTTTTACATAAAATATGTAGTTTTGTAATTTAGCTGTAAAATATAAAAAACTAAAGTTAAAGTAAATCAGAAATTACCACATTTGATTATCGCCAACTCCAATTGCAAAAACTAATGCAGGGCCATTACCGGCCTTTTTTAATAAAGTAATAAAAAATAATTACAAAATAAAGTCGTATTGTGGAATTGTAAATTAAATGTTAAATGTTCCTTTGATTTCTTTTGTCACCGATAAAAATTTACTATGTAGTTTTATTATTTCCTTGTTAACTTTTCTATTATTTACATTATGAATATATTATTAATTTAGTTAGCTTATGATATTTCGATATATGTTTTGTACTTTTATAATAATAATAAATTTTAAACATAAATGTAGACACAAATCTCTTTAATTTATGGAGGCGAACTATAGAAAGCAATGAATTTCAGTTTAGTAAATTGACAAAGAACATAGTATTAAGGCTAAAGCCTCCTTATTCTAACGCCAGCCTATTCAGCTTAATGAACTTGAGCAAACCAAGCAATGTGAGAATGCTTTGTGCTGAAAAGAAAATGTGTATGGCGCTACGTGTATGAGTGTTTGCTCATTTATTTAATTTGTATAATAAATTTTATGGAAGCTTCATTAAATGCGATGATTTTACTAATATTTTCTTACACGATTTTTGCTAATTGCTGATTTCTGCTAAGTTGCTGTGTTAGTTATTTTATTATGAAACGTGTCGTTCTAAATAAAAGGTATTGGGAAAAAAATATAATTGAGATATTACAAAAAAAAATTTTTCTATTTCATTAATGTTGACATTCAATCTTTTGTGATTGATGATCTTAATTAATAATTATTTATCTACTTAGCTAATGCCCACTCCAAAAAAGTCAATTTAATTCTAAAATAAATAGCTTTATAATGAATTATTTGTTTCTTATTTGTATTAATGTCTTGATAATGTTTTTTAATATGAACAAAATATTGAATTTCAGACTCACTATCGCCATCTAGTTAAGTTAGAGATTCCAAACTTGAAATTTTCGGTATAGAACCAGAGGTGGCGCTGCTATATTCGCTATTGAAAACTTTATAATGCAATGTATAGATGGCGTTGTTATAAAAGTGTAAAACGAATACCAGACGACTTCAAACTATGTATAATTTTTTTTATAAACATTGCGAATATTTTGTAAAATTTTTGCATTACACATTTTTTGTTTTGAAAATGAAATATGGATGCATGTGGTATGTACTATTTGCCAAACTATTAAAACCTATAAAAATATTAAATATTTATTCATTTTAAAACAGTTTAATTTAATTTATAGTTTTAATTAATTATATATATATATATATATATATATATATATATATATATATATATATATATATATATATATATATAAATATATATATATATATAAAGATATGCTTTTATTTTGGTATATATGTACGTACGTATCTTCAAGAGATGTCTGTTCCACCTTTGTGTACATACCTTGACCAAAATGTATATCTATTTTAAGTGCGATAACGAATATAATACGTTCCATAACCTTATTAAATAATTGTACCTTATGATCTTATAGGGCCTACGTAAGTAATAAGAAGGATCGCTTGTCGTAATACATAAATCTTATGTCTTTTGAAAAAACCTTCATACATGCGAACCATCGCATGGATTAGCGTGATATTGGAACATAAATTATGTGCATACGGCGTATGGGACATTAATATAATGCGCCTATCAATTATGCTACAGCCACACGGTCAACGACGTATCAAATGAAATGGCCAAAATTTTGACATGTAAATTGGTCGGATTGATCATCATTAGGGGATCAAAAATTATGATTTTCATATTTTGATGTGTCATTTTTGTATAAAGAAGTTGGAACTTATCGGATTTAGAACTACACAGGAATATAGGTGTTACAAGAGTAATAATGTAAAATATGAACTAAATTTTAGATGTATAATATATATTTAAAATGTAATTTCGATTTTATTAATTTGTCTAGCGGATACTTTGTTGAATTAGGTGGCCTGGCAATAAAGAAGCATTTACGATGGAACTACGAATCTTTTACGATTATTATATTTAACAAGTAATGAATATATCTCTATTAGGATTTTAACTCTACTTATAGAGTCAATACATATTAAATAAGAAATATCTGAATGTATCAGATTGTTAATACATTAATACGTAAAGCTGGTAAGTTTATTAACTCTTAATTTTTTTTTATTATATTATATATATAATTTATTATGATGAATATAAGACAACTTTTATACTGAGCATAGAAAAATGAAAAAAATTATTACATAATACATCAATATTTTTAATTCTATGTTTACAAGTCTGCATCAAACGACTGAAATGACATACTTTTTTACTTAATATTTTATACGAAAAAAATAAATTTTTAATATCTTTCTTTTTCCTCACTTAAAGCTTACCTACTTAGCCTCTTAAGAAATTTTTGTGTTAATTTTTAGGGTACGTCTTGTATATCAAATCAGTCTGGATTTATAGATTCAATCATGTCTAACTTTTTACTATGAATGTCGATTATGTAAATTGGATTTCTAAGAAATTCGTTAAAAGTTTGAAAGACATACGAATACTAGAATAGTAAAAAGAGTAGGTAAACTAGGAAGTAAATTATTTAATATATCCTTTAAACTAATTGTGTATACAACAAGACATCGAAGAAACTTAAAGCTATGAAAAGAGCTTCAAATATATCAATAGAGCCCACCTAATTCCAGTGCACCCTCACACCCTATATAAATCACGTTATCCCTCTGATCGAGATCGCCTCATCAACATACTAATGCGTCGCGCCAGATGTTGCCCGCCTAATGAAATCGGCTAGACTGATGTATTTGCCGTTTTATATTTTCATTTTGAGGTTAAATGTATTTTGTTTTATGCTGGTGCCTAATATACGCATAATCCTATTTAAATAAAGTATATATCATAGTGAAAACCGACCAAAGATTGATTTTTTTTAATGAAAATAATTATACTAACACTTAGCAAATTATGTTTTGACATAAACTCGGAATCTACTACAATAGTTTTCAGATAACAGCGGTAATAAGACATTTAACTTTTGTAAAGTCAAATCAAAAGTATATTTATCGTTTGTATGACGATAAATATTATATTATGGTAGTCGTGTAACTCTGCCTGTAAAGAAACATTTTCCTTTGCGAATACTAATATAGTATTGACATAATTATATATACAATACATATTATGAAATGGTTATGACATGTATGGATGAAGGTGATACTTCAAAAAAATTGAATTTTGCAAAAAATGTGTTCAAAATGTTGCTTAATTTTTTTTAGAAATATTTAAACGCCTTTGACTTTGACTTTATGATATTGCAGGTTTATTTTGCTTAAAATGTTAACCCCTCATACATTGATGGATTTCATTAAAAAGAATTCAATTCCTGTCTATACTGCTGTGTAGAATTGCGTGAAGCTAAAGAAATGATAAAATTCATGGTTTATACATATCTTAAGATGGTGATAGTGTGTGTCACCCGTTTAAAAATAGTGGTATCCAAGTATGTCGTAAAAAGAACGAACCTTTAAATTGATTTTAGCCTTTTTTATAAACTCCTCTCATAAATTGTGCGGCTAAAGGAATAATAAATTTGGTATAGTTAAAGATTAAATAAAATGCACGAAAAACAAATAAAACTCATAAAATAATTTAAAAACACTTACCATATGTTTGACATATACTTTTGCGTAATATAACATACAAGTATACGTTGCTATGACAATGCGAATTTAATGTATCAACGAGTCTTGTGATTTTACACAGAAGATACGCTCCATAGATAAACCATGCCCGTGGAACAGTACTTAGGCTTTGAGATCCAGATAGGCCAGTTTTTAAAAGAAAGGCACCTAGGCTTTCCTTCAATCTTACCAAATGTTACTTTATATATATATATATATATATATATATATATATATATATATATATATATATATATATATATATATATATATATATATATAGCTCATCAAATAATTCGATAAGCTTGTTATCTTTATTATTATACCTACTGTTATAAAACATTTTAACAGATATGAAGCTCGTATTCTTTGTTCAATAATTTTTATGAAAACTTATTGTTTTTCTGCTAAGTATACCTTGAACGACTACAAAAAAGGATGTTTAACGCTTTATCCCACGTTAGCAGGTTAGCCAGAGACAACCTAGTGCAAAGACACTTCGTTGACTTGCTTCGTGCTTTGTATTATATATCTTTAATTACACTGTTCTATAAATATTAAAAACTATACTATACATGTGTATATGTTAGTACAAGGATTTATTTTATCATTGGTTGTGTATAATAATTAATTAAAATATGACCTGCAGGGAATGAAGTCAAGGGAGTTCAAGCATTTATTATAATTTATTACTATAGTCGTATGGAGTAGTGGTCGATTATTAGTATTTTATTACGCTGAAAATTTTACGTTGATGTAAAAGAAATAGTGTTATATATATGTAACAGGTATCGTCTAAGAGATACCGATATTCTATTATTTTTTAAACTAAGAAGAATATGACATGTTATGTGTACCAATCAAAATACTTACTTGTTGCTATATGTGGACAATGGCATACTTTCCATACATAAATTACAATTCCCATTGCTATTTTAATTACGCCACTTTCATACTCGCGTTTGAAACAGATGCGTTTAGTTTAGTCTTCTAGACCGTACAGACCATTTTAATAGGCCACTTTAAGCTAAAACTCTGCAGACTAGTGGTCATTTTCATATTTAATTTTTTATTAAGAAACTTTTAACATTTAAAAAAAAGAAGACTGTTGGGATAGTATTAAGGGCTTGTCTATAACGGTTAATTATAAATAAATAATAAGAAAAAATTAAAAAAATACCATTTGTATTACAATTTATGAGAGGAGTTTATAAAAAAGGCTAAAATCAATTTAAAGGTTCGTTCTTTTTACGACATACTTGGATACCACTATTTTTAAACGGGTGACGCACACTATCACCATCTTAAGATATGTATAAACCATGAATTTTATCATTTCTTTAGCTTCACGCAATTCCACACAGCAGTATAGACAGGAATTGAATTCTTTTTAATGAAATCCATCAATGTATTACGCTGAAAATTTTACGTTGATGTAAAAGAAATAGTGTTATATATATGTAACAGGTATCGTCTAAGAGATACCGATATTCTATTATTTTTTAAACTAAGAAGAATATGACATGTTATGTGTACCAATCAAAATACTTACTTGTTGCTATATGTGGACAATGGCATACTTTCCATACATAAATTACAATTCCCATTGCTATTTTAATTACGCCACTTTCATACTAGCGTTTGAAACAGATGCGTTTAGTTTAGTCTTCTAGACCGTACAGACCATTTTAATAGGCCACTTTAAGCTAAAACTCTGCAGACTAGTGGTCATTTTCATATTTAATTTTTTATTAAGAAACTTTTAACATTTAAAAAAAAGAAGACTGTTGGGATAGTATTAAGGGCTTGTCTATAACGGTTAATTATAAATAAATAATAAGAAAAAATTAAAAAAATACCATTTGTAATACAAATGGTATTTTTTTAATTTAATAATTTTAAGCTTTTAATAATTTTAAGTTTGATGGATATAATTACTTGTTGAAATTGAATTGGGTCGAATTGAAATAAAATCAAATAAAACCATTACTGTGCCCACCGGTCGCGAATGACGATGCATTTATTACATATACGGTACTTTATAAATCATAAGTTCTTTACATGTCCCGCTGACGATAATTTGCAATGAAATTTACAGTGTTACACGCCTCAGTAATTGATTGTCTGTTGATGCTTTATTGGTGTTATGGTAATTTTTTTAATGAATTTCTTAAAGCGTGAAAATGTCATGATTTATAGTCAAGTCTAAGAAATATTCACAAAAGATTTTGTGACTTCTAGAAAAATGGTTCCTTTCACACTTAATTGCTAAAGCCTTTTATAACGTTGTCTGAGGAATAAACATTTTATTTATGTTTTACCGTTAGGTACCTGCTTACTACATGTTAACCACCAGTTATTGACATTGTAATACATTGATTGCTGATTTTCAATGACATTTTACATTTATTTAATTTATCCTGGGGAAAAATTGTGAACATAATTGAAAAATAAATTTTATTATATTATTTAAAATGAAAACAAATTTGTCCAAAATATTGTTGTAATAAATTAAAAAAATTGAAAATGTATTTTGTTAACATCTATTAATATTATGAAAATATCTATTAATATTATTACATTATTGTAGTACGAAGAATAGTTTGGATACCTTATTATAATAAGGTATCCAAACTATTCAAATGGATTATGAAATAAATCATAATTTGTAAAGCTTCTTTTAATATTCATTATATTTTTTATGTTTTTCATTAGAAACATATCTAATTAATAAAATAAATTTTACAAACACTGCTATATGTATGCTTGACATACAGTTTTGCACAAAGTTACAACAAAGTACATGTTACTGAGGCAACGCACATTTTACACCTCGACGACTGTCAAATTTAAAATAATAAAAGAGCTTCATTAAATTAAAACACAATAAGAGAATTATCCATAATTATTACCAAAATACAAAATGATCTTCACAAAGGATTTTGTTAATGAAGCGTAACGCGATACTTTAAAATATTTCATATAGTTTTTAACTTTATTACGCGTACGTTAAGCCCTGGCTGTTCCCTTCGGCCATTCTGTAATCAAGTTCTGTTTCGGATAGCTGTAATTGAAAATGTCGAACGGTGCGATGTTCATTTTCCACTAATTAATCGCTGTGATGACATTCGTCCCCTGTCCCTAGACACAAGTATAGGTGCGTATAGATAGGTTATTTACTTTCACTGATACAGTGTAGGTAAATTATCGATTACAGTAAAATTATAGAGCCTTGCACAGGCCATTATGGCATAGTAGTATAACGCCTGACTGTATGCGATTGGTTTTAAGTTCGATATTCAATTGAGAGAATGTTTATATTTAAAAGATTTGTTCGATTCTTCTTAATTTCCTTGTGCTGGAAATGCAAACCATAGCGCAAAATTTCGCAAATCAACACGCATATTTTAATTTCAAAAGGCGGAGGAGGTAGTGTCTTGATTCTAAGTTCTCGGTGCTTACTCTTATATGAGGGTAAAAATAAGATGCTGTAAAAGAAACTGCGTTACAAATTTCAAGTTAAACAAACCGTGTGAAATTATTTAATTAGAGTATTTGTATTACATTCTCATCATTTGTATTACTATCTCATGTATCAAACGCAACGCACGTTTAAGATAAAGCAACGCAGGTCGCGAATATCCTCAAAAGACAAGGATCTTATTAAATTCCAAAAACAGGTACAACCCAAACGGTTTTCCCCGAAAACTTAATTTTATTCGGGTTATTGGCCCTTTCCAACGCTAACTTGAATATTACCACGCCTCCCATTATATTACGCTTAGAAATGTAATGTTACTACTGTAACAATACTTTATTTACATAAATATGTTTTGTTAATAACATTAAATACTTAGTTGTACTAACTCAGCAGTAACAGTTACATGAGATTATTTACTGGCATTTTGACGCTTAATATCTTTCCTAATTTTAACACATTAAGAGATTGCATACTGGGCGGTGATTATCAAAGCGCTTAGACTAACCAGATCTGGTAAATTAAAATCATTTAAATATAAACAATGCCAGGCTTTGCAATTGAACCTCTAATGATCGCATGTAGAGTTAACATCCACTTACTACACCGCGATGACTTGATTTATAACTTATGTTTAAATGAACAAATAAAAATTTTTAAAGTAAAATTTGAAATAAAGTATAAATTTAAGATATGCTTTGACTTGCATGTCGCTTTTTTTTGAAAAAAATATTTCGTGTTAATACGACTTTTTAAAGAAATTCTTTAAAAAATAAATTCAAATATTTATTGAAAAAAATAAATCTTTCCTTCTCTTTAAAAAATTTTAATACGATTTTCTCGAAGCTAAAATTTTTCAACTTATTAACAGTAAAACTTTAAAAAATTATATAATATATATATAGGCTATCATTAGAAGAACTAAAATTTACGCTTGCAAATATTTCACAAAATGTCCTAAATAACGTGTAAATAACTTTCAGCGATATTGGGAAAGTTTCGAACAAATAGTTACTGTAAATCTCGCTAAGACAAACGCAAAGGGGCGAATGTCACGGAATTCGGGATTTACAAAGCTGTACCAGGTTTACTTGACGCCCTTGTTTACTTTCTTTTATATATTTATATAAATTGTGTACGGGCAATGAATATTACAATGTCCTTCAAATTAAAAAAGTAACGATATAATAAATAGTAAGTATATTTAGCTCTTAGAATTCTAACGTTTTAATTTCTTACGTCATTTTTCATCGTCGTCAATTGAAAACCCGACGTTTCGAACATATTATAAAAATCCGTGGCCACAGATAAAGTACTGTAAAATGTTCTGGTATTCAAAAATGTGTTTTCGAATACTAAAATACACGTGATTAAAAGGATTAATAAAATAGTTTCATTTAAAATGAGTAAAAATGGTGAAAATCATAGATCTTGTTTCGTGTATAGAGAAAAAATAAAACACATCAATAACTTAATAGTTATATTTAAATTACTAATACTAGGTAGTAAACGATTGACACGCAGTGTCTCGAATTAGAGTGGAAAAAGGCGAACGTAGCGTCTTGACATTAGGTTTCCTTTGACTATCCTGCTATGCGGAATAAAGCGTGAATCTTAAAAAGAATACTTAAAAACAAACTAAATAAATCTATAAATATATCTAATATATCTCATTTGATATTTAATATTCTATTTATATGTATGTAACTTATAATATCTGTGGTAAAGTGGTAAGATTTCATTAGTAAACATAATACTTGAAAGGAACACCGCAGTCCTTTGTTTGCGTATAATCATAACTACGTCATTATAGCTGAAGTTTGACCATTTGTGTTGTTATGGCCCACTATATCCTGTTTAATGATAAACATTCCATAACACTGAATAGACTGTTATATACAAAATCATTAATTTTGTTATTATCTCGCATTATGTGTTAAGGATACTTTGATAGTGTGGCCGTCAAGATAGTTTACAATTTTCCTGTAATTCTTTTTATTGTCATTTTGATAGCTTTAATTTCATATTTAAGCTGCCTTTACGTTGAACTAGTTAAACTTCTAAGTAGTATAATTGTTTCGTTTCTATATTAATATAGTTATACTACATCTACTAAGATAAGGGAAAATCTTCTTTTAAATCAGAAGATTTTTAGAATCTAGGTGTGTTTTGTACAATAGTACCTAACCTAATAAGGTTATCTGTGGTGTAGATTGAATATGAATTTGGAATATGTCTCAACCATATCTCCTAAACGTTAAAATTTTACAAAAAAAGCTTTTTTCAAACGGCATATAGATTTGTTGTATCTAGTATATAGCTAATTTCTGTAAATACCCAATTTTATGTATAAAATCAAAAATAATTATATTCAATTTTTGATTTAATTACTACGCTTCTAGTCTTAAATCTGTATTAGATTTAATAAAAAAGATAACGTGTTTTAATAAAAAAAACTTTGATACAAACTTTGATACAAAAAATTAAATGATATCCGTTTTGACATTCCTAATATTCATAAATCATTAATTTTACAAGCGTATTTTATTAGAAATCAATATAAGCAATAAATCATAGTACGAAACATTTAAAATTAAAACGTCCGTTATAAAGTTTATTAGCAATCGACTCAAAAATACATCCCGCTCTTTATAAAACCTCATACTAAAATATATAGGGATCGCACAATCGTAGTGGGAGGCAAATAAAAGAGCAAAAGCGAAAATCAGCCGGCTGCCGTGCACTGACTTTGATCTTACCATCGGTTGCATTAAAATTTACATATTTTCCTTCGTATTTGTGTTTTCACTTTGATGTTTTCAATGTGGTTTGTATTCAGTGGAATCGATCGGTTGTTGGAACTTGTTTATCTTGTAGCGACACGATGTAACTCACTTTGTGGCTATGCTTTGTGTTTCAAAGTATGAGGATTGTTTGAATACTTTTGCAAATTAAGTATTTTGAGTTACATTTGTTTTGTTAGCTGAAAACGAAGTTGTTACGAAGTTTTTTTTTAATTAAATTGGTTGTACATAATGCTACTACATACGTAGGTATAATAAAAAAAATAAATTATACTTTATAATGTAAGGAAAATAGATTTTGTTATTTTTTTGCTATTTAAATAATTTAATGTGATATTCTCTAACTTCATTACATGACGTATACATACATATTATATATATGTATTTATTACTTTCTACGTCTGATTAAAGGCAATGCCATTCAAACGAGGTTTGTTCAAGCAAATTGTGTAGTCTAGCGTCTCGACGCAATCAGACGCGTGTATTGTGAATACGAGTTGGAAAATACCTACCTTATATTTATAATCAAACTATTAGGTCTTTTTTATTTAAAAATAATCTATAAATTAAATCTATATTTTATTAATCGTTTTCAAATTTGATTTTCAAGTACATTATAAAATTTCAACAAAAGAACTCGAAGGAAACTCGGGGGAATGATAATATTTAATTTATTTTTATTTCCTCGCTCTGGTAAGACAAAACACAGTGTTGAGTTCCGCCACTTAACACGCAATGTCTTGAAGTCGGTGGAAAGAGAAGTATGCAATTTAAATGAAAATGTTTTAAACGGATTAATCACGTATATTTTGGTATTCGAAAACACATTTTTAAACAGATATACTCTAGTACCTGTGACCACGTACTACTTTAAAGTGTTCGAAACGTCAGGTTCAAACACTTCAACACAACAGAGTAAAAGTATGAAATAAAAATGTATTTTTAAAATATTTTTTTTTAGCATCACGCTTTTATCCCGCATAGCAGGGTAGACAGAAAGTACATAGTGTCAAGACACTCCGTACTTCACTTTCCGCCGAATTCGAGATATTGCGTGTTGTGTGGTGGAGCTCATCGCTGTCTTTGTCTTTACCAGAGGGAGGAAGTGAAAATAATTTATATATAATCACTCCCCCGAGTAGGGATCGAACCCCCTGCGCCGCGACCGGCCTTAAAATATTCCAAAAGAAAAGAAAATAAGTTGTATGTTAAAAAAATTGTAAATTTTATTTTAATAGCATTTTTAGAATGGAATCTTATAGTGTTAGTTTCCTTTTTATTTGTTCTCCATCTTCTGAACATATCAATTCATGCATCAGCGAATCTCCATGAATAAATTTAAATGACCAAATAACAAAATTTATTGTATTAAAAAAGCAAGCAGATACAAGTGTCTTGTCATAAATTTGATATCTACTAGTTTACTCATACTGATACTTTTAATTCAATGGCATTTAATAATAAAAATGTAAAAAATTGGCAATATTGAAAACATTGAATAGAGTTCTCTCCTCTTAATTTTGTAACGTTATATTTCCCTTTAGGCTTATATATAAATATTTTACTTATGTAATATTTTGTTATATAAAGAAAGAAGCAGTGTAAACACAATATTTATTATGGTCTCCAGATTTGGTCTGAAATTTTTACCTTTAACTGCAAATTTCAAAAAACTCATACTAACGAACTTCGAATTTTTCCCTAAGAAGAGCCGATTTATTCTTTTTATTTATGTACTAATTATGGTGTACATTTTTAGGTATAGACACAGTAGTGAGGTGTTCACCTTTTGGTCTGACTTGATAAGGCAACTTTATAAAATTAATCTGGTCTAGACCAGTTTGTGAGTTGAATTTTTTTGTCATGGGTCTTATAATTAGAAAAAAGATAGTATTTAACAAATAAAGATTGAGTTAACTAATAAAGAGTCGTGAAGTATTTTTATTTTTTATTTTTTTTAAATAAAACTAACTATTTAATTGACCCTTTCCACACTAAAACGAGATAAATTTTTAAATGTATTTAAATAAACGCCAGTATAATTTTCCGTTTATTACAATAAAATATTTCCTTTGAAGCGGTCCCCTACGTTATAAAAACATCCTTCAATGTCTAATGACAAGAATTTCTTTAATTGCTTCATCTTTAAATGAATTGATGCTATATTCTTAGTGATATAAGGTTTAATTTTATTACTACAAAACTTTAAAGGCTTACTGTATGCTTGTATTTTGGTAACTTTTAGTTTATTATTTTTGTTATTTTTGGGACGTGCATCCGTTGCTTTGATGTATTAGCCCTTCTTTTGTTTCATATTTAGGAACATTTAAGACCTCTTTGGCCGTAATGAATTTTATAGTTGTATCATTAACATATTTGCAAAAAAATATCATAAAATAATATTCTCATAAACAATATATGCACTTGAAGTGATTATAATTTTTTATTGCTTCTTTCATTTCTTTATTACTTTGTATAATGTGTATATATATATATATATATATATATATATATATATATATATATATACATACGTATGAATATACAACTTTTTATATAAAATAAATAATAGGAAATATATTAATAACAATGATGCTTAAACATCTAATTACAAGATTATTTGAAGCGTTCATAGAAACTTTTCTATTGTCACGCTTTCAGTTCAGACAGCGAGATCTCAGAGGCACGCGATATCTTATTGAAAGAGTTCTCCACCAGATTATATCTTTAAGTAATTGAATAGAATCTCTCGGCTTATTCTTTGTCGCTTGTAAGGATTATTGAAAATCAAAAATAATATAGTTGCAATACAGTAGAGACGGTAGCTTGAAATACCGATTATATTGATGTAGTCTTATAAGAATCGTCTATACATACTATTTTAACAACAAAATTTATGTGCCAGGCGTGCAATATTGAAAATATTATAATTGTGAATAGTTTGGTTTATTTACACGTGAATTGCAAAATGCTTAAATTGTATACTTTCATTTCCGATGTAGTTTATCACTTAACGTGCAAAATAATTGGACTGCGGCCACAATGATGGGTGTTTTAAAGATATTATTTCAGATCCGGCGTCTTTTCACAAAACCCCCATTTCCTGTGTGATGTCAGACGGTCTCATCCTGTCTAGGCCTTTTCATATACAACAATCTTAATGATTTAACAATGCTCTATCAGCCAGAAAAATTGATTTACTCATTAATATATTTTGCGAAAGCGTTGGTGTTAAAAAAAATAGTTTTACTTGAAATATATTTTAATTTAAAATTAAACCTAATAAATGCAATACGGAAATATTTACATAATTAGAATCACAGTGAATTTACCTATAAATATGTTGGAGGCATATAACTTTTCATGGAGGGCCCTGCTCGTCCCAGCGGCGGTAGACTTTGTGTGTGAAATGCTTTTATATTCCTTTGAGGCTCCGGTAGGTAAGAACTTTTTTGATCCAATTTTTTACGGCGTTGAAGTACTTTATAATTCTTAATAAGTCCATGTAATTCTTTTTGTTGTTCGTTATTTAACACATGATATTCACCACCTTCTTTCATTGTATCACGGTTTTCATTATTATCTTTAATTGGTATATAGTGATCGGGTGTGTCTCTTAGATCATAGTTGTAATTATAATTGTTGGTTGGCTTAGTTTTGGGTTTCGTTTTTATTGATTCAAAATGATTTTTCATTGCTACATAGTTTAGTACCTCGCTCAGATCGAAGGGTTTTGATTTTGGATGCGTGAAGTCGTTCTGGGAAGTAGGTTCATATGGAATAAATTTAGACGTCTTGTCAATGTTGTGTTCTGAGCTTCTGAGAATATTTTGACTATTATCACTATCTCTTTTTGCATTCTTATTTTCATTTTCATTCACTTTAAACAAATTTCTTAAGAATATATTGTCTTTGACAATATTCTCAATGGGTTTTTCAGTAGTTGTAGTCTCACGCTTCCATATATCATCTTCAATTTTAATTTCGAGAGGCTTAAAAGTATGTTGTTCGGCGGTTCGCATTTCAAATTGTTGGTTATTGCTTAACGGATTCATAGTGGATGATTCTGGATGATTTTGTTTTATAATAATTTCTGGTGATGGATTAAATTCATATCTAATATTATTATTATTATTTTGGTAATAGTTTTTGTACATCGAGCTATAATTTTTTGTAGCGATTTCACTGATAGCATTTATTTGAGTGGGCTCAAATGATGTATCTTCAATGTCATATGTTTTCGTTGCGACTTGACTTTGTGGTGTAAAATTGTAACTCGTGATTAAATCGGAATACGTATTTGAATTTACTTTATGCGACCCATCATCCTTGAGAGAATCTGATTTACTTTTTTCGGTAGATGCATATGTTTGGTACTTTTCTGTCATAATATTGTTATTGTAAAAAGGTGAAGAATTTTGAACTTCTGTACTTCGTTCAATTGTATTAGATTCTACTATGTTTTTACCTAGTATTTGTGACTGCATAATTTCTTTATATTGAGTAGGTGTCAAGTCAGAAAAATTAATATATACATCGTCATTTCCACTTGAAGAACGAGATATAGAATTTTTATTTGAATTTTCATTTATATTTGAATTTATCCCATATTGCCATCGCCACAATGCTTTATTTGCTTCATGTTCAGGCTCTTTCATTTGAGCTTCATAATTCATTAATTGAGGTAAAGATGGCTTTTCGATACTAATGGATTTTGTGGAATGAGTCTGAGATTTAATGGAAGGATTATGAGCACCCTGTGAAGCTAGAAAAGTTATTTGTGGTGAAATGGGCGATGCTACGTTATTGGGTTTTGAATGATGCTGATCTGAATTAGTCTCAAAATTAGTTTTCATTGGAGGTTGTGAAGTTACTGTCTTTACTAAACTAGGTGAAGATCCTTGCGAGAACCCAAGCGAAAATGCTTCTGGTGTTCTTCCAGTAAATAAACTACGTGGAGGAGGGATGTGATAAGTATTATATCGGCTTTCTTCTCCTACTTCGTATTCTTCATTTTCCCATGAAGATTTTAGGTGTGCTGGTTTTTTTGCTTCTTCTGCCAAATTATATTGAACAGCTCTAAAAAATATAATCATGATTAATATAACTTATGTTAATTGCAATATATGTAAAAAATATAATATAATATAAATTTAATTTTACCTTTGTATTATTTCTGGAATTGGAGGCGGCACCGGTAGATGGTCACCACTAGCTCTATATCCATTTGAATCGGCAATATAATGAACAGTGTAAGTTCTTCCATCATCACCCACATATGAATAGGATCCTTCAACTACTTGCTCTTCTTTGTCCGTTCCTAAATTTTCCATATGGCTATGTTGTACATAATGAGTTTGATCCGCTCCTAGAGCCCTAAAAAATTATATATAATTTTTATTGATATAAATTGTTGGTAATAAAACAATAAATTAAAGTACGTAGCAACTTACTCATAGCTGAAACTTCCATCCAAATCCATTTCATTAGATAATCGGAGTATAGGTATTGCAGGTTCTGTTGTGGAAGAAACATAAACACCTGGCGCTGCTTGAATGTATTGCATGCTTTGTATGGAAGAAGATTTGTCTTGGTCAACACCACGGTCAATCTTTTGTAATTCACTTGTTATAATCATTCTGCGAGCAGCAGGCTTTTCGGGACTTTGGGGATAATTTTTAGCATTAGGCATTATGTTCGATGACTTCAAGTCAAATCTTTTTTCGGCAATTGGATAGGTTGGGGGTTTTGGATTGATTTGTATTTCTTTTCTTTCGAATATTGGGCGAGAAGAATTATTTATGTTGACAGGTTGACCTTGTTTCATACTTAGTAACCGCTGACGAATAGGTTGATGTTCACTGAGTTCCTTATCATCATCTTCTTCATCATAAATAGATTTTAAAGATGAAGACAAAATAATAGGAAATGACGTATGATAAAACGATGGTGCTTTTGTAGCAGTGCTAGGCAAAAATTGATAAGGTAGTTTATTTATATGATCCAATGCGTAATAAGGTATAGAAGTATGGGATTCTGGTGGTAAGTAAATGGAACTATCTGAAGAGCGTACAACAGAGTTTGGTGTTTGAAATTTTGCTGTGAAACTTTCATCTCGGTTATTTTGACAATTCACTGTAACAGATAAGCACGCTATGATGGTGCTAAACGATATCTGAAACAAAATAAAAGTATATATTAACTTACAATATTTTGCGAAAAATCCAGTATCACAAAAGCACTTTCACTCACCAGCTTCATTTTGCTTGAAGCTGTTATCAATTTTGAAACACAAATTTAACGTCACGTCTTTGCACAAATAGAAAATAAACTGTTAATGAAAATGAATTCCGCATATATTTATACACACGCAATTATGTGTGTAGCGAATCGTGAAAATATCGCTCAAGAGCATTCTTGGTTTCTCTTGTCTCGTTTGATAGTTTTATAGGTGTACTCTGCATTCAGCTAGTTCTGTACTAATTACATTAAAGTAATTCTGTTTTACAAATTTCATATAAAAATGTTTAAGAATTTTATGTAATTATTTTACACTACACTGGATGTTTAGAAATAGCGGAGCAAACCTCGCGATATTTAAATGAATTTAATATATTTTAGTTCTATTTAAACATCAAGTGATGTAGCGGGTCTTAACGCCGCTATACTTAACAAAACGAGAAAATATCTATATAAAAATATGAGCAGAACACCTACAAAATATTTGAGCCCAAAACCTTTTTAGGCATTAAATGTTTTTTAATGCGACAAAAAGACATTGTATAAAATGTTAATATAAGTGATGCAATTTTTATTACGGTCCTTTATAAAAATGTCAATGTCCGTATAAACTGGTTTTATTCTTGTTGTTTTTAATAAGATATACATTAAGCCATTAGTATTTAAAGCACAATATACTACTACAGCTTAAATTGTATTAATTATTATTTGTTTCAGGTATGTTTCTAGTCGACAGTTTACAACAGTTTAAAAGCTATTTCCAGGTAGGTAAAATATTAAAACATATGTTATTACTATGAATTTATTAAAAAATAATTACAAGTACATCACAAAGAGTTCACAATTTCCTCAAACTTACAGTAATCAAGTTCACAATACTTATCGTGATCGAGATAACTGTGGCAAACATCTTACTTTGAGGTAATTTACGTATTCATATATCACATTAGTGGTAATTACTCGTATCGTTGTATAATCGCTTGGAATATTTTAAAATTCGTTTACAAATATTTTTAAGCTTACTGAAATTATTTGCCGTACGACTGTTGGGGGTAGTAGTTGTCTTGAGGAGGGTAGTAAGTTTGTTGTGGGGGGTAGTAAACTTGTTGTGGGTAGACAGGTTGTGGGGTAGGTTGAATAGGTTGAGGAGCTAATGGCTTGGGAGGCTCTTGTCCTTGAGGGTAGTATGTCTGTTGTGGTTGTTGTTGCTGTTGTTGCTGTTGCTTCTTCTTCTCTTCCTCTGCTTTAGCGGCTTCTTCCTTAGCGTTTTGGTCAATTGATCTGTAAATATGTGGTTATGATTAATATAACATAAACATTATATTTTTATAACATATTGACATGTTCTTATTTATCTAAAACGAAAAAGAGCTTTAATTTTTTCTTTTTTCGTTTTAGATAATTTAAACTAAATCTGTATGTTGGTTATTTAAAAAAACTCTTTGACAGATTAAATTTATGGCGTATACTCCTCCCACTCCCACATAAAATTATAATTAAATACAGCAACGAAATATCACCGCAGGACTTCAATAAATATTAACTACAAAAAGTCCAACCTATTAAAAAAGTAAATTATATATTCGATTTAGAAAAGCTTATTTTGTTTAATTACTACTTGCATTTGCATAGAACACTTTATCATTTTGGTTTATATAAAAATATGTTTGGAAAAGAAATCGTAAAATATGGAAGTGTTAATATGACATACGATTATTTTGCATTCATGTTATTAAACTAAAATATTTACATATTTCTAGTAATAATTTTTCTTTCCGGCAAAAAGTTACAATTGCTTAATTTTTTTACAACCTTTGTTTAGAATTGACGTTGTTAGCTTGCTAAAGTTTCGCATGTAAATTTTTTTCTTTTACTTTTTGTCACTGTACGAAAATTTTATTCGGCTTGTTGGGAAAATAAAATATGTATGTTGTTTTGTTTTATCATTTCATCGAATCATACACATTTTAATTAAGCAGTTCCGTCTCTGTATCCCATTAACAGATACGGAAATAACAAAAAAAACAGAAATTGAATTGATTTACAATAAAAAGGCTGATTGTAAAATTTAACTATCATTCTATAATTCAAGTATGATTTATTTGATTCTCATATATTACATTAAATACATTGCTTGTTGCAGAATTGGTATAATTTGTACTTAACTTAATTTACACAATGTGAATAAAACTTACGCTTGAATCGCTGGTGGGATTGGATGAGGTTTGGGCAAGTGGTCACCTTCAGCATGGAAACCAGTTTCATCTGCCCAATATGTTACAGAGTAGACCTTGCCGTCAGCACCGGTGAAGGAATAAAAACCCTTTTTCACGATGCTCTCTTTGTCGGTGTTAGGGTTGGTAAGGTAACCTTCTTCGCTGACATGAGTTCCGTCAGCAATTTCGTACCTGAAAAAGACATAATTATATACTCCTATATAAATTAGGGAAAATTTCTGACATTTATTCTACCAAAATATTTTTTATCTAAGAATAGTATAACTCCGAATGTTATTTGAATATATTAGTTTTTATGTGTTGTTTCATATGTATATTATTAAAACAGTATTGAAAGTCGTCCTACACCGGAAATATTTTATACATTAACGGGAAAAAATATTTATAGCTTATCCACAAAGGCGGCGGTTTACTAAAATTATGGAAATCTCTTTTAGGATGTA
Source organism: Dryadula phaetusa (assembly GCA_032432895.1). Classification (NCBI taxonomy): domain Eukaryota; kingdom Metazoa; phylum Arthropoda; class Insecta; order Lepidoptera; family Nymphalidae; genus Dryadula; species Dryadula phaetusa. Next base: position 398,968 of record JAOYRS010000061.1, read on the forward strand.
TCTAATTATGCAAATAACTGTTATAAGGCAATAAAATAACAGGTTCTATACTCCATTTTGTGTCAAAAATGTGACGATAACGTGTTAACCGTTAGGGTTTAATTTGGATGTTTTTAATAACAATCGATTGTCAATATCCATATCATTGACATATTTAATATCTACAATGAACATAGTAAGTATGGTAGTAAAAAAATATCTTAAAGTTCTAAACTTTAAGGTAAAAATATAAGGAATTTTCTTATGCGAAAACGTTATATTTTTACTTTAAAATGTGATATCAAATGCACATTGTCAATTCACGTAAATTCGATTTTTCAAGTGTTGAAGTCGTATCTTATGCTTAGTTAGGGTTACCGTCTTCAAATTCAAAGTGCGTTCAATAAATTAACTTGAAGGAGGGTCAAGACATCTCGATAAGTAGTATTAAAAAGACAATCTTGGTTTAACCTTGAATAAACGAAGTTCAGGTAACAAACGACTTTAGATTTATGATATAAGAATATACATACATTCGTATAGTTAAAAAACAATTACATTTGAATGTTTTAAGGCGTATAAAATAAAAGTATAGTTTAGAATTTTCATAGAAATGTTTTCGTACTACTGAAAAAAATAATGAAATAGCACTTACTCATATTTATAGCTTCCATTGTCACCTAAAATTTGTTCGTTCTTAATAACCGGGACCTGAGTTGTGGTACTGGACGATGAGGGAACATTTTGGTTTACATTGTTTTGGTTGTTTCCCGCATTCCAGTTGTTTTGGTTGTTTCCCGCATTCCAGTTGTTTTGGTTGCTTCCCGCATTCCAATTATTTTGAGATCCTGAGTTCTGAGGTTTGTTCCAGGAATTCTGTGAGCCACCATTCTGGGGCTTGTTCCAGGAATTCTGTGAGCCACTATTTTGGGGCTTATTCCAATTGTTTTGGGCTCCAGCATTTTGGGAGCCACTCTGTTGATTCCAAGAGTTCTGCTGGTTCCATGCGTTTTGCTGATTATTCCATCCACTGTTTTGAGGCTTGTTTTGAGCCCAGTTGTTGGAGGGTTGGCTTGGCTGAGGGTTGTTCCAAGAATTCTGGGAGTTTTGATTGTAGTTGTTATTATATTGGTTATTGTAACCACTTTCGGCTTGATAATTGTTGTTCTCAGATGCATAATAATTTCTGACTGATGCGGAAGGAATTACAGGTTTGCTTGGAATATAATTGTATTTATTATCTACAGGTAAATTGTAATCTTGTGATATTTGAGATGCTGATGGTTGAAGGTCTTCTACTGCCTGAAGATTGGTCTCCAATTCGTCTGCTAACGAAAGAGCTAAAGTGACGCTAAGAACGAAAAGCTGGAAATAACAGAAAAAAAAATTATTATTATATATCGCTAATAAATTATAAGACTAACTTATATTTGATAAATATTTTATAATATATTAAATTCGTTTGTCAATACTCATTTAATTAACAATAAAAAATATCTAATTATGACGTTGACACTTTGATCAAAAATATTTTCACTTTAAACTGTATCTTTTTATTTATTTCCTAAAAACTTTTATATCGCTTTAACACTTTCTACACATATTTTGCCACTTCACAAAATGTAAACTCCAAGGACTCACCAGCTTCATCTTGATGTCCTTCCAAGTCCGCGTTCTGATCGAAACTGTGACCACAAGGGGTCGCGGCACATTTTTATAGGAAAAATGTCCTGCGTCCTCGTGCGTTTGCGCATCTCAGCGTACGCGGTACGCGATGACCTCACTTCTGTTGTCCTCGATTAGAGATTTGAATTTAGGGTGCACTTAGTCAACCTTAAATAATTTTGAATGGAACTTAATATTAATAAATTGAAAATGAAAATAAAAGTTATATTCGACTCATATAATAAATTAAATTTCAAATAAGCGTATAAATGATAAATAAAGTTTGGTTTGGTATGATTATAATTTCTGAACGACATAAGTATATTAAAGGAAGTTCTAACCACAATTTTCTATGAATGAATAACAAAGTTGTAGAAGTGTCATTCATAAAAGTTGTAGGAGTCAATAGCGTTTGTTTAGCTATTGTTTAGCAAGTTACATTTAATTGATGCGAATTGGACTAATAGAACGTAAAGGGCACAATTTAAAAGTGTTAATATTATCAGTAATATATTTTATATTAAATTTTTATGTTGGTCTAGAAATGCAATATAAAAGATCTCTAATTAAATTATCTATATCGAGCTTTGTAAAAAATACGAATGGAAGATCAATGTGTAATAACGTGTTATGGGCAAGAAGTATGTACTTATATAGTTTTTGTAGTAGAGTCTTTTATATATGATTAATGAATCATTTATTTGAAGTAATATTAGATGTAATAAAATAAAAAAAATATCAAGTAGTCTGATATAATTGTCTGGTGATTTATGAGCCCAAATAATTTCTTAGACAAAAACGATGATAGATCTGTCATTATGTAACGAACTACTTGTATTTACAAAAAAATCATTGTCATTGAACTGTTTAAATTCGTTTCGAAGATTCAATACATTGAACTGGACTTCTTTGAATTGGATTTAATATTTTGTATTAGTACAGTCGACATTTAAAATGTTGTATTATATTACTCCTCTGATAATAAAGTACAAATCCCTTTTTATATAGGTTTTCAAAACCTTTTATATTTTTACAGGCAGCTAAAGAGTTTAAATTTTAAACGATTTTTAATTTTGCAAAAATCAATACATATATTTTTCAAACACTATATTTTTATAATTATTTCTAGAGTGTTGATGTTTTTCACATTATTGACTTGTAATTATACCTTTAATTGATTTTATTTGCCTTACGAAGTGAGTATGGATTTTAATTTCCAGGTTTATTTAAGAACATTATTTTTTGTATAACCTTGTAACTCGAAACAATTAGATAGGGGTTTTATGATTTTTCATACAAATACATATCAACATATGTATATATAATATCAACGAATTACATTCGTGAGTTTGATAGTTAACTGAGATTAGGAAAAGTACTTAAAGCGCGGCGTTAAGATGTCCTAAATGTTTATATATTCTATGCACGATTGTAGAGTAGGTAAAAAATAAATCACGTGACCCCTTTAACACATACAAGTAAAATAAATATAATTATTTTTATATAGCTGGTAAGAGCTATTTTTGCTTATTCCACTCTTTCAGCTCAATATACATAGTTACATATATATGTATGTTATTTTTTTTAACCTCACGCTTTTAACCCGCGTAGCAGGGTAGACAGTACGTGTCTAGTGTGAAGACAGTCCCTACTTCGCTTTCCACTGAATTCGAGACATTGCGCGTTGAGTGGTGGAACTCAATGCCACACTTTGTCTTACTAGAGCAAGGAAGTGAACGTAACTTAAATATAATCATTCCCCCGAGTGGAGATCGAACCCACAACCGATCGCGTTTACACTCAAACGTTATCCCACTGCGCCACGACCTATCACATATTTTCTATGAATATATTTTTACATATAAATAAAAAAATCCATTTGTTGTTCTATTTCATATAAACTTAAGTTTTACTAAACGGTATTAATATTTTTCCAAACAAAATCATGTGGGTAACTTACATATTTATAAAAGATTTACTCTTCAACGAACTCTATATAATGTTTTATAATGAAGGACATAATTCGATTTTATGTTTATCTTACCCTTAAGTGGATTTATATCTCACCAATAAAACAAGGCTTCATATCGAAGACGAATCCATTTATATAATTTGCATGAGACACTTCCAAATTCATCAGCGTATTATTAGGGACGGGGGGCACCGTGGGAACGGATTGATGATATTAATGTGATGATTTATTATAAACCTGATGATTTAATTCTTTTGAAGCGTGAAATATATGAATCTACTTTGCAATATCGCACTTATAAATTTTTAAATCAATTATTCATAAAAAGTATTATTATTAATAAAAGAATATTTTATAAATCAATATTTCTAGAATGGAGGTAAAAATATATATGAGACCAGGTCTCATATATTTTTACCTCTGTTCTCTTTTTTTATCTTTTTATAACTTATTTATAGCCTTATATATATATTTATACTCAAGCATTTCTTAATTTCTTCGTATTACTTTCTATAGTACATTAAATTGCCGTCTAAGACTGCATATAAATATTGAAAATTAATATAAAAATTGCAACCAATTTTCAAAGTTATATATAAGAGTAGGTACGTATAAAGTATTAAAACGTGAACTTTTGCGATAAGCTCTTTTAACTTTTGTTTGTGTGTCACAACTCCCCTAAATATATTGGTTGGATTCTTCATGAAACATTATTGAGTTAGTGGTTTTATCTCGGAATGTTTGCGGTTGAGTCCGTTTTCACGTAAATATAATAAAGCATGATGTGATAGAATGTATGGGGGTCCCTAAAACGCTTATTGAATTATATTAATCTTCAACGTATGTATATGACATTATTTATTATTTTAATGTCAGAAATTATCTGTTCGAAGTAACGAAAAGTGAAATAAATTTGCTATCGAAGCGATTTAAGTAGAATGCGTATGGGGGTGGATTAATGGATACTAAATCACCATGTGATATTAAATTATCGGCTCCATGAAAGGTATTCGGTTATTTTTAGGCATGTGCGATTATTTTTATTATTTTCACACTTCTCTTGCTTTATTATTTTAGTCTTTGTAACTTAACGCCGCATTTTATGTAAAATCTCATTTGCTTTAATTGTTTTTGCAGTATCTCTATTTCAAATGAATATTAGTTATGTATATTTATTATAAATATATGTTTAATAATATATGTTTAAATATTAGGAGTTTTTGCTCAAATTGCGGATTTTACGCATTAAATATATAAAACTAACGGTTAACCTCTTCTTTCTATTTAGCTTTGCTTACATATTTTATTTTCATAAGTTCATACATATGGATTATATTATTTGTTCTCTTTTGTTTTATATAAATATTTACGTACGTTTCGAATCTATAAAGATTATTTGCCGCTATAACTTTTTTTAGTTTAATTTCTTGACAAATAAGCCTCGTTTGAAATTTAAGGACTTCTTAATTAGTAAACATAAATTAAGTGGCTAGCAAACGGTTGTAAATTACAAATGTAAATTGGCAATATAACGGCATTTACTCGTTATGATCTTGCCGTTCTACGACAGATATGAGTAATATGATTATTTAATCAAATAAAACGAGACATGCCCATTCGAATTTAATAGATTTTATTTGAATTTTAATTAATATATGCTGAGATATAATATTTTTTCTTTAGTGGTTTATCTATTTGGCAGAGAGAACTCAACAGCGCTGGAAAATGTGACTTTTATCAAGTGGTACTTGACTTGCTTCTCTAAGTTACTACTCCACCGAAAACTTTATTTCACACAATTCAATTTAATTATTTTTATTATTTATTAAAATTTGAATAGGATATTTATAATTATTAGTGAAGTTGTAAAAATATATATAAATATATATTTTGTAACACGAGTGTCTAAATAGACATGGTTAAATATGCAGGAAACACGAATATCAGATATCAAATAAATATATCAAATAAAGCAAGTTATGACTTCAAATCAAAGCCGAGTGAATATTTATATAAAAGTATTCTCTAAGTATGACATTAGATTTCTCTACGTAGGGAACATGTGTTGATATTAATAAAGAAGCTAAATCTAGTCTCTCTTTAAAGTTTCAAATATGATGAAACATATGAGGAAATATGATGGAACATCAAAATATATTTAATATTTAATTTAAAATCAATTTACAAATTCATCTTAAGCTGTTAACAATTAAATTTGTTTGTTCTTCAAGTACTCTCAGCAGGACAGATGCCCCCGGACACTTTGTGTTTACTTAATATGCAAAGGAAAAATTTGTTAGCACTTCGTTTTATTTCAATATGACTTATGCACATATTTAAATATTGCCAAATTAAACTTTAATTTATTTATCAATTTCTTTTGCTATCTCAGCTGATTATTTTACAATAAGATCTGAATTCCTTCTGGAAAGCACACTCAGGAGGTTCGTTTAAATAATCTGGATCTACATTTAATAAATATATATAAATATATATAAATTATTCTTATTTCTCCACTATGGTAAAATAAAGCACGCCGTTGAGTTCGTTATTCAACAAGTAATATAACTATTTCGTCGTGCGGAAAGCAGTCAACAGATTGTCTTGAAAGTAGCTTGTCTCTGATTACCCTGCTATACAGATATGTATGCATGTATATTAATCATAAGTTTCCAAGTGTACATACTAAGATGAGATACAATATGTGGTTACGTTGTAGACGATGTGAATTTGGAGAAAATATTATGTTATGTTACTGTAAGAGTTCATTTATTAATTTAATTTCTTCACTTATTAATTTAATTGCTTCGAATTTTCTTAACTTTAAAATATATCACCTGAATATATAACAATTAGCAAATATTGTTATTGACATACGATAACTCTAAGATTTTTCGTCTTACTGTCTTACTTAATATAATTTAAATATAATTCCCACTCGGGACAATCCACGAGTGCGGATCGATCCCACGAACGATCGCGTTTGAAGTCAGATACTCCTACTACGCCACGGCCGGCCTCTAGACATATTTATTATATAACAATTTTACTCGTAATGCAAAAAACATATTGTATCAATATTGGCTGAGCTCTGGACTGGATGCAGTTTTAAAGATTGTATCGTTTGGATGTATGCCACAACTACGAACGCTTATGTATTTTCTTTAAGCGATATATCAGCGATTTTGGAAACGTAGGAAGTTTGTAACAATGTCTGTAATTCAAACGTCCTACTTTAAAGTGAAACTTCAGACAATTTATCTCCACCAATTTTTATGGGTAATAACATTTAAAGGAGGACGAAATTATGGTCATATAAAAAGACACGTTATGTAGCACTTTCTGGCATAACTCTGTTCTTTTTTCCCGTTGGAATATTTTGTTGTCATTCATTAACGGCCAGTAACGGTCCACACGCGACATATTTAACGCTGAGATTTGTTTACTTTCATGTCAAAAATGTTTGAACTTTCTTTCAAGGCTACCGTTTTGGGAAAATTGACATATTTTGTGATCTGTTTATTTATATTATTCATAATATAATGTACTTACTTACTGGCGACCTGTCTTGACACGTTATACAGTTTAAAAAAATATATAAACTCTTAAAATATTTTTGTTAAAAGTTTATCTGCAAAATTAAAAGTAGTCAGTCGTAGGATTTATACAAATCTATATGTAGAAAAGCTCACTAAATGTAGCATAACGATATTTATTTTTGTCATTAAAAAACGCAGACCATTGCTACTTAGCCTAAAGAGAACTTATTCTCGAATCTTCAACTGAAGTAGAATATCGTTATTAGAAAATTGTATTGGAACAAATGAAATTTTGTATTACATGCATTCTATTTATGTATGTTAGTAGAGTATATCTTATATATTATGCTCTATTTTTGTTACAGTCATTTAATAAACATACTAACTTTCACTTAGAGCAGCTTCACGCTTTGAGTTAGAGATAACCTAGTGCCAAGACACTCCGTTGGCTACTCTTGCGTTGACACTCTCTCTGAAATTGAGTCATTTAATGTTGAATGGCGAACTTAATGCTGCGCTTTATTTTACCATAGAGGATAAATAAGAAAAAATTATATATATTTATATATGTTTATTAAATGTAGATCCAGATTATTTAAATGGTTCATTTAAATAAACTTGAGTGTGCTTGAAAATGAAAAAAATGAAAAAAAATTATAAAATTTAATGAATGGAGGATTCATTAAATTTTATAATTTGTATGGAAATCGAACTCATAACCAATCACGTTTAGCTAATTTATGCTAAAAATCAGTCAATTTTATTTACAAGCTGTTTTAAAAGTATGCTTATGGGTAAAAATTCCAACATAAGCAAAGGCACTGTCAATAATTCTAAATACAGTTATACCAAATAATGTATTTTGATTGTAGATTGTAAGTAATCAATTTTATGATTTGTAAGATAAAAATTTTAAAGTAAGTTTAAAGTAAATAATTTTTGTCATTTCAAACTTGATGTAATGAAAAAGGTGACACAAAAAATCATCAAGTATCAAAAATTTCGCCTACGAAATAGTGAGATAGCATAATCGTATCGTATCGTCAGCCAATTGCAGTCCACTGCTGGACATAGGCCTCCCCAAGTTTGCGCCAAACATCCCGGTCCTCCGCAACCCTCATCCAGCCCGCTCCGGCAACCTTGCGTATGTCGTCAGTCCAGCGGGCCAGAGGGCGTCCTACACTACGTTTGCCAAGACGCGGTCTCCACTCCAGGACTCGTCTGCTCCAACGGCCATCGGTCCTGCGACAGACGTGACCGGCCCATTGCCACTTCAGCTTACTGATTTTGCGAGCTACGTCGGTTACTTTAGTTCTCTCACGGATAACCTCATTCCTGATTTTATCCTTGAGAGAGACCCCGAGCATAGCTCGCTCCATAGCTCGCTGAGCGACTTTAAATCTGTGGACCAGCCCTACTGTCAGTGTCCACGTCTCGGCAGCGTATGTCATTACAGGTAGGACACATTGCTCAAAAACCTTCGTCTTTAGGCTTTGCGGAATTGTTGACGTAAGGACTCGACGGAGCTTGCCAAATGCCGCCCAACCCAACTAAATCCTCCTATCCGCTTCCTTCTCGAAGTTATGTCGGCCAAGTTGTATTGTCTGGCCTAGGTAGGTGTAGTCCTGTACAACTTCAAGAAGAACGCCTTCGACCCGCACTGGTCTCGGCATGACGTTTCTGTTGAACATAACTTTTGTTTTGTCCAAGTTCATACCAAGACCAACACGTCGGGATGACCCATTTAGGTCGTTCAGCATTTGATTTAGCTCTTCCAGTGTCTCTGCAAAGATGACTATATCGTCGGCAAAACGCAGATGAGAGATATACTCTCCATTGACGTTGACGCCTCGTCCAATCCAATTCAGGGTTTTAAAGACGTCCTCCATCGCGTTGGTGAACAGTTTCGGGGATATCACGTCCCCCTGTCGCACCCCACGATAGAGCCGAATAGGTCTTGTCCGCTGATCTTGGATTTGGACGGTCATAGTCGCAGCGCTGTAAAGACATCTCATCACCTCGATATATCGCCAGTCGATTTGACATCTCTGCAGGGACTTTAAAACAGCCCAGGTTTCGATGGCGTCGAACGCTTTCTCATAGTCCACAAATGCCATACACAGCGGCTGATTATACTCCTCAGTCTTCTGTATAATCTGCCGAACAGTATGTATGTGGTCTATGGTGCTGTAGCCTTTTCGAAACCCGGCTTGCTCCGGAGGTTGGTATTCGTCGAGCTTGATGGCGAGACGATTCGTGACGACTCTTGAAAACAACTTGTAAACGTGGCTCAGGAGTGTAATCGGCCTGTAGTTCTTTAGGAGGGTTTTATCACCCTTCTTGAAGAACAAGACGACCACACCCCTGGACCACGCTTCTGGCGTCATGCCTTGGCGGATGACGGCATTAAAGAGTTCTGCTAAGGCCTTTTGGACCGGTAGTCCACCAGCCTTTAGGAGCTCAGTGGTAATGCCATCATCACCCGGGGCCTTCCCATTCCTGAGCTGTTTAAGAGCCGCACTAATCTCACTTACGTCAACGTCCGGGATGTCTTCCGAGTAATGGCGCGTTAGTGGTGCACGTGGATTTTCAGTGTCCTGAGCTATAGACTTGTGTGTGCGCGATGAGTAGAGCAGCCCATAGAACTTCTCAACCTCATTCTGGATTTGGGGTCTTGACGTGATTATTGTGCCATCCGCTGTCTTAAGCTTTGCAAGGTGGCTTCTCCCTAGCGGTCTTTGGAAAACTTTGGACCCCCTATTTTGCTCAATGAGGGTTGTAATATTTCTCGTGTTTGAGCAACGGAGGTCCCGGCGCGTGAGTTTCCTTATCCGCCTAGAGAGAGCCCGTTGATTTGGAGAAGCTGCTTGAGCGAATGGCATTTCCCGTCTCTGCCTCATCAGATCCAGGGTTTCGGGAGCAAGTTTGGACTGCTTAGTGGTACTCGTCGGCGGAAAATGCTTACGGCCCAGTTTACACACTGTCTTCACCACGCTGTCGGTTATCTCGTCCACATCGTCAGTGGTTTCCAGCGAGTCGAATCGATTTTGCAGTTCCAATTGGAACTGCTTGGACACACGGTCTACTTGGGGCGGCGTAGGTCGGAGAGTAGATTTCAGCAGGCGTTTTCGTTCGACTTTGAAGCATATATTCAGAGTGCCTCGTACGAGTCGGTGATCGCTGCCGGTGTTAAACCTGTTGATCACAGAGACATCTTTGAATATATACTTTCTGTCCGCCATGATAAAATCTATCTCGTTCCTTGTCACAGTATCTGGACTTTGCCAGGTCCATCTCCTTTGGGGCTTCTTCTTGAAGAAGGAATTCATCAAGTAAAGCCCCTGCATCTCGAGGAAGTTGACCAGCATTTGCCCTCTGTGATTTCTGCACCCCAACCCATGTGGTCCAATCTTCGATTCGTCGCATTCCTGTACTCCCACTTTAGCGTTGAAGTCTCCCATGACCACGTTGTAGAAGCATGAGGTCGTACCATGTATGGCTTTAGTAATGTCCTCATACATGGCTTCAACCTCTTCATCGGAGTGTGTCGAGGTCGGCGCATATACCTGCACTACCTTCAGAGAGTACCTGTCGGTAAGCTTGATTACGAGGTACGCTACCCGGGTCGACACACTACTAACTTCCACAACGTTGCCAACAAGAGCTCTGTGGACCAAAAAAACCGACACCACCTTGGGAGGCCCTATCACCTTCCCGGAAGTAGAGCAAGTGACCAGAGTCAAGGGTTATTGTATCCTCTCCCTCTCTTCGGACTTCCGATAACCCCAGAATACTCCACTTTATATGACTTAACTCTACTTCCAGTTCTGTGAGGTGATGGTCCAGCCGAATCGTACGTCCGTTGTACGTTGCCAAATACATATGTTGTTTTCGGCAGCCTTTACTCCGGGGATTCTTAGCACCCTCTGCCTCGCCGTGACCACGACCGCTGCCTTGGCCGGGAATAGCGGGGCTGCCGGGCACTGAGGGCCGTATTTTTGGCGCTGTTTCCATGGGGGATCTTGCCATTGTCACCACGCTTGGCAGGCGGGTTGGTGACCGCAGTAGGTGTTTATGTTAGACAGGGCCACGCTGCTGCCCATGCCCTGATTTTTCCCTTAGTCGCTTCTTACGACACCCGCGGGAGGATATGGGGTGATGCTATTCTAAGCCGGCATCACACGGCAAACGCAGATAGCATAAACGTAATATTAATTAAGTGGAAAAATATTAATAAATAGTAATGAATAAGGAAATAGAACCTTAGTAAAAAATTGTTTAACGTCGCAGGTACGTTTTTTGCTACATGAAAAAAAACTACATGTAAAAATCAGTGTGTCCCCAGACTTCCTTCACGTGTTTTCCCTAAAACGCCTGAACTGGCGTGACACTTTAAGAGACTAACTGCTTTAACAATCAATCTTCACCTTGATAAGCATTTTGAGGTTGTAAAAATTTGGATCAGATATGAAATTGAGATCTCAGTTACATTATAATATAGTAAGGCAGCGGTTGTAATGTTCACGTAATATGTATGCTATTCACATCAGGAGCATATTCACATATTCGCATCATAAACTATTAGTAATATATAAATGCCTGGAAGAGATCACTCTCAGTGATAAGGCCGCCTTTGTGCATTTATTGTTCTTTTTTAAAAACCTATGTACTATTTTATCAATGTACAATAAAGTTTTTAACTAACTAACTAACTTAATTATTTAGTTCCTCAATAATGTCAACTTCTAGAATTTCTTAAGACATGTGTAAATTGTTATATACAATTTATAATAGTACAAATTTATATACTTTTAGAAATAAAATATTTTTAACTTCAGAATTTTTCCCGTATAGCAAGGTAGGACGTATGCTCAAAGTGTCAAGAAACTCCTCGAGATATATAATGTTGAGTAGTAGAACTCTTGTTTTGAGTCCAGAGTGAGGAAATGAAAATAGTTTAAATATAAATATTGCTTCGAATGGGAGTTGAACCCATCACTGGTTTCGTTTACAGTTAGACGCAGTACCACTATACCACGAAATGTTGGTTGTAATTTGACATATATAACAATGTATACATATTTGAATCTAAATATTAACGTTTACAATGAATGGTGAGGCCGGTCGTGGCGTAATGCGACAGCGTCTGACTGTAAACGCGACCGGTTGTGGGTTCGATCCCCACTCGGGGGAGTGATTATATTCAAATTATTTTCACTTCCTCGCTATGGTAAAGACAAAGTGCGGCGTTGAGTTCCAACACTCAACACGCAATGTCTCGACTTTGGTGGAAAGTGAAGTACGGAGTGTCTTGACACTAGGTACTTTCTGTCTACCCTACTATGCGGGATAAAAGCATGAAGCTAAAAAAAATGAATGGTTTTGTTAAAATAAATTTGTCATGTCATGTAATCTGGTAATTTCTGTCATTTTGTATTTTGACAGCGATATGTGTCAAATTAATGGAGTAAAATAATACGCGAAGTTTGATGACAATTTGTGTAATAACATGTTTAAAAATGTTAAAGGCATATAAATTAAAGGAATCCGATACCTTTGAAAATTGTAAAGGTGAAAGGCATAAAAAATCGACGAAATATTTTGTTATTTATAGAGATGGTCCCAAATACGCAAGTCTACTAAAAATTTTAAAATAAAAAATGATTCTACAATATTTATTTATTTAATTACTCAGAAGAGTTTAAAGAACCGAACGAGTGTATTTCCTTAATGCTTGACAATTTTTTATTTTGAGATCAAGGCGGTGCTAGGTTTCATTTGTCACTTTTTGTGTTGAAAAATGTATAAAGATATCATCTTAATTATCAATGCTGCGTAAAATCACATGTAAAGTGGATTTGATTGTTTAGATTACAATCTTCATTAAAATATACTGTGAATAATTCTACAAAACAGTTTTCCTTGTTAATAATATCTAATAAAACTGATGAATTATTTAATAATCCTAATTTTTTATGTCAATAAGTCAAAAAAATGATATTTAAAATGGTTGTAAACCATAACTTTTCGTGACAACAAACACACACTAGCCGATTTATTATAAGTAATTAAGCGTTTGACCCATTTCATAATAGTTAAGAACGCTTTAAGTTCTGGATTCCGAGAACAATGCAATATTTTAGACGGACGAAAAAATCTGCTTTAATAATATAGCGTTTTAGTAACTGGTTTCATATATCAAGTGTGTCATTGACCCCGAGATGATTCAGAGGACTTGTTTACTCTAACTTCATTATTCGGTGTTCACAACACATAAGAAGGTTTGATTGATGTCGACTGAGATAACCCTTCATTCTTACCCCCAATACCGTTAATTAGCATTCTAGAATTTTTGCATTTGTAAAGATTTATTTGACTAATACTGACATATTAGTGCAATTGATAAGTCTGGCTTTATGACAATTTATGCATATATTTATAATGAAATTTGATTAATCAGTAATTTTATTTTACGTTGTTAAGTTAAGAAATAAATTGGAAACTAATCCCTTGGAAATATTCCAAATTAATTGATATTAATATCTTATTAGCTTTGGTTTATTTGAATAAAATTTAATGGAATTCTTATATGAAACAGTGGGTTTTCGTCAACCAAGTCGGGGACACAAAAAGAAAGGACACATACTGTTACAAAAATGCTAAATATTTATTACCTTGACTTTCCAAATCCGCAAGCCAAGGTCAGTCGAGGTGAATAAACTTTTTAACCAATTAATGTTAATAGTACTACTTTAGTAACACTGAATCACTTTAAAAATGTTTATAATGTTAGGTAAAAGCAACATATATATATATATACAGACGTGTATATATATATATATATATATATATATATATATATAAACAGAAAGCAAAAAGTTCAGAGTTTTTTATTTGATACCTATGAGCGTAAGGACTTTTGGTTTATTTTTGTATCGTTATTTTAGGATTCTCTAGATATAAAGTCCCGGAGATCGTTAGGGTAGAGAAAATCTCATGTCAAGATGCTCTATTATGCAACAGAATTCCAGATTGCGTGTGGCGTTGAATTAAATAAAAGTATATTGAATAAACTCATTCCTCCTAGTTGGAATAGAACTTATACTCACAATGTAGTGGTATATATGAAATCATATCTATTCGTAAATTATCTAAACGGACGGAAAGTGATGAATATATAGGTGATTATTTTAAAATATAGATAAAAATGTAATGTACATAATTTTTCAGCTCTGGCAAGACAAGTATTTTGACACTAAATTCTCTCTGACTTCCCCGCTTAAATTCAAATAAAAAAAATGTTTTTTTTAGCTTTACGCTTTTATCGCGCATCGCAGGATAGACAGAAAGTACCTAGTGTCAAGACACTCTGTACTTCGCTTTCCACCGAATTCGAGACATTGCGTGTTGGGTGGTGGAACTCAACGCCGCTCTTTGTCTTTTTACCAAAGCGAGGAAGTGAAAATAATTTAAATATAATCACCCCCCCAAGTGGGAATCGAACCCACAATCGATCGCGTTTACAGTCAGACGCTGTCACACTGCGCCACTTACCTATAAAATTGTTTAAATTAAATTAAAGTTATATTTCAATTTTTTGATAAATTATATTAGCTGAATTTTAAGAGTAGTCAAATTTGGTAAATGAAAATGAAAAGCAAAGTAAATAAATAACTTTTTGAAAAGCATATGAAAATGGGTTACACACATTTACATTATGTACAACAAGTAGCTACGGTTAACGTAATCTGAATTTAATGTATATAGGTCACGTGCCCGTTTAGAAGTAATTACTGCCATTGACTTACTGGGACTTCCGTACATAAGTATTCAATTTTAGTTTACGTTTCTGCATTTAGAATTTACAGATTAAAAAACTACCAACACTGTGAGTTTTAATATGTACATATATGATATTTTTATGACTTTTTTTAGTAAAGAATGCTTTATGGCAGAGAGATTGACCGCCTTTATGTTTGAATATGGTAAATGCACTACATCAGAATGATAGTACACTAATAGTAATATTATATTATTTAAAAATATGGGCGCAGAGGAGGCATAACACGAAGTGTTCCGTCTGTAACACCTTTTAGAGTTATTTCAGTCTCACTACTTAGAGAAATTAAATTGCTTTCTTTAACATGTCTTAAGAAAATAATGACTTGATGAAGCATTTCTATAGCAAAAAATATTAATCTAATTTAATACTTTATGACATTTTAAATTTAAGCTCAGTTTAAGTTTTAAATTTATTCAAGTTTTGTAATCCATTTTGCATCTTTTAATGCTATTTGACGTTTTGACAGTTAAAGATAGGGCTTATGCTGTGCATTGATGGATTTGTAAGAAATAAAAATATCTATGAAGATCTACTTGATTATAAATATAAATAGAGTATTTTAAGTTTATACAATGCATAAATTTCTTAAGATGAATTTTTAGCTTCACATTTTTATCCTGTATAGCAGGTTACACAGGAATGTACCCAGTGTCAAGTCACTCCACACGTACTCTTTGTACTTTCTGCGAAGTCCAAGAGATTGCATGTTGAGTGGAAGCAAGGTTAAAAATGTGAGAATCGAACCCACAACTGATGCGCTTAGAGTCGCACGCTGTCACACTACGCCGTGGTGGCGAACTCAAGATTTTCATATCGGATAAGACTGATATTATATCATCTTATGATCGATGACCTTGAAAGTGTTATGGAACCTGTGACATTCTTTTTTATATATATCTTATATGAAACGGATTTCGTTTAGATTATAATGTACACATACAGTGTACTCGAATATTCAATTCAAGATAGTTTGTCCGTCAATTGACTAAATAGGGGTGAGCTACATATGTAGTTATATTTTTGTTTATAATAAAGAGTATATGTTTATTTTATATTCTGATGTATATTAAAGTAGAAAAAATCTATGTTTTAACTTTCATTGTACATACATATATTGACTTGCTTCATACTAACATTTCTTAGTCGTGATTATCAATCAATAAATAAAAATAAGGTCTAGTTAACATATTTACGTTCTCGTCAAATAGGTATTTATATTTAAACAATTTTACTTGACTAATGAGATTTTATAATGATATTTTATTACATTTCCACGTAACCCTTCTTTGTAATATAGGTATTATATAAAAAGATATATTTTTCTTCGAAGGTTTAACATTGAAAAATGATTTTTATTATTGTAGGCGGTCAGCGGTGTCGGTGTCCACTGCTGACAGCCACAGTCCAGTGTCCTTATGTGTCTGAGAATGCGTTGGCGAAGTCTACCAATTATCGCCTTTATTTTGCCAGTGTCTAAAATTGTTGATTCATTGTGGGAGTGAACATATTTGATATGATATGACATATAACTTACATAAACGTATTATGTTTTTTTTAATTGATAAGAATATTTCACGTTTTTAATACATTTGACCTTAATAAATATATAAATATGTAACTTTTTTATCATAGTAGCTACGTATTTTAAAGAATTATTTATGAGTGAGTATATAGTATAAAGATAAATAAATATGAGTAAATTATGTATCTGTACAGAAATTTAGTGGCTTATTCATTTTAGGCAATGCGTCATCTCGGAAATTCCCTTTAAACAAATACAACTTAGGTTCTCAAATACAATTTTCCTTTATAAATTTGGATACTTAATTGGCTGCTCACTGGGAGATAAATTTGAAAAATTATAACATACATTTTTTATTTGTTATTTACCTTACAGAAAATTAAAGACAATATTAATTTATGTCGCCTAAATACAAACTTAAGATTAATAAAAAAACACTAAATGACTACGATAGTCAGGTATTTGCTTCATTGATCGAGTTTTTTTAGCTTCAAGCTATTATTATGCATAGCAGGGTAGACAGAAAGTACATAGTGTCAAGACACTCCGTACTTCGCTTACCACGAGTCTTTGCGTGTTGAGTGGTGGAACTCAACGCCACATTTTGTCTCACCAGAGAAAGTGAAAATAATTTAAATATAATCACTCCCTCGGGTGGGCATTGAATCCACAACCGATCGCGTTTACAGTCAGACACTATCACACGACCACGCTGCGCCACGACCGGTCTTAATTTATAGAATAGATAGAATCTTAAATATTTTGATATTCATAATTTGAATAAAGGAGATATCAAGTTTTGAACTAAAATTTGCATAGTAATAAGAATAATAAATAATACAATTTCTGATATTATTATAACTAAAGAGAATTATTATTTACTATTAAAGTTTATTAAGTACATTTTACTCGTACCTATATTAATGTTAATAAAGTATAATATATATTATATCATTATATATTTATCCTTTAAATTTTCTTGTACATACAATGGGGCCGATCGTAGTCGAATAGCGCCTGACTCTAAACGCGATCGGTTGTGAGTTCGTTCCACTTGGGGGAGTCATTATATTTAAATTATTTTCATTTTTTTCGCTCTGTTGTGACAAAGTGCGGTGTTGATTTCCGTCACTCAACACAAAATGTTTCTAATTCAGTGAATGTATTCTACGCAGTGTCTTAGCCTGTATACTCTACTATACGGGATAAAAGCCCAAAGCTAAATAAATTTCAAACTCTAAATTTGACATTTTAGCTTCCAAATTCATGATCTTTTCAAAACTATTTTATTAGTACCAAGTTAGTAAATTCGATTTTAGTTCAGTACATACTATAGTGACACAAATATAATAAATTTACTGTTTATTTAACACAAAAATATATAATATTTAGATGTATTTAAAAGATTACGCCCATTTAGATGACATTTTAATCATAAACGGTACTTAAATTATTTAAATAAAATAATAAAAATGTCCATGACAGCAAATCACATGTACATACGCATATGAAAGAATAAAGCTCGCTAGTCATGCTATAGGTATAGTATGGTGATATGTAGTTGTATAGCATATTCATATATTTATACTCATCATTTAGTGGTATTATCGATCAGTCGCTATTGTGCGTTTGGTTGCTGTCAGATTAAATGGATTGATACGGCAAATATATTGGCTATTGCTCTCGCTGTCCATTTTTCTGTTTATTTTTAGGCAATCGACGTCTGGGTTCCATTAAAATGCACTTTTCTACCATTAAATACAATTCGTTATCGTTTTTTCATATTCCCCCTTCTTGTCAATTTGTATGGTTAAATACATATAATTTATGTAGGATTTCTTTTTTTTTCTAAATGGTTTTTGAAAGCATATGTGTATGGGTTTTTAGATCTACTCGTTTTAGTTGAACAAAAAAAAACAACATATTATTAAATTTTTTCTCATGAAAACACAAAGATGCTTTTGGGACCTACCTTCTAATAGTACTCACCTCTATTTATAATAATCGAAAACCTGAGAAACCATAACTAGATTTTCTACTTATCATATATTATACGAATGCGTGAAACACATAAATGACATAAAAAACATATAAAAGTACATAAGTACTACAAATACGGAAAAAAAATGAAATATAACTCTGTTTACAAGATACACCACTATTAAAACTAATAAATCTAAACCTCTGAGGTGTCTACATCAGATAAAATAGTAATGATTATTATGTTAGTTACAATATCGTGTTACCTGTTGAGTTTCATTTGATTAATGCTCCACAATTTTAGATATATAGTATAATTTTTAAAATTTTAGATATATTTATTATAACTTGTGTAATTTTTAAGTTAATATTTCTATTTGTAATAAACATGTTTATTTTAAACAATGATGAATACAATTATTAGGATATTATTCTAAGAATTATGTCAAAGAAATTTAAGTTAGATTATATATTTTAATTTAATTTAGATTGTAACCATGACAAAGAAACTTAATATATATTATATATTTTTTAATAATAACAATAAATATACCACAGATAAAAAAAACGCCTTTGGGGCTCTTGGGAGGTATCCACAGAGTGCAGTGCTGGGTCCAATCCTGTGGAACATTAGCACCAACTAGGTGCTGAGAGACAGCATCCTAGGGAAGGTCGGAGTCTTTTGCTACGCTGATGATACGCTAGTATTGGATTTATCGCGAGGCCGCTGTGCTTGCGTGCGGCCTCGCGATAGGGGGCAGCTTAAGTCGTCGGACGAATTCGACGGCTGGGCCTGGAGGTTGGACAAGTCTGAGGCAATACGCTTTCATGATCCGATAAGGGCTGCACCACCAGAGTCACATACATCGTCATCGATGGTGTGACAATGTTAAAAAAATCATGAAATACCTTGGACTTGACTTAGACAGTCGATGGAGCTTTTAGGACCATTTTACCATCCTGCTAACGTATGGGCTGACGCCCTGATTCGGCACAATACCACCCTGCTGTGACGGGCACAGAGGGTGATGGCTATGGGTGATACGGGAGTACAGGACAAACTCTGATAAGGCGGCATGTGTGCTCGCTGGAGTCCTGCCGTAGAACCTTGACGTAATGATCCCGGCGGCGGCATATGGTTGGCGTCAGGGCTGAGCATCTGGCAGAGTGAATGACAGACCTGGCAGAGCTAGCATCACTAGAGGAAGCTTTCGCAGCCTTAATTGAAGAGTGGGTGTCCAGGCTGGCAACACCATCAGCCGGCCGGCGGTCAATCGAGGTAGTTCGCTCAATCTTCCGCCAGTGGTTAGCGAGGCGTTACGGCGTCCTAACCTTCCGCATTATATAGGTCCTTAGGGGCCAGAGCTGCTTCGGGAGGTACCTGTAACGGATTGCTGGGACGACTGTCTTGAGAAGATGGCCCAGCACACACTACAGGTGTGCCCAGCTCTGATGGTAAAGGGGGTCTTAGGGATAGAGTTCATAGGGGACGACGTCTCCCTGCTGGCCTTGGTGAAGGCCATGGTGGGTTGCGAGAGGTCGTGGGACACGGTTTGCTCCTTCTGCGAGGTAGTGGTGCTTGAAAAAGTGACAGAGTGGGCAAGGGAGGCCTCCTCCAACCTTGTTATCCACCACAGGAGACCGGGTTGCCAGAGTGACCATAACCTTCCGCCTTAACAGACAAGAGAGCGGTTACCTTGGGGAAACTAATCGCCTAGTCTCCTAGCCCGAGTAGACGTGCCTTGCAGGCTCCCACCGCCGGGCTCACTGAAGATCGGGGTTCCGTTGTACGGCTAGTGGCGGTCGAGGAGGAGCACCGTGAGGTTTTAGTGGGTATATGAACGACGGCCGGAGCCAACACAACCTTTCCCGAGTCTCCAATCAGGCGGGTATCCATACCGGATTTCCTCATTCACGAGAAAAAAGGTAAAAAAGCGCCTGATAGATCATCGCTTGTCAGTAATAAATTCGAAACCGTCAATAACTTCTGGTATATTAAATTATAAAACGTTGTAAATTCACTCGTCATTATATTCTACGTCACTTTAAGATACATATCGATATTTACAGATATGTATATAAGGTTAGGTTTGATATACTGGAAAATAATAGTAAATATGCAGTAAACGACTGCAGAATGCGTTTGAAACATTTCATATAGTCTGTCAGGTGACAAAAAGATATTGTTCTTGACGTATTTAAAATTTAGAGGAATGTTGCCCGCTTACATAATAAGATTTAATATATCTGTATAGTGAATTAAGGTATTTGTTTTGTTCGAGATACCTATAATCTATACGGTAAACAACGAATTGTATCTGCCAACCACTTGAAAATATTGTATAATTGAATTTTTCATACATTTTTAAGAATTTGGCATAAATTTCCGAAATCGTAAAAGTTTTATAATTTGATATTGGATGATGTCCCAAAGTTAATATTGAGGTAGGATGTTTATATGGACATGAATATCTTTTTATAATGCCTAAAAATCACATAAGCGTGACATTTTTACCTTAATCCACCCAAAAAGAAAAAAATAATGTCAAATTAAACAAACCTTTCTGACCGTAAAGCGTGTATTACTTTCGCTTATTAACTGCAAACATATATTTTTTATTTGTATCATTGTCACGTATCTTTTATACAAAGAAAAAGTAGGCGGCTTATATTCATTTTTAAATGATTTTAAATTTTAAATGAAACTATTTTAAACGGATTAATCGCGTATATATTGATATTCGAAAATATATTTTTGGAAATCTGACATTTCGAACACTTTTCAGTTCGTGGTAGCCTATCTATACGTGATTAATCCTTTTAAAATTGTTTCATTTAAAATGTGTAAATATCGCGAAAATCAGATGTTATTAAAATGTTCAATGTTGAGTGGTGGAGCACAAGCCGTTCATCATTTTAATTTTAAATTTAATATAATCATGCCCACGTATAATCGATTCCACTACCATCCCTTGTACTTTATATACCGTGTACGTGAGACTGTTCCACTATCGCGACTAATGTTATATACTTACATAATGTATATATATATATATATATATATATATATATATATATATATATATATTCATACATTATAATATGTAGTTCTATATATAACATAACTATTTGTTGCAATTGGGAACTAAAATCATGCTCCAGTAGTAGCATTAAACCAACAGCAAACCATTCGTAGAACAATATTGCAATATGAATGCAATTTGGTTGTAAAGTTTGCACCGACTTTGCTTGCAAATGACGTCGAGGTGTCAAATCCAATTTCTACAGTACCCCTTTCGAATGTATTAGATTTAGACATCAGACGTATATTTATTTGAGACAAACTTTTATTGCTTATTGAAAGTGTTTGATAACATTTGGAATATTCTTTCCTTTATTGTCTAAGTTCAGACATTTGCTTGCGCTTCTGTGCGTAGATTATTTACAGACAACAAAATACTTCTTTTATTATTATTTAATATTTATTATTTAATGTATGCTTATCATTGAATAATACATATAAAATTATAAATTCGTAATGCAGTTATAAAACAGGCAGTTAGAAAAAATCGAAGTTAAGTTGATTTTGATAATATTAATTAATATAACCAGTCACTGCTTCCTGGTCGAGCCCTTTTGTCTCGTCAGAACGAGGTAATGAAGATGATTTTAATATAAACATTCCCCCGAGTGGGAATCGAACCCACAACTAAGCGTGTTTACAATAAGACGCTGTCATACTGCGCGACAACCGGCCACTATCGTAATTTTTTTTTAAAATATAATACATACAGAATGTCTTAATTTCGAGTGAAAACAGCAGAAAGTAGTGTCTTGACACTGATTTTCTTTTCCTTCTTTGCAACTTGAAATAAAATGTGAAAATGATTTTTATTTTATCTTGTTTTACAATAACAAATATCTTTTAAAATTCTCAACACGCATTGTCTCGAATTCGGTGGAAAGCGAAGTACGTAGTGTCTTAACACTAGGTACTTTCTGTCTACCCTGCTATGCGGGATAAAAAGCGTGAAGCTAAAGAAACTCGATTTCTTGAATAATACATCTTCACAGGCGAGTAGGTAAACAAGTGTATATATAAATATTATGCTTAAGATGAATTCTCACGTTACAAAGCTGCCAGTTGTTAGACTTTGATGGGTGTATTGTTTCATGTGTCTTGTTTTTTTTATTTATGATGCCTTCGTTTGATGTTTTATAACTTAATTAATTTAATTGCTTGTTAATGGTGTTGTAAACGTATTTGAAATTAAATATATATTGTTTTATAATGTTAATTATTTTGCGTTTTTATTAAACAATTAATTAAGGAACTGAACTGAATGATGTCTTAAATTTATTGTAAATTATATTAAAAGTATAAATTTAATGTACAGAAATATGTTTATTATATACTCTGTTTACTTCAAAATATAAAAATATTTAAAATGTTTGTATAAAAGTTGTTACCAATATAACATACAGATCGACATTTCTAAAGATTCGTTTAAAGAGGTTATAATTTGAAATAAATTGTATAAAGAATGTCTGAATATAATAACTTATAAAAAAAGTTTTACAAGGCATTGGCGTAAAGTTACAAGTCATATTTATGTGGAATTTGAATGGTACTCAATCACCGCTGCATCCAATCAATTTCGTTTCATTACTTTATGTAACAGTAATATTATAAATATTCATATTTATTTAGGTACGCGAAAAAGTAAAATTTGGATCGGTTGAGAGGATGACTGATTAAAGAATGGGCAGAAAGAAAGACAAAAGATGAGCAGTACAAGAGGCCGGGGAGACCTCAGTTGATCTTCGAATACACAGTATCTATGATTCTGGAGGAAGGTGACGTAAACAGCATGCGGGCCCCCCGAAGGGCATGTATGAAAAGGTTGATGACTGCGGATGAGGCGAAAGAGGTATGCAGGAATCGTAACGTTTGGCGCTTCTTCTTTTCTGACTACCCCGCAAGTCAGAAAGTGTGAAGTGTGAAGCTAAAAAACGAGTAAAATAAAATATATAATGCAAGTATATTTGTAACAGCTGACATCGGAATGTAGACACTATAATTATGAGTTCGAATCTTATCAGAGTATATGATATTTTATACTATTCAGGCTAGGCTTTAGGTAGATTGAGTGCAATCTTTATGTTACTAAATAATGGAGAACGCAGATTTTTCAGCACTAAACTATTTTAAATATTTACGCCATTAATAAGTCTTTATGGAATGATACATCGTCTGCTTCTACACTCGTATTTTTAATATATATTTTATTGTTGACAATAAAAACATATTTTTGGTAACGGCTAATAAGTTTACGTTCATTAAATAATATAATTTACTAAGGTATAAATTTATTTAATTACCCTTTATGACTCATGACTCGTTAACATAATGTTTTTGTTGTAAAACCGCTACTAAAAGTTAAATATAAATTTGGAAATTTATAGCGTTTTTTTACTGAAACGAACATTTTGTCGGTATATATTTTTTTTAAATAAGTCCTTTTTTATATAATTGTCTGTAATGGGTTGTTCCACGTACTCCCAGAAGCACGATACAAGAGGCTTTTTGTACCGTCGAGTTTTGATTGAGCTGAACATATTACTTATGCTGTGACTTATAATTTTCATATTAATATTATTGACAGATAAATTCCTTTTTGACGGATGTAAATGGTTGTAATATATGATTTAAACTTTTTCTTGTTCCCCAAAAGTTTTCTAATTCATTACATTTGGATATATTCATAGCGTTAGTATGAACGATATTAAGTGATTTAAAATCTCGATATTTGTGTACAATAACCCATCATAAACAAGCATACGTATAGCTCGCCGAATATTGTCGAAACGTGAATTAAAGCACGCAATACACCAAGCTTTTAACAGAAGGTGCAGCCGCGAGTTAGTGCTATAACAATAAATGGGTTTACACGTCGATCTCTACGCTCAAAGCCCCAAGGCTCAACGCTTTCAGGGCTTATCCGGCCATCAATACTGTACACAGTCTTTTAAAGGGTTGAAATTGTAAATGAAATTTCATACGGAAATGAAAGGGATTTTTGATTGTAGCTCAGTCGAAATGAAAGTTGTAAGTGTTTGATTTTGATTTTAATGTTTCAGGTTGGTAGTAAAAGTTGTCTTTTTTTGAATAACTATGGGAAGCTTTCGTTTATATGTTATAGAGCCTTGAGTTGAGTTCCTCTAATAATGTAAAACTAGCTTTAAAACTTTATTTGTTTTGCTTTGTTTTATCTCGGATTAAACCCCAAAAAAATATATAATTAATACTAAAAGACTTTTTATATGTTTAAATAAATTAAATTATATCGATAAATTACGTTCTGTGTTATTGTTGTTCATAAAAATGTTGCATTAATTTTTTTTTGCTTTATAAAGCTTCACTTGGTTTCCTTACAGAAGCTTTTCTTGTTAATTCGTAATACCTGTTATAAATATTAAAAATTGATTGTAATATTTTGCACTCGCTATTGAGATTTCATCATAAAATAATATTTATTAGTAACAAACCATATACAAATCATATTAAAAGTTTTATAAAAATATATGATTTACAATAAAATTGGCATTGCATGTCATGGCTGTTTTATATTTTTCCTTTTAAGTTTAATTGCGATGAGAATTTTCTTAACGACTTGACAATATATTTATTGCATTAGTATCTGAAGTAAATCTAAATTAACCAGTATATGTTAAATAGCACTCACCTAAATATATTTATACCAAGGATGTATACGAAAAGTACGCCTAATTGAAAATACCCGTAATTTCAAAGCTTTTTTAACTTATTAATAATATGATTGTGATATTCTTCTCGGATGCGAAGTACGGAGTGTATTAACACTAGTTACTTCCTGTCTACCCTGGTATGAGAGTTAAAAGCTTGAAGCTACGTAATGAAAATTTGTTGTTCTAGTAACATGGTGTCTGGTAAAACAAAATATGGCGTTGAGTTCCGCCACTCAACGCTTGAAGTCTCAAATTCGGCGGAAAGCAAGTACGTAAAAAGTAAGTTTCTTGACGTGTCTACCCTGTTATGCGGAATAAAAACATTAAGCTAAAGAAAAAATATTCGTTGAATTCCAGATTTCATATTTTTTTACTTTTAGTTCAATTTAATTTTAATATCATTTTATGGAATTTTTAAAAGAAGCGTCACATTTATCTTAATACTATTTAAAAAAATATCTTAATATTTGTAAAGTTTTTGTTTTATCATTAGCCAAGCCAAAATACCAAGTTGTACCGTACACACATTTATCAAATTTAGATAACAATTTAGTTTCAAAGAGTTATGATTTTTTAGTTCACAGTAATTAATTTTTTGACAATTAAGTAGCTATTGGCTATTATATATAAAGCCCTTTGGTTTATTTCAAGGTTATATCTGTAATATCTAAAGAATTTAGTACAAAAGTAGAGTATATATACTCAAAACAGTAAACCTACAAAACCGATTAACACCCTTTCGATTGAGTCGTAATACGCGTGAATGTAACAATAATTTAGGCGTTGTTTATCAAGCCCTCCAGATCCACATAGCCTTATGTAAAGTCTACCCTCTATTGTTTCGGGATGATAAATTAGCTCAGCTTACCTGTCGCTAGGATTAGCTCCCCATATCAGACCATCCCCCCTTTGAGCACTCGAATCCTTTTTATATGCATTTGATCATTTGATTAATTTGCTTTCGAACAATGAATTGTATTGTGTTAATGTCTATCTCGTTTTACAGTTTAGGTTGTATCAAATTATGGTGACATGGGTATTTCACGCATTATTTTTAAAAGGCTACACCTTGTTTTTTTCATAGGTATATTTTTAAAATATGTATTTTTAACTACTTTTTTGCTTCACCTTTTATCCGACTCTGATGAGAGAATCCAGTGTCAAGACATTCAGTTAGCTGCTTCCAGCCAAAACCCGAGACATGGCGTGGGGAGTGGCGAACTCAACGTCGCGCTTTGCCTTATCAGAGCCGAGTAATGAAAATAAATTTCTGTTTTGCCGAGTGGGAATCGAACCCACAACCCGTCGCGAAAGCGTACATTCTAACGCTGTTCCAATACACCAAGCTTGTCTCAATATTTTACTACAAGATAGATTTATTTTGAAATGTATTTATCGAGAATAAGGTAAAAATATAAATATATTTAGTAATTTTTAAGGCAGGAATTGAACCCACAACCACAAATAAAACGCACGTCCAATCAACTCATATCAATTCAAAATACTTATGAAAAGTGCTTCCAGCGAAGCACGCATAAAATTTTTATTAATTTCGTTTCGACTTGTTGTATTGTTAAGCTCTACCGGTAATTGCTTATGAGTCATGGTATTGGTCTCCTTTTATTAATATATAAAATATGTAAAATACACTATTGGCGATTTTGTTCTGTTTCTGAATATAATTTGGGTAAAAATTGTGTTATGGATTATAAAAATCAGTTTAGACCTTGACACTTTCTTCTGCATAGCAGGGTAGTCAGAGAAAACAGTGTGAAAACATTCTGCACTTTTCGTCCGAATATAAAACGATACGTAATGACTGGCGGAAATCAACGCAGTGATTTGTTTCACCATAGTGGAGAAATGAAAATAATTTTACATATCATTTTACACATCCTACGTGCGGGAATTAAACTCAAAACTAATCACGTTTAAAGTAAAACGCTGTCCCACTGCACCACGACGCAACTATAATAAAAATCAGGGTTATCGTAAATTATATGAAATCCGTTATTTATATAGAAAACTTTTAAGTTCTCTCAACTTGTATTTAAAGTTTACGCCAGACATTTTATTGTACTTTCCACTTCGAATTTTCAATATATATTTGGCAGGTATCCATTTTAGTTTGACCTCTTAAATAATCAGTTGGTAACAAGAAACACTTGTAATATCGATACTCGATTCGACGACGAAAGAGATTGAAAGGTGCGATAAAAATTAATATGATCTACATTATTTTTTTACAATATTTTTGTATTTATTCGTTATTTATGTTTTAGTTATGTAGTTTTTAAGGTAATTGTGAGAAATTTGATATAAAAACATTCATATATTATATAGCACCTAAATATTTGTGGTTAAAGACACGTTATTAATAATATTCGTTATCAATAAGATACCATTACATATTATGCCCACATAATCTTGGTTTAAAATTGCATTCAGTAAGTTTAGTACATATATATATCTCATAGAATTATGATATGTTTATGGCAAAGCGAACACCAAATAAATATTTTTTCCTTTTCCCAAAGTCATACTTTACTTGAATGACACTAAACTTCACGTTAAAACAATTTCGTGTCAGTTATAGTCTCAGCAAGTTTTTATTCGAGCTATATGAGTTTTGACATCAGCTATCTACAACATAAATTATTATCCCGAGGCAATTTCGTACAGGACTTATTATTATCGGTAATGATCTGTATAAGGTTTTTCTTTTCTTCGAGTTACGTCAAAAGAAAAATAGCCAATTCAAGTTGACCTTGCTTGAGTAAAAATATTATTCACTACGACAATTCTATATTATTAAGGCATTACTTTGTATGAATGAAGAAACCTTTTGGCGATTTATCATCGTTTGCAATGAATGTTCAAAAGAATAGTTTTTAATAGATTTCTTTACAAAAGACGTAACTATATTATTTATAAATCATTTTAGATTTCATTATATTATTTGAAATTTAGACAAGAAAATCATTCATCGTTTTTAAATAGTTAAAATAAAATATTATTATAAATAATATTTATTTATGAATAAATAAAATTAAAAAAACTAACGAGCTTTTAGAAAATATACCTATTTAATATATAAATCAGTATTCAGTATGTGCTAGCACTGTTCAATGGAAGTTTATCAACACGTCTTCGATTCAGTGTAGGCTCGTATTGCAGCCTTTCTGCTCAGGCTATTGTTGCGAGACGGATGGCAAATTAAAACCTTTGCTGCGACGTCGGACGATCGTGATTGAGTGTGAAAAAGCTCTCGCGCCAGACTACAATCCTGCAAAGAATAGCACCCTATCGATCAATATGCTCTATGTGTGATTAAAACCTGCCACGTGGAAATGTAACATACGGATGTGTTTTTATATATAGTTCCTATGTTGAATAAGTCCGAGCGCGAGCGAGGAAAAGGAAATTTAAAAGTTTTCACGTAAAAAGTTGAAATTTTGTCAAAGGAAAGCAAAGTTAATTTTGAATTTCACGCAAATATTGAGAAAATTCGTATTATCTGCTCATAAAACAGGAGTTGTTTGATGTTTAGTCTTTGGTTTTATTTCATCACCAACGCTCTACAATCGTAATTAATCCTTCCGGTGCAGCCAAGTTTTTATAGCTACGGATTTTCACCCTTACGCGGCGCGGAACGTTCGACCCCGAAAAGGGCAAATTAAATCATATAGCAAGCGTCTCAATTATTTGAAAAGCGCGGTATATCCACAGACGCAAAAAGAATGGTGGCGCTGGTCCTTTGAAAAGCCCATCGGGGGTGCTCTCAAAGCTGTCACTGGCAGAAGAACTCTTCACCGTGAACGCAAATATCCGCATTAAAGCTACGCATACACAGCCGTTTACGTATCGTTTACTTTAGAGCCAACGACCAAGAAAACCGGCAATGTACACAGTGTCAGTAATCGTGCGGTATGCTTTCGCTTAGAAGCGAGATAGCGGCGCCGTTGTGGCTATCTTGGCACGCATGCGTACAAAAACCCACCCCATTGGTCTAGGATGACGTCATCAGGGTGAACCCGTAGGTCTGAGTGTCACCAACAGTCACTCCGCAGAGCTCGGAGGGTATTCTCGTTACCCCGGCGGTGGTACACAAACAAACGCTCTGTTACTGTCCAACACAGACTGACCGTGATAAACAACACAGTGATAACGCAGTGTTCGATAGATAGTGACTCAGTAGCGTCGGGAAATGAAACCAACCCGTTAAAGGTATTTTTAGGTTTATTGTTTACCGTACTTCAAATTTATGAAAGCTCGTGACTTACGAAGGATTTTTTTAGCATTTTCCGTGCTGCGGTAAAGCTGAAAAGATGAAATGTAGTCGTTGAAATATACGGTAATAATGTTTTGCGAGCAGTATTTCTCTTATTGAGGTTTGTTTATGTAGGACCTACTGTGTTAGGATATAAGGGTGGCAGCGTAGCTTGTAATTTATGAAATAACACTATAATCGCATTCCCGCCCTCACTTTCGATTTATTTGTTTGAAGTGATATCTTAAGTTCAAGTCTCTGTAAGGGAAACAATTCTTCGGAAATCTTTTGAAGGTTACACTGAATGTGTTTTCATAGATTAGTTTAATGAAAACAGTATTTTCTAACTTCAAAACTATCAGATTATCTACGTATTTTTTCTTTCCATGTAGCTGCCTAGAAACATTATAATAAAGATATATAATTTAATGTTATGAATTGTATTAAGCAACGTTTTATTTTTATTTTTAAATGCAGTTTGTATGTTTTGCCGAGATAAAGGTTTACGCGGTAATTTACAAGTGAACTTTCATAATGTGCATTCATAACATTGCGGGAAATATTTAGTTTAGAGCTGTTCAGACTACGAAGTGATATGCTTTTTACTATTTTTCAGAATCGTTTCATATTTCACAGACGAATAAATTTGCGTTAAATTTTTCATATGTTTATTTATAAGGGTTATTTTAACATATTTTGATCAAAAACATTCACATTTTATATTGTTAGTCAAGTCAGCAAGAAGTTGTATATATTTTTGTATCAAGTTTAATTGAAAACACTTGGAATTGATAATTATAATGAATAAACTCTCTTTTCATACAGTTATGATATGAACTGAATGTATATATTATCGTGAATATGGTATTTACAGTATTATTAATAAATAATACAGGACTCTAAAGAGTATTTTTTATGTGATTTTTCTATTCCACATCATGTATAAATACACAACATACACCGAGACATCTTTAGAAAAATTTTGTCACACTTCATTCGAATCACATATTGACGGGATAAAATACGAAAGCCGTGTAAGGATAAAATAAAATGCGTAAACACGTAGGTACCCTTTCATCACAGTAAGTGCCTCTCCTCAGGATAGTTGAACAAGTGTAAAATAAGTATATTTTATTTACGAGTACACGATATTCCTAAAGCGAAACGTAAATAAGACATTTTTCGTAACTGTAGCTATTTGTTTACCCGCCCGCCTGCCCGCCTCAGGTAAATATTTGATGGCACGCATCGTAGCTACCCTTACTAGAATCTTGTACAATTATAGAAATGGGTAAAATTACCTGGTGTTACCTACTCATGCACCTGTATAATATGTAGTTTATATAGGTAATACACTCTCGCATTTAAAGCTTAAACATGTTGTTAACTTTTTAAATGTCCATTTATTCATAAGGACTCCAACTAAAATTACTTGCGTGTAATTTGGTCAGGCACTAACATGCGCCATAATCTCTATGAATATTTGATACATTGTTTAAAATAGTTTTTGTCTAAATTATATTATTAAGCAATTGTAGCTCGGTTATTGTACTATAAGAAGGATACGCAATAGCTTAGTATTGAAATCTGAAATTGTTAATATAATTAAAACATTTTTGCACCAAACGACATACCGCATAATAATTTTACACTTTACTACTTTAAAATAGTTAGAAAACGTTCTTAAAATACGTATTAATATTTTGAACGCCACGGAATTCGAACCTTTGTCTCAGATAGATAGAGAAAACAATATTGTCACATTTGCTGCTCACATTAGAAAAATAAATAAAAACCACATGCTCTACATATCCATTCAAAGAGTTTTTATGAATACTTCAGTTGTATTCAAGAAACCCGAGTGCCTGATACATTTTAATCATTTATCGTAATTTTCGAGCAGTGAAACTAACTACATTGTCGAAGTATCTCAATAAGTAATTACAACAATTCCTCCTACCTTCTATTTAGTTAGCAAGTAATACAAACTCGTAGCCAATTTGAATCAATATTAAGATCACGTTTTAGATACTCTACAACATCTACGTAACGCGATACGTTTGAAAATTAATGTTTCCTATTGGGAGCGACGCCACGTCTGATATAACTAACCATTATCAGCTTACATTACCCGTTTGTATATTCACAAGAACAAAACGTGCAATGGAGATGATACAGCAAAGTTTACGTAATGGTAATCGTTTTGATCGGTTAAGGGATTTGAATAACCCTACGGGTTTAAGAGGGATAATACGTATTTGAATTTAGTTCGATACAATGTCGATTGACGATTTTACTAATACAAATATATTTCTTGTAATTTATAATACATGAAGTATTATAAATTAGTCTGTTTTTCTTTACATTATAAACATATTTAATTTATTTTACTTTAGATAAAAAGTATCAATTTATCTAATAATTATTAGTTTAATATGCCTTCCAAGTGATTAATTTACTTTGCTTATACTTGCTGTATCCACGACTCCATCCATGTGGTATGTTCACTCTGAATTTTTATTTCTTAATTCTAAAATAAAAGTACCGAAGTTACTTGTTATTATTATTACATGAGCTAGCTGCCAGTGATAATTTCGTCAAAATCAGTCCAGCCTTTCCAGACATAAGCCGTAACAAGCAGACAGACAAAAATATAAAAAAGATCATTTTGGTAATCGTGTAGATGTAGATACATATGCATTTAGCAAAGAGTGTTTTTTTACATGTTAAAATGTCTGCTATTTTAATTTATTTATTTGTATAGATTGAAAACTACTAGATAAAGAAGAAATATAAGTTTTTTATGTGACAGATCTTAAAACAGATTCTAGATAAGCTTTCATAAAAACCCAACGAGATTTTTAATTAGTTTTGCAAATTGTATTAAAAATATGTATAACATGTACTGACGATTTCAAATTTCTGATATACAGTTCCTTCTTGATATTTTCTAAAATAACATCGTTTAACACTAATTTTAAACGATGTCCGGTAACATGTCGACAAGGCTTTTACTAAATTGAGTCTCCTTGACTTAATTGTCGAAGGTCGTTCTTGAGGTGACTATGATTAAATTACTAAGTCAGTTTTAACTCCAAAGAGCATTTTAACTTGTAAAACGTATGTGCATAATTTAGTAAGCGTCAAAAATAGAATATTTTTTAAAAAGGAAATATGTTAGTGATTTTATGAAATAAGCTAGTAGGTGCTGTAATTGTAGATTGGAATTCGTTGAAAAACGTGGAAATTTTATGTTTTCAAACTTTATCAAAATGTTGGTAAAAAACCATAATATTTATTAGTAAAGTAATGGTTAGGTACTTTTGTAAATTCGCACTTACTATGGTAAGACAAAGCGTGGTGTTCCGTTCCGCCATCCAACACGCACTGTCCCGAATTCGGCAGAAGGTGGAGTTCGGAGTGTCTCGACTTTATATACTTCCTGTCTACTACCAAACAGGATAAAAGCGTGAACCTTAAAAAGTAATAAGTATGATTTTAAAGGATTAAGTATTGCAAGTAGTTGGAAATGAAACCTACATATATGATAACATGTTAAAGTAACTGAAAATACTCTACCTAAACCTAAACCTTTTTATGTTATTATGAATTTCCCAAGGAAAAAAGGTATTTTATGAATTTCCCAAGACGACAAAAATTTATTTAATTAGTACTAATAGGAATCGAACCCACAACCAATACGCATATGAATAAATATAATAAAATATTTTTATATATTATTAGTTTGCTCTGGCACATTTTATGCAAGCGTTAATATTGCTAAAAGCTATGTATGGCGTACTATCCTCGACTTAACAATGTTTAACCTAAAATGTATTTCATGTCATGAAATGATATGCAGCAAAATTATGAAGCAAAGTCGATTCAGATTGATATCAAATTTCAAAATAACGTTAATTATAATATATATTTTTAAATATCGACTTCCAAAATATAATAAATAAACTAATAATATTTTAGAAAATATCCATGGGAAATTTTCCTGTGGAGAAGGGAGTATCTTGAAATTATGTTCGGTACCTTGCTAGGTCGAAAAAAGAATAAAGCTATACTAATAATTTATTTTTACTTAATACATAGCTATATTTTTTTGTATATCACATAAACGCTTTAGTATCGGGGAAAACGTTTAATCCGGCGATTGGTCCGTTGATCGCTGGCCGGCCGTAGAGGATAATCGGTTGTAATTTGATTGGCACTTGCACACATGGTGACGACGTGAAGACTCCATCACTTAGCAACTTGTTACATTTTTACTAGTCATCTCTTCAGGAGGGATTATAAGATTAATTACATATAACTATATTCTTGAATATTCTTTTTAAGTGAATAGTATATTAATTTTTAGTCAATATGTGTTTTTCTCTGGAAATTGGAAATTTTGATATTAAATTAATTAAATTATTATATGTTTCAACTATATATATATTTGCTTTCATTTTATATAATATAATACTTCCTTGTTTTTCTAGTCTAGCTTAATAACCTGGCTCTAATAAGCAACTTTTTTGCTCAGTTTGAGTGTAACACTCAAACTTAGTTCAAAAGCTATTTAAGGTGTGAAATTCAACCGGAAAACCTTCTACTATTTATACATACAAAGAAAAAATATACTTAGAAAGTAAATCTTAACAAATTACGTTTAATAATAGGCAATTGTTGTTATTTGAGTGTTTTGTTTGGATTTTTGATTCGTCTATCTTTTCTCAATTAATTAGTATATCGCCGGAGGTGAAATAATCATTATTGATTACATCGCTGGTTCCCCTTTAAAGAGAAACACGAGAAACCACTCAACTCGTTTGTACATATTAATCTGCTATTGTTCTTTATTTATTTGATCGTTCTATTGGCTTTTATAGTTTTATGTAACACTTACTTACGTCTATAATAAGGTATTTATTGTTTAAATATAGTTTCGTCGCGTATAAGGTTTCTCTTATGAGTCGGCTGGTATTATAGAGTTCTAAATAGTATTGCTAACTATTTGTTTACTAGTATATTTTCGTAAGGAGTAAAACATTTGTTAAGATGTATTTTGTTTTTAATCCTAATAGAATTCATGAGATAAAGTCGTTTATAAGTTTGTTTTTCTTCTATTTCGTTCAAAATGATATAAAAGTCTAGAAGTGTGGTAGAGAAGCTTTCGTTACAATTTTATTAGGAACTATATATCACTGTCTAATCCAGGTCACTTACTTAGGTCATAAGTTTAGTCGCACGGAAAATATTGTCTATATTTTCTGTTGGCTGGACAAAACATCTGCCGTTGTTATTTGTGCTAACTGTTATGTCAATATTTCATATTATATAAGTAATTTGTTACCACAATTTCTCCTATTGAGTTTCAAAACTCATAGACTACTGAATATATAAATACGGCACGGCACGGCATTGGTTGTGCCTTCAAACCCCACATCGGGGTACATAATTAAATTGTTTTTATTTTTCAACTCTAGTAAAAACGTGATGTTGAGTTTCGCCACCCAATAAGCAATCTCTTGATTTCTGGTTGAAAATTGAGAACGTAGTGTCTTGACATTAGGTTTTATCAACCTGAAAAAACGATAACAGCGAATAACAGATACATATACTGAAATAGATAGTAACGCCAAACAGAGAATCGATTTTATGATACTCGTATTGTTTTATTAAATTTCATATTTTAATATAAACATTCAGAAATCACAGAATGGGGCGCAAAAATATTTATCACTTTTACTCTAATGAAAAGAGAATATATATCAATCTTTTGTCTCGAGGCGTGACGGCTGGGACTTTGGAATTAAGACTGAAAAATGGGGTGGCCATTATGATAATTATTATTTGTTTCTAAAGATGCAACCACGCGACCTCCTCGCGAGTTAAGAAAATTGAGGACCATTTACTATGGGAATTTTCCTCGTGCTTACAGCATAATTTGTAATTAGAGAACATATTTTATACGTAAATTTTGCTTTAAAACTGCTTCTCTAAAATGAGCTAAAATATTTCATTTCATATTATCTATGTGGATAGAAATTCCTTAAATTACGTTCATACGTACATTTAATATATTGTGACATTAGAATATTATCTTAAAACGGAAAATTGAAAAGTCGAGATCGGTTTCATCTGATATAAAATCTCCTTTTCTATACAGTATGATAAAAAATACAGTTGAAATGTTATGTACCTAATAAATAAAAACAAATATTTAGATCAATTTATCACCTAAATGGTGATTATTAAACATTTCAAATTTAGCGGACGGGTGAAGCGTACTCGCTCTGAGCGACGGGCGATTGAAAAATTGTAGCAAGAGCTTACGTAATTTCATGCAGGGGTGTTCGTCACCTCTCCTCGGGTGTCAGTGGGGACAAGAAGTATCAGGCTTGTAGCTAGTGAATCAACACATTTGAAAATCTTTATATTTTGTTGGTTTACTTGTGTTTATTAGAATTACGATAAACCGTTTTTGAGATATAACGGTTTATCTTATACTTTTTTATACTATAAAACAAGAATATTAATGTACCTGCGAAAGTAAGTAGGTAATATTTTTTTAAGCAGGTATTATCGTTTAATAAATTTTATAAAAACTAGCATATAACGGTATCCAAGAATCCAAGAATCTTTTATGTCAGTAACAATAAAATTATACAGATAACCATATAAATAATATCTAAAATTGATTCATATATTTGATAGTATATTTGATTATATACACAGTAGGTGTAAATCGATTTGGGATCGATAACCTTTGAAATGAACATTAAGCTCTGATTGTATCACTGCGGGAAATAACGAAAAAAAACATCTTAAAATAACGAATTGCGGTGAGAAAAAATCGATTGTAAATTTATTCGAAAACCGCGTTGAAGATATTCTGTTTAAACAGTACACTGTAGTATAAAATATTAATAGAGATGCAGTCGCACCCTCGATCTATAGAAGAGTGGACAGAGATTTGTTAATTTGAACCTTGTGGCTAATATAAATAAGGTTTTTCTAAATCTCCTTCTATCCATCTATAGACGAGTGACGGTGTAATAAGTATTTAGTTGCGGGGATTGTAGTTGAGTCCGCTTACGAGCGCAGCTTTGATGAAAATCAGACTGGGATAAATTCAATATAGTTAATTTCAGAGATGAATTTAAAGAAACCTTTATTACATTCTGGATTAGTTAACTACGTTTTAAAAGAAATTGAAACGTTTTCTTTAAATGTTACGTAATCATTAGGTGTACTATTTATTTAAATGTTTAAAACAAAAAAAAACCATTTTAAATACTTTGTGGATTATTTTTAACTGTACGTTTTTATCAATCATCAGCTCTCCCCAGCAGAGTAGACAGGAAGTGTCTAGTGCTAATACACTCCATATTTTACCTTCCGCTGAATTTGAGACATTGCGATGATCAACAACAAAACGATCCATATTTATTTTCTACTTTGAAATGTTATAATAATAAATAAAAGAAAGCTTAAAGTAAAGGTATGAAGATGGTTTCCTTAAAACTAAATTAAATCGTTATCTATCTATTATATATCGTTATATATCTATTGATCTCCTTCTCTACAGAAAATTTATAAAATCGAAATGTCTATTTCTTATATTAAAATGACTATTTTTTACTAAATGTATGTATATGTATACACAGTATATATACCAAAACTACATGTTTTACCATGTTTGTGTATCTCTTTGTCTATTTGCTTTGGCTAATCACTACAATGTCTAGACCGATTTTAACGGCAATTTCAGTAGCATGTAACTGATTTAATAACAAGTAACTTAACTTTTTTTGGTTTAAATTATAAAGCAAAGGCAATATTAAATTCTACACAGACAAAATAGCGGGCACAGATAGTTAATAAAATATTTAAATTAATACATTAAGGCTTTACTTTAGATTCTACATATTGGTTAGGTAACTACAAGTTATATTTTGTTTGAATATACAAGTGTAATATGTTGAAATAATAACGTCAGGATTAGTGAATTAGTTAGCACCGAACGTAACTTACTATTCGAAAGCCAACGAGCAAAAGAGCCCCGTGTTGCTTTAATTGCCGACTTATATAGGAATCGAACAGAGGAAGTCAAATCATATTTAAAAAGGAGGGTAGGTGTTTTGTAATAATATTATTATTCAAATAACTTCTTTATAAATACAACTATTAAGATCGAATGCGGTCCCCTTAATTACTAACATGCAGGTATAATATCCAATGTTACCTATATACAAATAAATAATATAAACAATTTAAACATATTTATATTTTTAGCTTCACACCCTTTTTGTCCCGCATTGTACAGTACTTCACTTTCCGTCGAATTCAACATATTGAGTGTTAAGTGGCGGAACTCAACGTCGCCATTTGTCTTACCACAGTGAAGAAATGAAAATAATCATTACCTCGAGTGGGAATCAGCTCCATAACTGATCGGGCTTACAGTCAAACCCCGTCCCACTGCGCCACGTCCGGCCTTTTCATTGTTTACATTAACTAATAATCTGTGATTTAATTATATAACTTATTTCAATATGAAACATATCTGTTATAATCAATTTATAATACTTAAAATAATTTCACTCAGATAAATTAAAACGGATCTCTATTGAATTTAATAAAAATAAATCATTTCCTTATGAGGCCATCGTGGCAAAGTGACACAATGACGGACTATAAACGCGATCGGTTGAGGATTCGATTCCCACTCGGATTATATTTACAATTTGTTTTCCTCTCTCCGCTCTAGAAAGTTAATTTTGCTACTCAATTCGCAAAATAATGATTTTGGGTGAAAACCAATCAACGGAGTGTCCAGACACTAGGTTTTCTCTGACTACTAGCTAAGTTAAGCTTTTCTTAAGTTATTAAGCTTTTTTTATTTCCCTATTAATTTACAGAGCACAGTACTGTGTATGCGGCTAAGTGCTTTATAATAAATTTAATTGAAAAGCTCGTTAATTGAAAGTATATGAAATTGAAAGAAGAGGTAACTTGGCTTTAATAAAGTATATATTCAATTTATATTGTTATATTGTATACATATAGTAATTTTCAGAGATATAAATCTTTAAATGTTATAATAAAAATATTGAATAATCACTCATTACAACTACAATTTTATATATAACAATAATATACTTACCCACGTAAAATCTATAATTTAAGCTTTTTAAATGAAACTATTTTAAACAGATTAATCGCGTATATTTTGGTATTCGAAAATATATTTTAAGCTGACGTTTCGAACACATTATAGTAGTATGTGGTCACAGTACTGTTAAGTATACAATTTATAAAGTCGAATCGTCACATTTTCAAAAATGTATTTTCGAATACCAAAATATACGCGATTAATCTGTTTAAAATAATTTCATTTTAAAATGTGTAATAGACGTGAAAATCAAAGATTTAGGCTCATTATTCTTACACATATTTATATCCTCACTAACGTTTAATTAGTAGATTTTAAATAAAAATTCTTATGTGAATGACTATACGGTGCCTTGTTTTGAGAAATACATCTATAAACTTGATTTTTCACCGTAATAAATATATGTGTACCTATTTTAGCAAATGCATGCTAACTTGGCAACCTTCTATCCCGCAGTTATACGCGTTGCGATATTTTATTCATAAACACCGGGTGTTCTGCAGTTTATTATCTATGAATACAGAACATACAAAATATATAGTAAGCTACATAGCTTTATAGGTTAACTTTTTGTGCGGCTCTATTCATTTCAGTTCCTACGTAATGTATCTAGCGTATAATAGTACTACCGTAATACGCATATGCTGGCGTATTTTATTATTATCTTGATTCTTTTGTGCGAGAAATGGAAAATAGTTATGAAAACTGAAAACGTATGTTGATATGCGACGTCGGTAATCTTTATTTATTAAATGTTAATATGATTAATTGACTTGACTTGAGTCTTCGTATGGAGGTTAAGTGGAACACTTTTAATTCCCGCATAGCAGAGTAGATAGATAGTACCAAGACACTCCGTACTTTGCTTTCCACCGAATTCAAGATATTGCGCGTTGAGTGGTGTAATTCAACACCGCACTTTGTTTTACCAGGCCAAGGAAGTGTTAATAATTTAAATATAATCGTAACCGATCGCCTTACAGTCAGTCGCTGTCCCACTGCGCCTCGATCGGCCTCAAAATTTTTGTTGATGATATTAATCTGGATTATGTTTCTTTATTAAATAATTGTGTTTTCTTCGTTGTATTGAGATCATAGTCATGTATTTAAATATAATCTACATATATAAACAAATTTTCCGGTCAAATAATGTATCTGCCTGTCTGAGAATAATGTTGACAGGATTTTCGCTGGCAGATAGCTGACGCAATGACTTAGAAAGTTAGCCTACTTTGATTTTAGAATTACGGAATAATGAACCAGATCATAGGTTATATTAATATTATAAACAAATAGTCCAATTTTATTTATTTATGTATATTACGACATATATAATAAAACGTATATAATTTCTTGAGAAATATAAAGTTAAGTTTGAATAGGAGACCGGAGGGGATGAAGGCGTAGTACTCTGAGGTACAAAATATCGATTGTTGACATCGTTTGTGTTTGCTTTCTTGTTAAATATATTTTGCTATATATTAATTATATATATTTTTACCTTAATTTTTATGCGGAGATTTTTACCTTAATTTTTATGCGGATTTTATTTTACGGAGCCATCTACGTTTATTCAACAAGATGGTGTTAATATATTTATTTATAGTAAAAACGACAATATCACCCTAAGCTACATTATTTTTAAAACAATCACGTTCGGATCCTGGCCATAGAATATTTTTTTAATTAAAGCTTTTATATCTATAATATTCGATTTTTTACATTATTTTTGCGACAAGTGTTTTAAATGTTTAAAATTTGAGTTAAGGCTAGAGACACAATTACGATTCAATTGAAAGATTAATGCTTATGAAATTCAACCCTGATTCTGTTCTTACGTGAAAATATGCTTCAATATATAAGAATTAGGTGGGTATTTATCTTTTTAGCTTAGTTAGACAAAACGCGGAGTGGAGCTGCGTAATATTTGCAACGTTAAAAAACTGTTTTTTTCGGATAATCTTGCTGAATACGTGATAATAAAAAAACTATTTACATTAACTTCGCCAGAAGTATTCTATTTACAAAAAAATACATAACATACATTAATACCTATTCGTATATTACTAAAAAAATGTATTACATATGTAGTAAGTACTTGTTTAAATATTTTCCATGATCCATGTCCGATTGCATTCTTCCAAACTAAACACTTAATAATATCTTTACCTCGTTTGACAACAGTCAGTTTCTATACCTGAGTGGTTCTGCCTCATAAATATGTTTGCTGTTCACTTCATATGACGTTTTTTATTAATAAACACCCGTTATAATGAGGTTTTTATGTAAAATTATAGTTACGATGTATGAATCATGACAATTTAAAAATCTAAAACAGCATTCCTCGATAAAATAATTTGTGATATTGGCGTAAAAATATATACAAGAAATATATAAATTTATGTTAGTACAAGGAAAAATAAATATTAGTTATCTGTAAACCATATTTTAAGCAGTATTTAGTTAGACAGGTGATCATTTTTTTATTTAAATTTAAAATGAATATAGGCTAACAACCAAATCAAGCAGAAGTTTTATTATAAATGTTATGTAGACCACAATAGTGACTCTTGAGCGTCATATTTTACGAGGATTGTTGACTTATTCAATATATTTTATATTTGTATGAATAACATTTTCTAGCAATCAATTGATAGTGTCAGATTTGTTATACCCAATTAATTAAGCAAAATGGAGTGGATATAAAGTAAAATGATAAGAATCAAGATGTTTTTAATAAGTCCGGTTTTTAAAATTCTTCTCAATTAGTAAAGATATTATCAAAGTCGTTATAATTGCAATATTCATATATTTTATCTATATATATTTCAAATTAAAAGCACAGGCATATAGTAGAGTTAAAGTAGTATTTTTTACTTTTTTTTATTTATATACTAAATTGAGTTTGACCTTTTCATTTACGTATTTTTAACCTTAATACGAAGATGGTAAGGAAAACTTAACAGATCTATATTTATTACGAGTATATAATAATCATAAAATGTGCAAAGTAATGCATTAAGTAGGATACTATTACGTCAAAATGAATATCAAGTTGGAAGAAGAGTAAGTTTTATCGTTGCCAATGAGCAAACATAATCTGAGACAGCGGTCGCAAGATACTAAGTACGTGACAAGAACCATAACAGAACTGAATACAAGTTGTCCAAACGAGCTGAAACTAAAGTGTTCGGAGAAGTTTGTAAATATGTAGATAGTAGCGTCAAGACGTGAGCAAGCCCCGGGGACCGATAGTAATTTGTAACACTAAACATTTCTGTCCAGGCGAGATAAAGGTCTTAAGATGTACTCTATATCTAATGTATGCAAAAATGTTTAAATCCCTTTTGGGTTAATTTACGATGGCATTAATTAGATATTGAACGAAAAAGAAAATAATGTAATATAATGTCGACGACCTCGTGGCGCAGTTGCTACGTAAGAATATGTGTTGACTGTACGTGCTTATGAGTTCAAATAGCAGTAACAACGTATATATATATACAAAATACAAATATCCTATTGAGTTAGGCAGAACATATGTGTATATATGTCATTTTTATAGCACTATTCTCTCTAAGATAGTAACGATCGGTGACAGTGATGTAATTATTAAAAATGATAACTGTTATTCGTTTATATATTTTTATTTATTTGACAACTTCACCATCTTAATTACAAATACGAAATCAGTTGCAAATATTTTCACGGCTATTCACAATTTCTATCTTACTTATGATATTTTGTGCTTCTCTTGTTTTCTATATTGTCAAATTCTACATGCCAAAATTCATCTTTTAATTTATAGTACTATATCATTGCTATGTACATGTTTTTAGGCGCTGTATTTTCTTTTATTTTGCCGCAATATGTTGTTGGCGAATGCAATGATATATTTCTCTCTAGAGTTGAAATAATTTTTTTTTAATTATATTTGTTTTAAAAATTTAAGAGCTGTTTTTAATAATCAGTCCTGCCAATATAAAATATTCGAAAAAAATAAATAAATAGCATAGCAATAAGCTTTTATTGTAAAACATCAGATATTAGATGCTATTAACAAAATCGTGTCCAAATAAATTTAAGATTCACACAAAATTTTAGACAGTGTTCCCGGTATATGTTAATTTATTCCGAAGTGCAAAGAGAAGGGCGTCGGTAACATTAAAATTTGAGCCTTGTCAGGTGCTAAGTCCATAATTTCCCAGGGGAACAATTCAGGATCGCGTTTTAAGGGTTTTCATGAATGGGAATTCTAATTTCTATTGTTGTCCTATTCTTGCTTAGTCACATGATTTTAAGGTAAATTCATTCCCCTGACCGTGAAACCTGAGACTTGCCGAATAATAATAAAATACTTTCGCTTGGTGAAAAAGGATACAGCTAGTAGTTTTATGGTACAAAAAGATTTTATTTTCTGCTTTCATATATAGAAACATATAATATTTATACTATATACATACATATACATACTTAATACATATGTATTTTATCATTTATTTTTACTAATTTGTTCTTTCTATTGTTTTCAGGTACCAAGCTGAATATTATTTATATTTATATAATTTATAAACAAAAGCCTACGTAAGTTTTATGAGCAATTTCACAAGATAGCGGTTTTGGCGTATACACCATATATTCAGAAGGTGTGGAACAAACAACACTACTGAAACTTATATTGAGATCGTTTAGGTTGATTTTTATATAAAGTTGCAATAGTTTTCTTTACATGAGATTCGTTATCGTGCCTGATAAAGAATCATCTATTATGAAATCGAATTCTCAGTAAGTGTATACACGGTCCACAGACACATAATAAAAGTTAATATATATATATTTTTAATGATATCAAATTATTATTTTTAATTTATATTATTTGTTCATGAACTTAATATATAATACATAAATAATTCATTGTAAAGAAAACAACAATTAATATAAGCTCAATGTATTCTTGGTAAAAACTACTTTTTTTATAACCACACATAAGTACTATGTGAGCGGATTTCCGATAAGGAGATCCTTTTTACCAAAAGCGGAAGTAGCTAGTAAAATGTACATACGTGAGTGGATATTCTGTTTACAACACGTGGCAGACAACGGTCCAGTCAGTCTAATGGAGTTAGACATCTACGGACTTAAGTATTAGGTTTCAGACCTGACGGATAAACTTTGAAAAGCAGCTGGCTATAGGGTTGCCCATTGCTCGATTGATTGTAGATTTGGTGAAAGTTAAATAAGTACTAAATCAAAAACTTGAAATCGGCTTTCTATGAATATATTTTTCTTTGTTTACGAGAGCATTAGTGTTTTTACTTTAAGTGTAGGTACAGTAGAAATGGTCAGCAATAGAACCAAAAGCAGATTTTTGATGTTATGTTTTATATGTTTTGAAGAGTTGATTGCCCATTAAATGCACAGAATTATAGAAGATTTCGATAGTAATGAGATTTTGGATCCGTATCCTAATATTTTGAAATGTATTAGTTAAAGTGAGGTCATACACTTTACTATAGTTCGTAGGTAGAGCCCATCAGCTTATCGAAATACCAAAATATACGCGTTTAATCCTTTTAAAATATGTACCTTTACTTAAAATCAATAAAGTTATGATATGTTTAAACCTTCAGTTTTTAGTCGTTCAGGAATAAGATAAAAAATATCATAGGTAATTTCAAAAAGTTATAAAAACAAAAGCACATGTTGGTGTTTCACAAAGAAGCAGTTAACTTTGAACTTTATGGGTTTCGTCCCTTACAAGGTTTATATAATGAACCATTTTTCTA
Organism: Dryadula phaetusa; assembly: GCA_032432895.1. Classification (NCBI taxonomy): domain Eukaryota; kingdom Metazoa; phylum Arthropoda; class Insecta; order Lepidoptera; family Nymphalidae; genus Dryadula; species Dryadula phaetusa. The sequence continues at coordinate 443,464 of JAOYRS010000061.1, forward strand.
GTCCCATCTCATATACTGTCTTTCTTATAGTCCACGCGTAATCCGGCTTAGTTGGCGAGTACTCCTTAAAAAAGACCTGCAAAACCTGCAAAAATTTGTTTGTGTGTGTTAAATAGAATGTAATTAGTAATTTAAACATGTTTGAACAAGTATCAGTGTTGACAAAATGACGAAAACTATTCGGTTCGTTAGCTACCCCGTGGATAGAGAAGTTGCGATGTCCCAAACTCGCTAACTATGTACTATGTACCGGTGCGGCGTCCTTTCAACTTGAACATACATATGTATGTAAACGTATAGTTCCCAAAATCATAGTTCAAATTTGATAATTGCTTAGGATCCCATATGTATTTACATATACTATGTAAAGCATAAGCGTTAATTGTAAGTTTACAGTTAACTTAAGTATACGGTCATACTGTGGCAATGAATTCCGCTAACTAATATACAGTGCCCTTACAAGGGCAAAAAGTATAACTCATTCTTTAATTCCAACTGCCTGTACTTCAAAACTTACAAGATAACAAAACAAGGCAATACATTACGTTTAGGGAATAAAATTAAAAAAAAATGCTGTAAAATTGAGTGTAAGTCAGTGTAAGAGAGGTAGGGACTTTCGGAAATATAGTGTGGGTGATAATGAACGAAAGTGACGTAAAAATCGTAGGAAAGTGTTCTCTCTTGAAGGAGTTGATGACGTGGACATTTCAAAAGAAATATGCCGGTACACTAGCACTCTCTGTGACTACCGCCCTAGGGACACAACATGTAACTAAAAACAAAATGCACGTCCGTATTATTATAAAGATATACATGCTTAATATATACTTTATGTAGAGATAAACGTGTATATACGAAGCCTTTGTTCCTAAGGTGATGAAATGAATGAAAAGCTAGCTCATTGGCTTGCAAAATCCATTGACCTGCTTATTGGCGGTATAACAAAAGTTCAATTAACAGCATTCATAGAATTTATTTCTGAATTTCTTTAACGATAAGCGAAATGAAAGAGGGGAAAATGAGATTTGGTATGCCCCAAAACTTTTTAATTACTTGATAAGTCAACGATTGCTATTCTTAAATCTAATTATTTAACTGTTATTTAAGATTGTGGAGCATTTTTATGGTTTAACCGTTAAAAAATGAAATTGAATACATTTACTCTTATTATTTTTAGTTTAATGCTTCTGACATATTTTATTGGAAAGATAGAGGGAATCACTACATAAATCATCACTCTAATCTGTACTTCTCTTTGTATTTAGATATTCATAAAATAATGCATATCGTTACTGTATTTTTTCTATTATGAATTATACAAGTCCAACACTTTCAGGTTTCAACTAAAAACTTTTGAATGCACTCTTATATAATCTAACAGAACCACGGCGGTGTCAAGATACTTTATAAAGTTTTTTTTTACTAAAGTTTATTCTTACAGCTTTTTACAAAATGTAGTTTTACAACTAGATAGAGACGAAATATAAAAATGGGGCCGTAAGGAATGGTTTTCAATTTGAAATTAGAACACGCCTTCGTTCTCCCTGACATGTGACACTTGTGGACCAATCAAAGCGCCCTAAGCTAGCTTTACCGTTTTTCACTGTGACATAAAGAATTATTCAGCCAAGAAAACTTATAAAAAATATTTTCTGATGACTGACATTATATGTAAAGATATAAACTGATTTGGTTAAAGAAGCATCTTAATATAAAATAGAAGATAAATGTTGTATTGTCTGTAAATCTGAAAATATGACATACATATATTTGAATATTTATAACATAAAACGTTGTTGAATACTAAAAGGTTGTTAAGATACCTTGAAAACTTCTTAAATGAACGAGGGAGAAAGGCTTACCTCTTAACGCCCTCTGCCCAGTCTGGCCTCTCGACATTGAGCCCTCAGGTTTTAGCTTAGCTTTAATAAGTCTTAGTATTTATAAACTTGGCTAAATTATGAAGCTGAAGTTGCTAAACGGTTTTTGTCGAGTTATAATTTCGTTCAAACTTTAATTTTCATCTCAGAGGCGAGCATAACAACGTGAAATTCAGGAAACGTCTTAAGAAATATATCTTATACTTCACTTTCGTCAAGTCGTCAAGTGCATGACTCTTAACTTGAAGAAAATACTTTCAATGTGAGCTTATACAGAAGCTTTCTATATTATTATTGAAATAGTTTGATAAATATATAACCAACTAGTACAAAGTTGAACCAAAATACAATGTAAAGTGATCGATGTCAAGTTGTAAGTGTTGTGACACACACTTGCTTTAGAATTTCAATATGGCCCGTCAAGGGTTGAGGGACGTGATGGTGACTTACCCTACGCCTGGGGATTTGTACTTTACAGTTTACATACTGCGGCTTTGTGATCCGAGCCTTTATATTCTTCACTAATTTAAGGGTCATAAGTCATATATTATGAATGTTTATTGATCCCAAAGACAAAGATTAAACAAAATGCGTTGTTTGTATTTAATAATTTTAATATTTATATTTAATATTCATGTATGTACTATACGTTTTTATTTATAGGTAATTATTAAGAAGGTAAGTCTATAGTCCTCATGAGACGAACAAGGAAGCGTATCATCGAATTTCATTAATTTACAATTTCGACATTCCTCTCTGGAGATCGGAAACTTTGTCGCTTGTAGAATTTCAATAAAGATGCCGAAATAAATATCGGCTTATCCCTAGTACCCTGGTAATGGTTGAAACTGAGGAACAATATTCCGTTCAATATGTTGTCTTTTATGAGGAATTCGCGGAACGCAATATGTTTATTTAATGGGACCATAATTTTCAGATAGGCCGTTACGTTACCTCGATTAGGACAATATACAATATCTGATCGATGCAGGAAAATATAGTTTGAACATGGGATATAAAGAAGTAATATTAGAAGATTAATTTTACTTCTTTTTATAGTTATATTATGTTGCTTTACTTAAATTGTGATTATGCACCATTTTGATTTCACACCCACTCCCAGGGGTTTCAGAATATAAATCTTAATTAAAGTCAGTTTTTCTGCTTTAATACGACATCGGAATTCGATAATATGCTTGTTATCTTTCACATCTCCCCCTTATCATCCATGGCAGGAATTTATCAGGGGTGAGCATGCGAAAAAATACCCTAAAAATGAGTATTGGGGACAGATCTAAGTTATTTATCCTATAGGTGCAGTTGCACTAACGCTCCACGAGTTGTACTATTAGTCCTCAAACTAGTCAAACGATATAGCCCTTAAAAGACTGTTTGTTGCGGCCCGACTGCGGCTTCATGAGTATGTCATCTGCTATTGTCATACGAGAGTGGTTCATGCTTTGGTATTATAAAAATAAGCTAGCGTATTTTAATTAAAATACGTACAAAAGAGTAGGCTTTGAAAATATTCAAATGAGAGTTATTTAAATACTAGTCTTTATCAGCGCTGTCGGCCTGGATGTGTTTTCTTTTCCCTTTGCCTCTAGAACTTTGGTATAAACATTTTCGTAAATATTATTTTTTCTTCTTTATATATGGGCGAGCCTCAATTCGTATGTTCAAATTATTAAATAAATTTCATTATTGGAAAAGTATATACGAATAAAAAAACCTTTACGTTAAAAATGTTGAGGGGTAGCATATATTTTGAAATCATTTATTTATACTAATGTGATATTTGAAGAGCTTACTGGAGCAAACAGGAGATCCGTATATCGGTTAAAGAGTGGAAACGTCAGCAAAGTCATAAAAATGAATCGATAACACGAATTTAACCCTCCGTTAGAGACCCTCGCATTTTCCGCATTTTGATTTTTCTTGATTGAGTTTAGAAATTCTTACAGCTGTTTGGTGAGAATACATAAATTTAAAATTTATTTGAACAAATGTTACCACCTTTCAGTATTTAGACGTAAACATGAAATTCATAATATCTCTGATTTTTTTATGTTTACTAAGGGAAATTCCGGGTACATATTTAAAGATACTGTTAATTGAAATACTCAATAAGTGTATGTATTTTGAACTTATATTAGTATCTAATATATTTACAAGAGGCTCTATCAATAATTATTACATTACGGAAAACTCTACGGCAATTATTTACAAGTAATATTCAGGCGAAGGAAAATTAACTTGGCATAGTTACATTTTTTACGGATAAGAAAAACAGAAAACCAGCTCACTAAATTAGTCCAATTAACACATTAATAATTAGACACATTAGCATTTCGTTTACAAACACTTTTGTATAAAGAGATTTACACGTTGCTATGGTAACGCAACTTTTCGCGTCCATGCCACTATTCTGAAGCTATTAAGTATACGTTGTAGGTATTTTTATCACTAAGAAGTAATTAATATAAAAAAATATAACGAATTATATTAAGTGATCTGAGTCACTGTGGCCACGGAGACACCGGACACTGTGAGTAAGGTCTCTTGGGAGTGTACAAGCCGGAAGGCTTCATCTGAACGGCGCCAAAGTAGACCAGCTTGGCGACTGGCGTACCTCAAGGCAAAAAAAAGTACCTCCAAGGAGGCCGGTCGTGGCTCAGTGTAACAGTGTCTGACTGTAAACACGATCGGTTGTGTGTTCGATCCCCACTCGAGTGTTTGTGCTCATGTAGGTGATTACATTTAAATTATTTTCACTTCCTTGCTCTGGTAAAGACAAAGAGCGGCGTTGAGTTCTACCACTTAACACGCAATGTCTCGAATTCGGTGGAAAGTAAAGTACGGAGTATGTTGACACTAAGTACTTTCTGTCTACCTTGCTATGCGGGATAAAAGCGTGAAGCTAAAGAAAAAAAAGTTATAGTAAGGCAGGGGTGATTTATCGTCATGTGACACTGTTGTCCTACATATACGTATGTATTATTAAATTGAATTATTTGTGTTTTAGTATGAAGAACATACAACAATTTGATTTGATCTAGTCAACGAATTGAGGGCACAACAATAAGAAATACGGTCACGGTTGAAATTTCGATTCACTCAAGGATGAAATAGTATATGTCATTCCTTTATTGGGATAAAAATATGCGGATGTGATTTATATAAATTATATTTAATGGAAAGAAGTTATAGTCTTGTGGAATAAATCTCTTGCCAGATTTGTATAGTAAAATATTATAATAACCTTTCAGGAGATTTTTTTACAATTAATACGAGCAAGTCATAACTTTCGTATAAAATTAGTGTAAATTGATATTTTAATATAGATTTTTAATAAAAAAAAATATAATTTTGTCATTTTTTTTCTCGGAGGTTAGGCCCACTATAGATTGGAAATCAAACGTTTAACAAATGCATTGCTTTCATTAGTCTTATGAAACTAGTGATAGATATTTATTTCATCCTCTGGTATGTAAAGTGCAACAAAATTCATGTAATCCACCATGTAAATTTTTAAATTTATAATCCAATTAGCGCCTCCAAGTAATCTATCTAAAAATAATATGGGCAATTTTATTTCGTATCAAAATAAAATGAATTTGTAATCATATTCTATAAAACTTTTCTCGTATAAAGAAAACAAGTTTGTCGTTTCCATTATCAAAATATTTTAAAGAGAAGCGCAATATTTAAACATGTATATAGAAATAGCATTTATGACATTGGTATTAACGTTGATTTTTATCCAGCCGAAAAAAATAATACACGTTTTCATTTTAGCATGACAGGGGAGGGACGTACGACGCCTCCGAAATCCAATATGACAAATTTGGCGGTACGTGATGCGAATGAGTGTGGTACGAATTTATTTGGGCCTAGCCCATCAAGTGTCATCCGCCACCTGGGTCGGAATAGCCTACAGTGATAGATTTCGACGTTCTACTTTATTTGAATTACTTCAGGCCTCACTCGTAACTGATAAAGAAGTAACAATAATAAATTTGAACGGTTCTATAAACAATTTCCACTTGGAAATTTAATTTAAAGCAAACAATTATATATTGTACACATTTGTTCTTTGAAGATATTTTACAATTTAAAAACTTTTGTAGTTCAAGAAATTTGACAAAACATGTGTTTATACCAAAGATATTAATATTTTGGATGTAAATATTCCCCCCGTTTGATCGTGAGTATCATTGAAATATACACTGAGGTATTAGAGGTTAGTTATAGTAAATTAATAAAATAATAATAATAATAAGGCCAGTCATGGCGTACTGTGATAGCGTCTGATTGTAAACGCGAACGGTTATGGGTTCGATCCCCATTCCTACGAGTGATTATGTTTAAAATTATTTTCATTTCCTCGCTCTGGTAAGACAAAGTGCGGCGTTGAGTTCCATCGCTCGACACGCGATATCTCGAATTCGGTGGAAATCGAAGTACGGAGTATCTTGCTTTCTGTCTACCCTGCTATATGGGATAAAAAAGGTGAAACTAAAAAAATAATAAAAATGTACCTCGTACAGTTAAGGTACTTTAATTATTTTAAAAGCTTACGCAAATATATATTTTATTTCTAAGTAGCCGACTATATTAGATGTCAATTATATTCACATGAAAAGTATATAACCACAAGGAAAAAATCTTATAGACCCGGTCTGTAGTGTAATAAATTTTTGTGCTATAAAAACAAATAAATTAAATTTATTTGTATCAAACATTTTCAAACGTAACAACTTACAAGGTATTTCTATCACAAACACATTATTTCTTAGCAGCGCAATAAAAGTGCAGAAGGAGAGGATAAGACAAATATTTGGCGTGCACATTGACCCGCGACTCCAGCATCAATTGCTAAATGTATCTAAAAGGCCTAAAGCAATAGCCACGGGGTGTATACGAAGGTTGTGTATTCCGGAGTGAAAGATTTAGTGGCAATAACGTGCGATGTTAGCTCTGAGCAATTTGATCTTATTGTGCCTTCGATTGGATTAGTCTCGCTAAGATGAAATTGGATGTTTTGTGTGGCAACGTACTCGCAGGTAGTTTTCATGTTTATTTAAATTCAACTTGAAATTCCAGATGTAATGAATTTGCTTAGAAACCTGGTAAGCTAATCTTGTATTGATTGCTTTTCCTATTTACTGTTCTCTGAATCTAAATCCAAATATTTTACGGTTTACTGTTTTGTCAATAATCTGACAAATACTAATAATAAAATATTATTAGTTAAAACAAAAATATGTTCATAATAATGAAACATAGGGTTTTCAAAAGTGTATTTTCGAATGCCAAAATGTAAACATTTTTGAAAAAACGTATAAAATTTTTGAACGCAGCGGGATTCGAACCCGCGCCTCTTGGATACCGTCCAAGCGCTCTGACCGATAAGCCATGCGTTCTCCTACCAGCTGCGTCGAAATTCTTATACGTTTTGTTACAACTTATTTATGTTGTTAGCAACTCTGTAGAGAGATTTTTACAAATTTCTGCTACTTAAAGATTATTAAGAAATAATCGTTTAACAAGAGAGATTGCTATTTTATTTTTATATTTTTTATACTATTTTTTAAAGTGTTATTCCACACTTAGGAATTTTTATACGTTTTTTCAAAAATGTTTTCTAATCCTAAGTGTGGAATAACACTTTAAAAAGTAGTAAAAATAAAAGTAAGTTTATATTTAAGTAAATACGTCGTCCAAAAATAAACCAGCTGCGTCGAAATTCTTATACGTTTTGTATAAGAATTTCGACGCAGCTGGTAGTAGAACGCATGGCTTAGCGGTCAGAGCGCTTGGGCGGTATCCAAGAGGCGCGGGTTCGAATCCCGCTGCGTTCAAAATTTTTATACGTTTTTTCAAAAATGTTTTCTAATCCTAAGTGTGGAATAACACTTTAAAAAATAGTAAATATGCCAAAATGTAATTAATCCGATTAAAATAGTTTGAGGTCGGTCGTGGCGCAGCGACTTTGACAGTGACTGTAAACGCGATCAGTTGTGGGTTCGATCCTCACTTGGGGGAGTCATTATATTTAAAATTATTTTGACTTTCTCACTCAAATAGGGCAAAGTCCAACACTCAATACACAATGTCTCAAATTCAATGGAAAATGAAGTATGGAGTGTCTTGATACTAGGTAATTTCTGTCTACTCTGCTATGGGGGATAATAAGCGTGAAGCTAAAAAAATAATGAAAATAATAGGATTAGTAGGAAAAAAATAATGAAAATGGTAAGACTTTATTACTGGTTTTCGCCTCACTTTATTTGGTGAGACCAAATAGCAGTCTGTCCTTTAACGTCGAGTACTAATTTATTGTTCTTATTTGTACTCTAGACATCGACATAAACGCGGTCTTATCAAAATCTTTAAAGTATTTTTTTATACTTAGCTTAGTTTAAGAAAGTAAAACTTTATACTTTAAAATATCACTATTAAATAATTATTAAGATAGAATATTATCTTGTGACGAACAAAATAGTGTGAAAATATTTACATATACTCTAATTTATCTTTTAAATTAAAAAGTTGCATAAGTCTTATAACTTAATGATCAATATACAACGGTTATATTATAGAAGAAAGCACAGATACATTATTTTATTCACGCGCTTTAAATCCATTAGACAGGTATTACAGTATCGTAACAAACTTATCTTAACTCAATCCAGGGATAACCAAGTAGTAGCTAAGTTAGGAAGTCTTGCAATTCTCTTCATTGTAGCAGGTAATCTTGTCTTGAATACAGAACTCGTGATATACTAGACACGATGAAACGTTCATTAATTTATTATTATTACTTAGCTCGGTAATAAGAAAGTTTATGATTTTATTATATATTATGATGTCCCATGAAGACACCGTGATAGCGCAGTTGAAACGCGACTGACGATGTCTATAGAAAAATTCTATAATAAAATTCAACTAACGTCGATATATATATATATATATATATATATATATATATATATATATATATATATATATATATGTACGTATTTATACTACAAGTTCATCTTATAAGGCATATACAGGTATATCTGTCCATATTTGAATTTCAAAAAAGTCTATATAAAACTTTATATTGTAATATCTTTATAGCACATGAGTTACTCTTAACAGATATAAATTTGAGGCTGTTCGAGTCGATATTTACATTATTTTCATTTTCTCGCTCTGGTAAGGCAAAGCACGACGCTATGTTCCGCCATTCAAAGTGTAATGTTTCAAGTTCGGCGAAAAGTGGAATACGGAGCGTCTTGACACTAGGTAATTTTTGTCTACCCTGATATGCGGGATAAAAGCGTAAAATTAAAACAAAACTAAAAGTGAACAAGTAGAATAAAATAAGAAAATATAAATCATTATTAAATTAAGTCAAATTTATATATTAACGCTCCTGATTTATTACGGAGTACTCTTTACTCCCGTTTTAGCGCTCCCAGCGTTGTAGAAACATAACTTATTGAATTGTAAGACCAAACGCCGTTGGTCTAGTCTTCATCAACTTAACGTCCGAACTAAATAGCCAGAAATTAAAAAAAATCATCAGATTAAAAATATTTTTGATAATTAATTAACAAGCTCTAAAAGCTTATTTATGCTGTAATTCCAATTCGTAATACTAAAGACATACCTTTTTAAATAAAAATAAAATTTAATGAAGTTCTGTGCATTTTTGCTTAGTTTACTTTTTGGCTTTCATATATATCCTAATGCTGAGCCATTCGGTCATTCTTTTCTTAAAGACTGAGTAGAGAGGGGTGAAAATGAAATTAAATTCTCAATGAAAGGAGGATCTTGCTTAAAGGGGCTGTATGAGTTATGCTCGTGATTTAGAGGGGTCCCTATAGAACAATAGTGTAATCGTCCAATTAAGCGTCTATATGAATATCAGTTTAACTTCTTAGTATTAAAAGTATTGAATACTTCTTTTACGTTAACTTAAGATTCAAAATTATATCAAAACTACTTTAGTATTTAATATATGGGAGTGTTATGGTAAGTGTACATGTTTGCGAGGTGTTAAAGTTATTAACAAATGTTTTAAAGTGATGTTGCAAACGGAAATCTTTGTCAATTTAAGTTGAAAATTGGAATGTATCGGATTACATTCTGTAAAAAATATTTTAAAATGCAGCGCAATTCCAACCGAGGCCTCTTGGAAACTGTCCAAGAGGCACGGGTTTGAATGCCACTTTCAGATATTTGTATATTATTTAAAAATGTTTTCTAATCCTAAGTGTGGAATAACGTTTTAGAAATAATAGAACCATATGTATGTGTTTTATAAAGTCAATTATAACGTAAAAATATAACAGATATGTATGACTTTACTATAGTAATTTACTATATGAAATCTGTTGGAATGTATAAATATCAATTATTAAGATTCTTTTTTAAATAATGTAAATTAAAAATAGCAATAGATAAAATGCTTTTGTTTGCTATAATCTTTTTATATTTTTTATTTATGATAAAATTTTATCTAATTCTACGGTAGATATATATTTTACGTTTAAAATTTTATATACGAGTGGTTAGTGTTAACAGGCTCTAGAACCTAACCTATTCATATTCATAGGCTCCCTTGTGCCGCTGAAATCATAAATCTAACGTTGGCACTGCGTTGGACAGCCGCGGATAATAATTTGCGATTTCACGTACGATTTAACACTCTATTTTAACGTTCAAATCAGATTTGGATATTTTTTTATTTGTTAGCTGAAAACTTTTTTATAGGTTTATGGAATTTTATAGAAAATATATCATTTCGTGACAAAATTTATAATATATATTATTAGTATTAAGCTAATTTATACTATAAATGGTTTAAAGCAACGATTACAGTTTTATTATAAAAAAATATTTATTATTTTTTCTGTTTCAAGCTTTATTTCGCATTGCAATTTAGTCAGTTACTCAGGCAACATTGTGACAGGGTAACAAAGAACTCTATTGACAGCTTTACGTATAAAATCAAGGTGTTGGGTGTTGAAGGGCCAAAAAAAGATGTAAATATAATTATTCCTCCGAGTGGAAATCGAACCCACAACCAATCGCGATTATAGACAGACTGCGCCACGTTGGCTTCTATATTATTATAGATAAATAGTAGTAAAAGTAATTTCTACAGTTAGTATAATAAAGAAAAGTAAATATTTTACTTTACATTATATTTACTATCATACATTACTTTACACTTCCTCAGTTTAAATATAGTCGACAGCTAGAACTAACGTATAAATAAAATTCTACTTTTTACTAAATCAAGGCAAGTAGATTCACTTAATGTGATTAGGTTTTGTTCCCTGTTTTAGACCACTTAGGTTAACGAGATGTAGCCCTCGGAGGAATTAGCATGGAGATGAGTGGATCATTTACTTTTTTACGAAATTGAAGCAATTTTTTAATTGCAAATGACATGAAGTTTATTGTGTTGGTGCGAAACGTGATTCCATTGAAAATCATACTCACGTATATAATGGTTGTCTTTTTGTGATGAAATTTTAAGCATTAATAAATTAAAATTGAATAAAATCTTAGTTTATATATCTGGAACCGTAGTATATATTTAAATTATACTTATTCTAAAACGATTGCTATTATTTCTTTTACCTATAAAAAGTAATATATAAATTTGATATAAAAAAAAGCAGTATTTCAAACATGTTGAAAGTATTATTCACACATAAAAAATATTTTAAAATATATCAAAGTTTAAATGTATCCGGAATCGGATCTCTATTCAGAATTTTTATATGTTTCTAAAATTTACTTTTCCACTCTAATTCTAGGCAAAAATATAATATCTATTATATTTATTAGCCTCACCTTATAAAAATATACTTAAGTTAAAAATATAATCCCCCCATATATTAACAAATGAGTGATACTAAATCCCTTTATTATTCTCCCTTTCAAAGACCAACGATTAAGGTAGGCCCAAAATTCAACTTGAAGATGCAAATCGAATAATATCTGATGAAGGGCTCAGAGACCCTTATTTGTCTGTTTGTGTGCCGTCTTAAGATTTAAAGTCAGCGGTAGTCGTTGTTTCGTTTGTTGCCTCCTAAATTGGTTCATTAGTACAAGTCAAGTCGGCTCACTTGCATTTTAAGTTCTTTATGATTTTTGTGTTTTACAAACGTTTTTTTTTCTTATTTATCTGAATTTACTTGACAATAAGATTTCAAAGGGAATTTATAACTAAAAGATACACATATCAAATCTAACCTTTTACTGTTATTTTTTCTAGTTGTACACTTAATCATAGTCGAGTGTTTAAAAGTATTTTAGTTGTACTGTTTTCGTCGTATTCGCCACTTAAAACACTTGAGTTCCATCAGTAACTTTTTCAGTTTTATTATTTTCAAACAAAAACACAATTTACCCTCGTAATTCTGTAGGGATCTATCTGCGTATATACATATTTTGTAAATAAATACTTTCCCCCGCAAAAGCAGTTACATGAAAGTGTCATGCTCTCCACTTAAAAAAATTAAAAGCGCTTTGAAAGCCGAAATGGATACATATTCATTGTTTTAGGAAATTGTTTAAAGTATTTCCAATTAAAACTGTTCGAGAACACGAAACAACTTATGTTCCTCCCATCTCGAATTATCCGTAACATCATTGTTTTCCGATGCGAAACGTCGCCATAAATCTTGATAATATGCAAATTTTATTTCATTAAAACGGTTGGACTATAGCAATATTGCGCGGCTGAGTAACTGCGGGTCTGCCCTTGGATTAACTAATGGTTATTTATCTTGTAAAGGTACCCCTATAAGAGCCTTATAACGACGTGGCTCAATTATTAATAGCGAACTTTTAAGATCTATATATCTCGTTACATGAAAGCTTTATAGCTGTACGTTGGAAATTATATTTACCTTTTATTGTTATATCTTTATACATAAAAAAATGCTTTGTTAAATACAAGTATGTTCAGAGCTATTTTCAAAAGAAACATAACAAAGATCAACTTAGAAGTAAGTCCCCTTTTTTCGGGACACTGGTTTGTAAAATTGACTGTAAAATAATGTGCACTTTGTTAAAGCCAATCAGTACCCTCAATGGGCGGGGAAACCTTAAAACATCAATTACCTATTCAATACACGGTCGAATTACAGCATATCAAACAAAAGCTCGGGCCGGCCTATTCATTTCGTTCATACGTGATTCAATCATCACCGATTATCACTCGAATATGATAATATTCACGTCTGGCCGTTTTAATTTCGAGCCTCTGATACCGGAAAATGGGACATAAATCTTTCATCCATTGGCAAAATTTAAATTATGGCAACCCAATACAAAAGTTTGATGTGCGATTAATTGAATTTCGTACTAAATCGTATAAGTATTCATTTATGCGTGTTTATAGAAAACAAAAGGAAGGAAAGGAGCAAAGGAAAAATAATATTCTGCGTGTACAAAGACGTCGCACATTTCACGCACCTCTCGCTTTGGCGGGAAAACATTGCTCTTTTCGAAATGAGAACGCGACTGTTATGTTTTCACACAGTGATTAAAGTGAAGTGTCAAAAACAAAATGGTAAGATGGCGGCTGGGGCGCGGCTCGGTAGTTCGGCGTACTTGAAAACAATATTATAGCTTTGATGGTAGTTCGACAAACAGTGAAGATTATAATTTTCTTTGTATTTTTCCAACGATAGGGACCAAGTGTGCCTCTCGCGAGGTAAAGCATTTCCAGCCATATGTTGAAGATGTGATTTAGTGAAGTGTAGCGTCGAATTATAATGTGCATTGAAATTTAAATAACGAGACTTGGAAGTATGGGGGAGGTTTGCACCTTATCTGTAAGATGCAGCCTTTTAAAAACAAAAAGGGCAGAGCACTCTATCTCTAGGGAAGCTTTGATGACAGTTCGGAGCGAGAAAATCCTGAGAGATTACGCAGTGAGTGATTGCTGTTTCCAAATTCCAGAAGCAATGTTCTAGGAAAGTGAATATTAAGTTGATGCATCTCATGATTGATATGACCTGATATTAAAGTTTATGCCCAGCGCGTTATAGTTCCTAACCTTATATCATTTAAAACCGGATTTCCTTTGAAAATCATCCCATAAGCGAGAATGTTCAACGTGACGCCTGAACACGCAAATAGGGAAAGTTTTCCCATAATTTTCGTGATTTGTTATATGGCTGTTTTAAATTTATTTCGTTGTTAAAATTATCTAATTTGTAAAGTAACAACACATGTGCCGAATCAATTAAAGTGTCCGATATATTTCATTTCATTTCATTCATTTCATTATATTACTACACATACGAGCAAGTTAATATACTTATTTTCATCCCAGATAGCTTAAATACTATTATTCGAAGTGGATTCCAATATAAATACATTGTATATTTGTGACAAGCGCCCTAAGTTACGACTTACGTCCCTCTAGCAAGTCAAATGACACCCATAGACCGCGTCCGGCACTTCCGCTTCCGTTCGTTTGCACCATTGTTTGTTTAATTTGCAATCAGGATATTTTGTTTGAGGATATTGAGTGATTAAATACCCTTTTGATAGTTATGTTTACTTTACTAGACATAGTTGACTACTTATGTATAACCCTTGCTTTGCTTTGGTTAAAATTACATATTAAATATGTTTTTATTATTTCCATGTTTAGAAACAATTTAGTATACTTATGCTAACTACTGTAAGTTAAAAATGCTTTTTAATCAATGTATTATTGAGTTTTTTTTTCAAAATAACATATGATTCAATATAAATTATATATATTATTGGATTTAAACGATTGATTGTTAAATAACTACAATAAAATTTATAATTACATGAAGTGACGTATATTAATATGATTTATGATGCATATGCACATATATTATGAAATTTTACAACTTTTAATGTTACAAAAAAGTGGTTTTCTTTCGGATTTTTTTTATTTAAAAAGCAATATTCATTTTAGATAAAGCTAACAAATAGCCTGTCGGTCGTGGCGCAGTGGGACAAAATCTAACCGCAAACGCGATTGGTTGTAGATTCGATTCCAACTTGTGAGAATAAATAGTTTAAAATTATATTCATTTTCATTGCCGTCTCCACTTTCCGCCTGATTTCGAGACATTTTATGTTCAGTTGAAATCACGCACATTTATTTTCTAGAAAGGGAATATAAAGCGATTTAAATATAATCCTTAAACTATAATCATTGCATTTAATGTCAGGAGCTGTGCCACTATAATGGCAACATTATTAAAAAAAATTATCTTAATTGCCAGACGATTTATATAAACATCCTATGAAGCACAAGCAAGTACATCATATTATAACAGTGAATAACTGTACCATAGGGAGCTCTTTAATAGAAAATTCACTGTAACAGTGAGTCAGCATGAAAAATTCCGTTTTCATTCACCTGAATTCATTATAAAGGCCAAATCCTTCCATAAAATCTCCTCTCACAAGCTTTGTATTGTTGGAAAAACGTCCGGTCAGCTACGATAAATATAGAATACATTCTATCAAGATGAGGACGTAATCCGGATTTAGTATAAACCATTTTCATCCTATATGACTAGATATTCATAAGGAAAATTTAAAAAAATTATATGTATGTTTGTACGTATTACAATTTCACTTTTTATTCTAAAGAAATTTCTTAAGTAATTAAAATAATTTTATTTGTTTTAAAATTTACTGATTATGATTTCAGTCAAGTTAAATTAGTAAAGACCGACTTTACACCGCAATGTACCTACTCTCTAATAAATAGACATGCGAATTATATTTTTTACATTGAGCTATAAAGTAAAAATACACATATATATAGGAATGAGTTGCCAGCAGAAAAAAATATATAATTTTTAACATAAGTAGGTATTTAACTGCACCGTGTCGTAAAAAGCAGCATTTTTTTCGTATTTAATTAACAACATAATATGTTATACATAATATCAACAGTAAGGCCGCTATCATTGTAGCCATATGCGGTAATAATGCTTATAAAAATGCGCATATCATACCGAGAAAGGACGATGTTTTGTCGAATGGCTTTTGTTGCTGCCTGCGTACGTACAATGAAAAATCCTTCCGTAAACCGCTCATATTATCATTTTGTTACTACCTACATATTTTAAATATAGTTATTATATTCTGGTACCATTTGTTTTGAAATGTCATGTGTATTGTAATAATTTATATAATGGATTCATATATAAATATTTTTTTAATATTTTTACACTGGCAATTTAATTCTATGTATTATTAAAATATTAAAGCTTGGTTTAGTTAAATATTTACAAAAATGTCTGTCTACAGAACTAAGCATCCATTTATTACCGAACTGCCAAAAAGAGGGTTTTGTTTTTATTGCGTATGCGTGCGTGTATGTATGTAAGTATGTACATGTGTATATTCATTTCTTTATTTCCTTGTACTGACCCGTGAACCTATTTTGACATATAATACGTCGATAGATTCGTCTTAAGGGCGTAAGTATCACTGAATATATAAATTTACTGAAAAAATAAAATGGCGGATTTCATAACTTTTTTTTAACCACTGTCAGGGTTTTAATTTTTTCATTGTTTTGTATCTCAATTATTTTATTAGCAAAATAAAATATCCTACATATTTTTAGTATAGAAATATATCCTCTACACATTCAGATATACAAAAATGAAATGCAAAAAATAATATTATATGTTATAAATTTTGATATAAACGGTCTATGCTACGTTTGCCTACGTAGTGGCTTTGCTTTCATTTTAAAAAAAATAATGTAAAAATTCACCAATGTGTGACACTTGTTACATTCTACACGCGCTTCGAAAGTGATAAACAATTAAGCATTTTCACGCTACGTAATTAAGCACAGATGACGGCCGTTAGCCTTTAAAAATTAGTTATTCATTGGATGAAATATGCATACAAATTGGAAAAAATGTTTTATAACATCACGAAAAGGGTTTATTGCGATTTTTCTTTTTGCTTATATGATCTGTTATATAATCATTTTTATTTAAAGGTTACATATGATGATTAAAAAGATAGATTTCTTTATTCTTCAATTCTTTTTAGTTAGATACAAACAAATGATCCTTAAGTTTATTTATTTATACATTTACTATACAGAAAAATAAAGTTATCTTATTTTTTGATATTAAGTAAAGAAATTAATAATGAAAAGAAAATATAATTTACAAAATGCTGTTTTTCACTCACAGCTCAAATAAATGAATGGATTCACTTGAAAATCCAAAACTAGTAGGAAATTGACGCGTAAGTGGTGAGGTGCTTACGTTCAAGTCAGCTTGGTTGTCTGGCAGCATATATCTGTTTCATATAACTAGAAAATAAAAATAGATTAAAATTATCTCAGAATGAACTGATAGTAATAGTAATAATACAAGCTGTCACCCAAATCTTCGTTTGCGTACATTTTACATATATATTTTTGTACCATTTCCGCTTCTATCAACGTAGTTTCAATAGCAAAATGTATAATCTCATGTTATCTTCAAGGAATTTCATTACTTACTAAATTTTAGATTTCAGTAGATATTGCTTTCGAGCTGAGTGTTAGTCAGTTACTCTATGATTCAGGGAAAATTGTTATTTATTTTTATAATATTGTGCATACAAGTATTATACGTTGATAATAAAAAAACAATAACGATAGACAATAGTAATGCATTAACGTTTTAGGTTCATCCATATGTAAAAATATGTAAGCATATGTATAGCACTTAAAACCTAGATTGCTGCAGGGAATTTCATGGTAGGAAAACCAAGCGATATTTCGTCCTGACTCAATACTTGACCCAGAACTAGTAATGTATGGCATGGTAAAATAAAACAGAAATGAATATTGACGTATCAAAAAATACGCCTGAAGGTAGCAATTAAACTATATATTTCAAAGTAATGCTGAAACTATATATGTTACTATATATTTATATCCAATATGAAACTATATATTTAAAAGCTTTCTGTTTTTTGCGAAATTATGATTTGGCACAAAAAAAATGTTTTGTAAGTATTATAGACATAAAAATAAAGGCCGGTTGTTGTGTGGGAAGTGGGAAAGCGTCTGACTGTAAACGCGCGGATGTGGGTTCGATTCCCACTAGAAGGAATCATTCCTTCAAGTTCAATTTATTTTTATTTCGTCGTTCTAGTGAGACAAGCGCTCACTCACACAATATCTCGAATTCGATGGCAAGCGAAGTATATAGATTCTTCACACTAGGTACTTCTATCTACTATGCGGGATAAAAGCGTGAAGCTAAAAGAAATAAAGGTATCCAATGAAAATAATGCAATTTGCGTACATAAATGCTGATATATGTATAAGGAAAACAATAAATATACTCAAACCACCAACAGCGAGGGCTGAAATCTTCACGAGAATAAGAGAATTAGGATTATCATTATTAGTATGTTATTTGCAGTACTTTCTTCCCCTCGCCTGCAAGTCACCAAAGCTGTGCTGAGTTCATTAGTAAAAAGAAATATAATACTTAATGTATATAGTTATAATTACGTACAAAGGAAGGTGTAGACAATATAAATGTGGCATTTTAGATAGAATAAAATCTTCCTAAATTATCATAATATGCTTTTATAGGGCAGATCGATTTTCAAGGTTCTTAAAGGAAATTGTATACGAAACATATCAGTGATTTAATATATAGTACTGTAATTGAATTTCTTCGCTTTTCACCAATGAAAGAAGCGCTGCGTGTTGAGTGGCGGGATATAGCGCCTAATTTTGTCTTATCCAAATATATTATTTATAATAAAAAAAAGACAGGACATGAAATTGAAACTAACCAACTCTATTGCGGTGGAATCGACTAGCCCTGGGGCGGTATATAGTATCATCTGGTATCGCCCCTGCGCCATAGAGTCATCATTTATTATCGCACAAGCTATTCCTTGATATTGTGGATTTGTCTGTTAAATTTTATTCTTCTATTTGTTTTGTTCATGTATAGACATATCTTATTTAGACAATATCTAAATTGTTAAACGTTGCGGGATTTGAGCCTGTGTCTCTTGGATAGCGCTTAAGTTTCGAATACCGCTACATACAATTTTATATTTGTTTTGTAAAACAAATTCTTATCTTAATCATATAGACGCATCTTCTAAATTTTTTAATAAAAAACTGACAAACGAAAGAACAAACATTCCACTTTCACTGTATTTCGTTGTCCCCTTTGCGTTATTTATTTGTCTAACAAATTAAATGAACACCCATGAAATATAAGAACAATTTAATTACGTCGTAAATTACGATGCAATTGTGATAATGTATGTCATCAACCATTGCAATAATCACCAATGACTATTTGCTTCGCATTAGTAATACTAACCGGCGACATTAAATATGTGTTAATTACATTTTAATTATTATTTGAAAAATAGGAATTAAACTAAGCTATTTTTTGTTTTATATCTGCATGTATTATTCCGCATAGCAGTGTATAGACAACTTAATGTCAAGACACTTCGCTGACTGCTTTCCGCCCAAAATTGAGACATTGCGTGTTGAATGGCAAACGTAACGCCACGATTTGTCTTAACGGAAATAAATCATACTTAAGCGATATACCATAAAAACTAATTTAATTTATCATGGTGATATATCTTACTTTACAGAAAATGAAACAGCACACAGCACTAGCTAAAGCGTCGTCGAACTTTTACATATATAAATACATAAAAGTATCTATTTTCATAAATTGGTATATAAAACTATGTATCATCGGCTCAGTGAGACACAATCCGCTAGCCAAGTCGATAGACGATTAGGCACGTCTGAATACCCTTTAGTCTCAATTATACCATCTCATAGTGCTAGTCACCGTTATAATTAATCTAACTTGCTATTGTAAAGGCGGAAGTGATATATTATTCAATGTGATTTACTTAGTTAAATAGTTTTAGTTGAACTTTATAGTGACCGCCATTTATGTTGTATTAGGTGAAATTATTTATAACTTTGTTATTTCTTTATTATTTTGTTAATTTATTGTTTTTAGTTAGTTAATTATTTTATTAATTATAATATATATTTCAATTTGAAATCGTATTAGATGTTTTGATTGAGATTACTCAGAGATTACTAAGATAACAAAGGTTTTATATTGAAAATAATAAACCGGTATACAAAAACGATTTTAAAGAAAAGTTATACACTACAAAATTTTTTATATACATGGCATATCGCGGCGCACCAGGAGTGTACTTGTGGGCACGTTTGGTTGCGGGTTTGATTTCCACTCGAGGAAATGAAAATAATTTAATATAGTTATTTTTTTTTCTTATCTCAATTAATATGAAACAAAGTGCGGAGTTGAGTTTGCCACACAACACGCAATGACTTAGTTTTGGGCGGAAAGAAGTCCACGTAGTGTTTAGACACTCTAGCATTTGTGTTTTTAGAAAGTTAAACATACTTTAAGTAGCTATATACTAAGAACTACCATTTTACCAAAAAGGAAGGAACCAGCTGAATTGTTTTGCATACATTTGCTTTAATTTATGGTAAGGCATTCTTAAACTGTTAGTGATAAAAACAGTCAATCAAAAGAAAAGCTCCTTTAGGTTTTTGTTCCTTATAAAGGAGTGATTACAAACACTGTTAAGTGTTTGTTAGAATATTATTTTTTCTGGTGTATTTACCGCTTTAATCTTATTTTAATGAAGTACAAAAGGGATACTAGAACTCTTGTAATATAGATATGCCTGTCATTTTAAAAAAGCAATGCTTTGGAAAATAATTTAACGTTAAAAACACGACAAGATAATTTTTTTCTTAGAATTTTAAATCATAAATAAACTATTTGTGTATTAACGTATACACTATTTTTTTATTATTAATTGTTTAAAAAAATTCATGTAATCTTTTTGCGTTTAAATTTCATTTCCTTATGGTTGTTAAGGAAAAATATGATGCCCTAGTAAAATATATTTACCCGTTGGTAAATCTTGAAAATGTATTTTTACAGTAAATTTATGAATCAATAAAAAAATAAAAAGTAATCTTTTTCACTGAGCAAATATTATAACCGCGTCGAAGAATCGAACATCTTGGAGTCTAAAGCAAATGTATTTAAAACCACAACGCCTTATGTAATTTACTATTTTGGAATTACATTATGATAATTTAAGACAATCAAATTTTTCATACAATAATAAATTTGCCAGAAAGATCTTAATCTTAGACTAGTTCGTTCTCCATATACTGTTATTAAGGCTAGATGTCCCGTTGACGCGTCGACATAAACGTATATGTCAAACACTTGGTAGTGTGCGTTACATTAATTTTATTATTTAATCTATTGTAATTCATTATTTTTTAAAATATCAGCAGTCTGCTCTCCTTCTATGTAAATTGTAACTGTGCCAAATTTAATACTCCTTCGTAAAATAATAAAATAATAAAAAATAATTTGTGTAAAATTGAGTACAAACATGTAACATATGTGTACATACATACATGTAAACAAGACATTAATTCATTTCATTTCATGGTGAAATATAAAAAAATATATAATTAATAGAAAAACTAACAGTGTAAAATCGTCTTTACTTTTAAAACGTCCTTTGATATATTTTCAATAAACTTTTACTAAAAACGTTTCAGAATATTCATGAAGTGGTGTCTGTTCTATTCAGGTGGGGTATTCAATCGCTGCTGTACTTTTCCTTTCAAACGAACTTATTTTAAATTGAAAGTCTTATTGTTAAGTTAGTCTTTTAATTGAGTCAGACGTAGCGATGTGTTTAATTTATACTGAATCAAATCAAGAACATTTAAAACTATTTCTCTCTTAAATTAATTATTGTTTGAAAACTTAGGATTTTTTACTCTTTAGGTGTACGTGATTCATTTTCAAATTTTGCTATTATATATTTTACTTAGGAGTAAGAATAGAAAAAATACCACATATATTATAACGCTTATAACGGATATAACGCTTTTGTTAGCCTCACCTGTAACTTTTAACTATCAATCACTGTTACCCAATCAATTTTTCAATGTTTGTTAAATATTTTCTTATATATCCCGATGGGATGATAGTATAATATTTTTATAGCACGAACTCAGTGTCCTTATCAAGACGATTAAGACAACAACGAATAATCAAAAGGCGTTAATTTTAATTTTTAATATATTTGTAACTCTTTACTTTAAGCTATTAATAGTTAGTTCAAAATATTACGATTATAACTTTAGTGTCTTTTCACTGTTTCGTGGGATATGCGGTCGTCAAAACATAATTAATATGATACTCTCGTGATATAGTGTTCTTTGTTGGTAAGACGAGATCTTGCGTCCGACAAAGGGTTGCCATTAACCTATGAACTCATTACAAAGGCCCTGTTTTGTTACTTGCATAACGTGTAACATTAGATACGACGTTAATTGTTTATTTAACAAATAGGGAATATTAGCACCCAAACCGTTTTGCTGTGATAATATAAGTACATATTTAATATTTTAATCTATACAAATAAAGAAATTAATAAATTAAGGGTAGTCTGTTTGTTATATGAAAACAATCGCTTTTTAATAAATGCAATCTAAGTTAGAACGGTGGTACGTATAGTAAAATATGATTTTCTGTCTGTCTGTTTGTCTGTTAAAGCTAATCTCTAAAACAACTAGATCGATTTTGATTACTTTTATTTGCAGATAGCTGATCTAATAAGAAGTAAATTAGTATATTTCTATTTAAGAGTTATAAAATAAGTATCCAGAGATATTAAATTCCAAGCAGATGAAGTCGCGGGCATAGCTTGTCTTTGGTATAAAAATATAATACTTTTTTTTAATATCTATCCTGTATCGTGCCAAAAGTTGTTATGACATATAAGTCGCCTTGGCATTATTATGGAGAAATTGGAATGTTTCCTAAAATGGTGACATTTTTAGAAAACCGTAAGTAAACACTAAAATTCTTCATCAGATGAGTGTTGCATACAAAAATATATTTTGGCATTCATCTAATAATTCTACGTCCGGAATCTTTATTGGAATTTTATGTACTTTTAAAAGAATCTCAGAAATCACGTAGCGTGGTGTGGTCACGGAAATGAGGCACCGGGGAATAGGCAAGATTAACGTAGCACGTCTGTCCTCGGGCTTAAATCACATTATAGCCTTACGTTTAATGTCTTTGAGTTGGCTGATTTTCTGTTTGATAGTGAGATTTCATTTAGCTGCTTTTTAGTTAAATGATTTTGGAATTCGTAAGATGAAGTGAGCAAAATGATGCAATAGAAATGGTTACCTAATATTTACTTTTACTTTAACGTGATGTATAATACAAAACTATATATGTATGTATATTAGTATGTACCTTACTTACCTTAGTTAGCTGGCATTGTATAAAAATATTATAAAGATTTTTTTAATTAAAAAAACACACTATCTATTAACAGCACATGCTAAGCACAGGCAAAAACAAGCTCGTCGCCACAGAGAAAAAATTGTTAGTGAATTGAAGCGATATTGCTTGTTTTTCCTTTTCCTCCTCTTGATTGCAAAAGTTTTAACATAGATTGGAGTAACAAAAAGTGTCGTGTAATTTTTTTGCTGGGCCGCGACCAAACGGGTAACGAGATATTTATGTGTTGAGGACGTGAGGTCAGGAGGTGTGGACGTAGCGTTGTTCAGAGCGACCCCTTACTATTATTTGAGTGCCCCAATGTAATATTGCGTTGTAAACTAAATTATAGCGGCGCTTTGTTATTTTGCTTAACCCTCATATGTTCTTCTTTTGTTTAATATTTTTATGTAAAATATTTATATTGACTAAAATAAAATTAATAAAAGCGACAATTTCAGTATTTACTAAATATGTATGTATATTCGCAAGCAACGTGGCGTATAACTTTAGATTTTTCCTGTATCCTTATGTTCTTTACATTGATATAATATCTCAAGTTCATATTTTGGACGTGGGACGTGTTCATATTTTCAAATTTGAATTAAAACAATTGTTTCTGTTCTGTTCTTTATAATTTATTATTAAGGCTTCAAAACTAGTGTACTATTAGAAATAAAATGATTTTAATAAAAAAAATATGAGACAACTAATCGTCTAGTGTTTTATTAAGAAATAATAGAAAAGTACGTACTTATATTTTTACATATATTAATTGTATTTCATACCAAAACATTATTCAGATCAATAAACAGTACACGTACAAGGCCGCCTAATGATGTTGTAGCACATGGGCTCAAACATGGCGTCTGCCACCTACGGCATTTACCAGACGACTTCGCTCATATTGGAAATTACTTCATTAATTGAGTTACCACTCAATACCATTTTATGTATTCAAAATTTTCTATATTTTATTTATTCCATTTTTGTTACGTTATAGGTACTTTACGATATTCTACAACAAAAAATGATCTATTTAACTGAAATTCAATTACATTACCACAATTTATAATAAATACGCTCATCATAATCATCATCAATCATAATTTAATGAGAAACTTTTTTTTAACTTCACGCTCTTTATCCCCCATAGTAAGTAGGGTAGACAGAAAGTACCTAATGTCAAGACACTCCGTACTTCGCTTTACACCGAACTCGAGAGGTGTGAAAATAGAGCGAGGTAGTGAAAATAATTTTTAATATAATCACTCCCCCGAGTGGGGATCGAACCCACAACCGGTCGCGTTTACTGTCAAACGCTGTCACACTAGGCCACGACTGGCCTTAGAAACATTTTTATAGCAATTTATTCATGTGAATGTAAAGCGCAATAAAAATAACCTCGGTTATAACTCAGTACGTGAGTCGAGCGTGTAGACTCGTAGCATGTCTGACAGAAAAATGAAGAAAATATAATGTTGCCTGTGGGAATTGCTCTTAACTACTTTAAAATCGTAAATCACACCTATTATACCTTACATTTTGTACTATACTTAAAGCAACAGCTTAGTGATTTTAAGTGTTTAAAAAATGATTTGAGACATTATTAATAATATCTTTTGTTTGAGGCCATCATGGCACAGTCAGGCAGCGTCGGACTGCTTAAACGATGGTTGTGGGTTCAATTTTCGCTCGAAGGAGGGATTATATTTAATTTTTTTTTATTGTTGTATTGAGTTAATAGGCGGCGTCTTCAATTCAGGCAAAAAGTTGAGAAAGGAGGTGTCATGACACTAAGTTTTCCCCGCTTCCCCCGCCCGTCATATGTTAATCCGACAAGCCTTTTGATTTACAAATATTATCTAATACAGTTCCCGTTGTACTTATTGACATTGACATATTTCAAGTTTTTTTAAAGTTATTTTTAAAGAAACCGAGTAGGAGATACCGAAAGTCATAAAAAATATTTTCTTTATTTACGAACGAGTCGTCGTTGAATTGAACGTTAAATATTATTTTAAGCATCACTATACATATGTGAGGGAAAATATTCAGTCTCTTTTCTTTGTATAATCTTTTTTTATAACTATATATATAGTAAATAAAAAAATATAAAACCTTTTTGAGTTACAAGTGAGTGACTAGACGGTGGAGAGTTGTATAAGGTCCTAAAAGTTAATTTGAATGAACAAACGAAGCACGTAGCTTATTTACGTGCTTAATTTGCTTTACGAAATTAAGTAAAATTAGATTTTAAAATAAATTATTTCAGTTTAACTTAATACTAGCTCACTAAAAATACATACAAAATAAACATACCAAAATAAATTAATAATTCATTTATGAAACAAAATTCTTATAAATTTATTCCACTTTCTAAATTATTAAATTTCTTCACTATACTTTCTATTTTCAAAATGGTAAATGCCGATCTACAATCGTACTAGAATCTTATTAAAGTCGAGTCTATATTTTCATTTTTTTAGAAGTATTCTTGTCATACCTAAAATTATCTAAAAAAAGAATTTAAAGCCAATATATATATATATATATATATATATATATATATATATATATATATATATATATATATATATATATATATATATATATATAATATATATATATATTTAAAAAGAATTATATGTCACGCTTTTAGCGTGTAACATTGGCACATATCTTTTAACAAGATAATGCACAGACGTACCAGTAAGTCGAATGCAACACACGAACGTTCAACTTTATATGGTTTTAATAATCTACTTTTTTAAATCTTTATTACGCTAATGTTCTTATATTTATATTATAATGTATATTATATAAATAACTTTAGAGTGAATGTACTTTGATCTAATAATTACAATACATTTTAATAGGCAATATTTCTCATACTGCCGGTTTATGACCCAACACATTTTGCCTAACTTTTGTTTCCACACTATCGATAAAGCCTCGAGTGATAACCAATGCTTATAAATGTCTTGATTTCACAAGTCTTGAGTCAACGGAGAGTCTTGATACTAGGTTGCCGGGAAACATCCTGCTGGTTTTTGTGTTATTTTAAATAATACACGCAATACTCTCCTTATAGTTATGCTAATGGAGTCTCATAATATATTTCGAGGACTTTTTAAAAAAATTTTGAATACTAAACACTTTTGCTGTTACCAGCTATAACCGACAGAAATAACATACCTAAAACTGTAATAGTCCTGAAATTTCTTTATTTCTTACAAATTTACGTATTCCGTATGCCTAGTAAGTCAAAACACTTAAAAATCCAATAAGTAACATTATCAATAAAGCTACGCCTACAAAGTACAGTCACACCTTGCATGTAAAAGTACACCGCTCTTTGGTACATTATTTTCAAATGCTTTCAAAAGTAGCAGGTGTGTACATGAATACCTAATCTAAATGGGTGCAGATAAGGGCGAGTAAATCATCTAGCCCTGGGAAGACACAAGCTGTTCGATATCGAATTTCGTATAAAACTTCCAATACAGTTCTTACATCTCACGACAAGTCGGGGTCTTAAATTTCGTGCATATTTGATAAGAATTCAGGGTTGATAATACGATTATGTTAATTTATTAAATGTTGTAAATGGGACTTATATATGTAGGGTGGAATTTGAATTGCACTTACGAACTACGATTAGCGTTTGATTGTGGGAATTTAATACTTGAAACACTTCTCGGACTATTTCTTTTTCTATTTTAATGTTTTTGTAGATGTTTATTAGCACGTTAGTAGTTAGTAAGGCAGTAGTTGTATTAAAGTGTAGTAAATTTTCTTTTCTTTTTAATTCTTAGCTTCACGCTTTTATCCTGCATAGTGGGGTAGACAGAAAGTATTTAGTATTAAGACATTCGTATTTCGCTTTCCGCCGAATTCGAGACGTTGCGTGTTGAGCGGCGGAACTCAACGCTGCACAAAAAAAGTTTTCTTAATTCATCCAAATAAGAATGAAACAGAGTCCTGTTTCCTTTTGTCGAGATTTTAACTACTTAATATTTATTATTTTTAAAATGTTATGTATTAGAAAATTGCAAAATTGCACTAAGGATAAGAAAAAAAAATTTAAAACAGTGGGATTCGCATGCACATGGCTTAGCGGTCAAAGCCGTCCAAGCGGACGGTATCTAACAGGCGCGGGCTTGAATCCCGTTGCGTTCAAATTTTTATACGTTTTTTCAAAAATATTTTAACTACTTTGTTACATATGTATTTTAGTAAAAAATTATACGACCAAAAAAATAATATTCCCAATGCCAAAATATTCATATCCGTTTTGATAAAAAATAAATATAGAAACGAGATCGTTTCTCAAAAAAATGTAGAGTTAAATGAATGAATTTGGTATTTTTGTAAAACGTAAACGTATTGGAACGACCTTAAACGATATGAAAAATAAAATTGGAAACTCGCCTGCTATAAAGAACATTTCATTAAAACGCCTAAAATATATTACAAATTCATTAGCTTTCGGTTGCTTTCAATCCGGGTCACCGAGTTATTGATTCCTTCATATTGGAACAACTACAACAGCTACTTGATTTATTTGAATGATAAATTTATAATGTGTAAATATATATGTTTCTTAGCGCCATACATTTCTTGCCTGTTTTCACAGACCTAATAAGATAAGTTCTTGACATTCAGGACATATTTTAGAGATATTATCTGGTCTTTATTGACAGCATACGCGCCCATTTTTTGTACGGGGCTTTTTCTTATGGGAAGGCAGCATATTAATTATTTTATTAATATGAGTAAAAACACATTCCCCTGAATGCAATCTAACGCGAAATCGTCACGACACTAATTTCAATATAGATGTAACGTAACCAAATATATAAAATATATTCATACAAAATAGGAGTTAGTTAATTATAAATAAGACGTTGGAACTCTAATATATAATTTAGCGCTTTTTCTACTAAGTCTGGGAGAATGATGATTATTTTATTAACACAAATACAAACACTCCCTTGAACAGGATCGAACCCGCTACCATTAGGAGTACAGTTAGGCATTAGGTTGTCCCGTAATGACTCAATGCTGTATCTTGTCACGCTTTATTAAATGATAAAATGATATTTTGAATTTTGTTTACACTACAATACCACACAATTTTCCATATCAATGCAACGTAAGCAAACAAGCAAAGCCAAGTCACGCTAAATTGAGCTTAGTTGTAATAAAATAAAGTTTATAATGCAGTGTCCTTCTTAAGAACACGGCTCTCGTCACGTTTAAATATGATTTATGCAAGTAATTAAGTAAAGTACATATATATAACGAGCGTGGTAGATAGATTAAAATGTTCTTGGGGCTGGAAGCTCTTTGTGGGTATCTTAAATGCCGACATAAATTTATATCTGCACAATAGACTCAGATTTGACTTCGATGATTTCGAGAGAAAGATGGAGTGTAGATTCTTACTAAATATTTAGTATGTTATGTTACTTTATTTTATTGACATAAAATGTAATTTATTTATTGAATGTGTTATATTTTCCAAGTAAAGCTGGTAAATATTAACTTTAAACATAAATATATTCTTGTAGATACAGGTCTGTGTTTAAACATTTCAGATTACTTTTATTTTAAAATCAATGCATTCAGTTTTTACTGCGCCACGTTAAATATTGTATAATCTTAGATCTATTTTATTAGCTTCACTTTTTAATCCCTCTTAGAAGGGTAGAAAGTACTTAGTGTCAAAACACTCCGTTCTAGGCTTTTCGCCGCATTCGAGACTTTGCGTGCTGAGTGCGAGGAAATGAGAATAATTTAATCTATTTGTCACTTGTAAAAAAATTGACAGTATATAAGTGAGCGTTGAAAGTTACAGAACACAATTACATACTAACTTCGCACACAATAATAAAAGATTCCGTTTTCGTAGTATTTGTATCAAAATTTTAACAGAATAACTAAGTAGGTAAACAGAAAAAGGGTCGTATGAGGTCTACCTACATATTACGTCTGTAATTGTGTAACAGTGTATTTAAGAACGTAGTATTTCGAGTTCAAGGTTGTGACTTGTGAGTACAAAAGGCTTGCAAGTGAAGAGCGACTAGCGTGCCCGCAGCTATGCTAGTTAGCTAGTACTAATGAACGCCGCAATAGAGCGTACGCTAATTTTAGAACGGAAGAATAGACAGGCCCTAAGGTTTTGTTTTAGATGGTTTCATGAAAATAACACGTGAATAGATGCTTTGTTTAATTTTTGTTGAAATTTAGTTGAAATTAGTTTTTTAATTTTTTTTTTATTTTCACAATTTTATTACAGTACTTGTAGAGATTTGATTTTAGAATATGCGAAGTACTACTACAAATTAAAAGATTTGTTAAAAGGTTTCTACATGTATGTTAATTAATTTAAAGAAATTGTTATATAAATATGATTATTGATTGTAAGCGACCTTACTTTTTGAAGATTTAGTTTTATTTAAATAAAAAGACTGCTATTATAAAATTAGTGCAGTTTTTCAAATGTAAATGATACATAATAAGTATGTATTACATAGAAAAAATAGGATACTTTAGTACCATAAAAATATTCAAAATATATTGCTTTGATAGTTTTAAAAGTTAAAAACTAAACAAATAATAATATTATTAAAATATACACTTCACACCAAACGTCAAAATGACTAAGGCGATGGAAAACTCTTCAGGTCATCACGTGGTCACGTCTTGACGCAAGCGTGCGCCCGCGCCGCGCTGGCACCGGAATCGAATTATGCAAATTAACTTAACCTGGCAACTCATGCTTTACGAGCGTGTATCGTTTACTTAGTCTTTATGCTTAATTTTATTTCATGATTCGTCTTTATAAAATGTTTGATTAACATTTTTGAAGGTCACCATTTATTGATGTCTTGATTGGCTATCGTGACGCATCAGTTGTGGACGCGATTCCCACTGAGAAGAATGATTAAGTTTAAAATTAATTTTCACATATTTTATTATGATTCCTGTGTAGGACAGAGTGCAACGTTGAGTACATCACCCAACACGCTATTTGTCGATTCCGAGGGAAAAGTAGTCAACAGGGTCTTGACACTTGATTGTCTCTAACTACCCTGCTATGCGGGAAAAGGCTTAAAAGCGAAAAAAATATTAACTTACGTCAAACTTCTAAAAATTATATTATTCATATAAAAGTTGTTATTTAATATTATAAAACATACAGAACGACATTCATTATAAAATATGTAGATATATAAATAATATATATTTTTTGCATTTATTATAAGAATGAGTAATCCTTTGCGCTTTAAAATCATGTATTTCCCTGGTCCTCAAAAAACTAAGACGAAGTTGAATATCTATAACGAAAAATACATCTTTCTGAACTAGTTTTTAAATGCAGTTAAAATTTATTTCCTACTACGAAACCGTTGGGTTCCAAATAAGAGTTATCAGTTATCATATTCATCCATTGCAATATATCTTACTTAAATTGGACTATAAAATTTTATTGAGCGCTTTTATCTTACAGCTCACTTAGAATTAATGATTTATGTGGATAATTTCCTGCTATTAACTTGCGATTTCGGGATGACCCTCGTTGCAAGTGCACAGGTGAAAAAATGGTGATCTCTCACGCGATCGTATATTAGTTGGAATCGGCAGTAGATTAAGTAGTTGAGAATTATGGGGCATCTTAATACTGTTTATAATGTGATAAGTCTGTTCCCGTGGATCTGCTTCTTTTTTAATATTTATTTTAACCTAGTGTTTTTTTTTATTTTATAATTTTTTATAACAACATACTAAATTGCTTTGCTGACGTAAAGATATTTTAATTTCTTTTATCAAGTATATAATGATTTTTATGATGACTATATTTTATTAATAAATATTATATTGTATATTATGCCGTAGCAAATTGTTATATTCATATTAAAATAACATTATATTTGATCTGTTATTTTGTTATTTTCACTAATGGAATATTAAGAGCGGTAACAATCAAACAAACGCTTAGAGGTCTTGAATTACAATTCCGGAAGAGATTCTCGTATGTTCAAACATGTCATTTAAAAGCAGTATAAAAGGTTGTTTAAGCATTATTCTCTAGTACCACAACTCACTTGTGCGGCGTTGAGTACTCAACACGCAGTGTCTCGAATTCGGTGGAAAGCGAAATACGGAGTATCTTGACACAGATATTTTCTATCTACACAGCGGGATAAATAGCGTAAAGCAAAAAGAAATATGTTCATAATTTGTATGGCAAATGTAATTTATTACTAAGCTACTATTATTAAAAGTATTTACCAATGACGTAAGATAATTAAAAAATAACCATAAAGGACTTCTAAGTTAAAGAAGCTGACCGAGGATTTCCACAATGCTTCTATTACGCAAGATTTTTTCTAAGAATAGCATTATTAATTGACTCTTTCGTCGTCGATGTTACATCATTTCAATGTAAAGACATAAATAACACATTTTAATACATATTTTTATGGACAAATTTTTCTTTGTAAATATTTTTAGTAATTTTACGATTAATCATTTTATTATTTATTTTATATTGCATTTTTCTCGTATATGGATAATTTATCGGAATAATATATGCTTTTGAAATTAAAACTACTCAATCAAATGATTATTTTTTTGTAAATGTATACTTATGTATGTATGTATGTATTATAAACTTATTTTTATACCGACGTTTGTATTTTTTAAGATTTTATTAGAACTTTTCACATATATATACACGAAATCCTGGAATGGAAATGTGGAACACGAAAATAACTTAAGTAGCATTTAAATATAACTATTTTTTAATTTAGGAAAACGAATGGAATTACTCAATTTCTGCTTATAACCTGATTCAATTTCCTCGGAAGGCTTAATAGTATACGAGTCTCGATCGCCTACATTTATTTAAAGTTTTGAAATGTATTACGTGTCCCTATTTATATTTAAAATTACATTTTCATTTTATATAATAATTAATTAAACTATTTTGTGTTTTTTTAGAAATATAAGATTTTCATTTTTGTTTTTTATTTTATATATTATTTACAATTAAAACTTTTATAAGTTAAACGCGATTTTAGATATGAAACTAAATACATCTTCTCTCAGGTATTGCTTTATTGTTCCACTTGTTTATTACGTTCCCGAAAATATTGGGGATGCTATCTGTATACCCATCTTATCTTCTACTGGAGTAATGGTTTATTTACGCAATTCAACTAAGGCGTGATACCCTTGACCACGGTATTTAATATACATTACACAAAACTCTCAAATATGCAATATCTATATGAACGTTTAAACGTTTTCTTAAATTCAAATGTATCTCAAAAATCATGTTAAGCCTAGACAGTTTAATCATAGTTTAAAGCTATACTCTTATAACACGTGTATGTACAATAATGTAGTACTAAAGTATAATAACATTGAGAGTCTGTTTTTTTATATTAATATTACCGTTTTTTATTTAATATATATACGGTATACAGGCTTCACACACACACACACACACATATATATATATATATATATATATATATATATATATATATATATATATATATATATAATATGAAAATAATATTTTTTAATACCTTTTTACCTGTATGTTTGTTTGTTCCGGCTAATCGTTGGAACGGCTGTTCTGATTTGGATGGGTCTTTCACTGGCAGATAGCAGATTTAATAAAGAACACTTAGGCTACTTTTATTGTAAAATTAAAGGCATGTTATAATTCCACGTAGACAAGGTCAGGCACAGCTAAAATAAATTGAAATATATACAAAAACAACGTGTATTTTTAAATATTTAAATTTAATTTAAATAAATAAAAAAATAACGATATTATTAAAAATGAATTATAGCCATATTTAATATGTCCTTATCGTGTCCAAGATTGCGTGATGTAATCTTAAGATCCAGACCGTACCGTCCCTTGAGATTACACTAAGAGAATTGAGACGCAGTTGTGGAACACACGCAACATCTCGTGTTCATTTTGAACACAATTTCATCTGATTTAAATAAATGTATGAAATATATGTACTATACATTTTAGAGTTTAGTTACGTTTTGGACAAAGTGATTTATGATATTTACATATAATAATACATTTTGCCTTAGATGTCTTCATATTAATTGTACAAAATTAGTTGTGATTTTAAACGGTTTTAATATTAAGGTGCAGTGGGATACTGTCTGACTGTAAATGTGATTGATGCGATTGAACCTCTAGTTCGGTTCCCACTTCTCCGCATCTCTCTGGTAACACTAAGCGCAAAGATGCGTTCGAAACTCTACTCACAATGTCCAGTTTTCGGGAGAAAAGTTGAGTGTCATTAGATTATCTTTGAATACCCAGCTATGCGGGATAAACGAAATAATTACACAAATACCGTGCAAATAAAGTCCTATAATATTAATTTAAAAATAAGCAATTTGTAAACTGTAGCCAAAATATTAATAATAAAAGTTGGTCAAATTTCTTAAACTGATTATAGAATTTCTATTATATACTATATAATACGATATTAAATAAAGCTACTAATCTTTATTTAATATCTATAATAATTGTTAAAAATATATATTTTGGACAGAAGTCGATTACGAGAGAATTAAGAACGGGGCAGTTAAATATTATTTTGTCACATAAAACTAAATAAACAAAATATTGAATATGCAATATTCTGTCTGCTTAGTTTGAAAATACTAAAGATGTATGACTAGATCTACATATAGTGATTTCATAAATTACTAAAATTACCTGAAAATTAAATTTTATTTGATACAAAAGCAATTAACGTCATTTTCAGCATTTTATTTGCATTCGAGTTTACGGTATGGCGTCACAGCTTAATAAAACAATCCAATGGAAGTAATAACTGTATACTTTACAACTTGCACTTAGTTACTGGAAATGATTTTACGCCTTTCAGGCTGTTTATTATTAAAATGTTTTGTTATTTTTTTACAATTTTAATAGTTTGTGTATATTATTTGCAGGTAAGGAATGGACCACAAGTATACAGAGCTAAGTTATCGTGTCCGTTATAAGTTGAAAGATGAGTATGATTTTAGGCATTCTTTTGGAATAGACAACGCTTACCGTAAAAAAAATTATATTTCTAGAGGAAAATTTGAATATGCAACCAACGCATGTCACCTACACAATATTACACCACACTAGTACACCATAAGTATCAAAGCACATGAATGAATTATCCCTACGGCCATATATTTACATAACTATTATTGCTTTACTGAAAAACTAAATTAAGTTAAATATAATCATTCCCACGAGTGGAATCGAATCCACAACCAATCCCGTTTACAGTAGCTTACAATTGGACACCTTTTTCCTCTTTCCTCTTATTCATTATTCTTATCTATCTTAATATTCTATGAACGTATTTGTTTATTTGGTTTGCGATTCCGAAACAAAGTTCTCACAACTCAGTACGAGTGCTATCAAAATTGTCATGCCGAAGCATAAATCTCGTAAATCCGGGGATCATGCCGTTCTAGACATGATGAATGGCAATTTTTTGCCATATTTATACCTTAGGATCACGATATAAAGAGGTTTTTGTTTTTTAGAAATACCATGAGAGTAAGATGTTGTTATATTAATTGGTCTGTTGTTTGAGGCTATGTAGAAATGCATTTTCATTGCCTTCTTAATACGCTAAACAAAGTCAAAACAAAATTCTATTCTTTTCTTGTTGGATGTCTCTTGATTTTTTAAATAATTCTATTTATTATTTAGTTTTACTATACGTGTAGTGACGTTAATATGTATTTAGCCAACCATTATAGTGTATTTAGCCGTTATAGAAATATATTTCGAGCCTATAGTGGCCTATCTAATGCATTTTCTATATTATTATAAAATCCAATATAGACTTCAACTATGCCATAATTAATTATTTCTATATCAACACATTATCTGCAAATATAGGTCGAACGGTTTTCGAATAAAAAACTTTTTGTCAAAAAAATCAAAACGATTTGGTTAAACTACTGTCTAATAACACATACAAGAACTTTGGTTAGAATATGAATCATTAAAAATGTCGTTCAAAAGCTACTTAGAATGGTTTTTGTGCTTTCTTAGAACCCTTTGAACATCGCTGTAGTTTCTCAAAACAACGTCCGGCGTTATGATTCAAAAATTTACATATAATAAGAGAATCATTGCAGAAAAATCTGTGGCTATCAGTCAAGATGTGTCATGCTGGTTCTTGGTAGAAAACCGGTTAGCTAAGTAAAGACCAAGATATAAAAAAATGTTATATAAATAATATAATTAGCCATATGTAATGTTACATGAACATTTGTATGAATATTATGTAAAAAGTATGTCCGGATTTTTTTTTGAGTGAGCGAATTACTCAGCGCGCAATGTCTCGATTTTGGAGGGAAAGCAGTTTATCAAAAGGCAAAATCCATTCGAGAGGTTCTTTAGAACAACACAAAATTGTAAGAGAGCTCTTTACTAGTCTAGTTGTAGCTTAACACTCAAAATAAATAGAAAATAATTCGAACGGTGATATAAAAAGAAATCTTCGATTTCCAATAAGGACACAAATGCCCAATTCTAATACAAAGTGACGTCGTAGAATATTCTCCAGTATTATTCATTGATCCTCGCATGACTCAAGGGTTGTAAGCATTATGCAAACCTTACCATTTTTAACTTTGCCAAGGTCGCCGTGAGTCATGATACTTTACTGATGAACTACGTTTATGTATAACGAGCTAAAAGCTCATTGTTGTTTACTCATGCCTAATTAGAAGCTTTAGACGTATCTATGTTAAGTACTATAATTAAATTGCTTGCTTTTTAATTTTATGTATATACTTTTTTAAAATGACTAATTTTCAGTTGGAATATTTTACTTACATTTTATATACATTGTATTTTGAAATTTCATTTTTTTATACTATTTGTACACCATATAATAAATGTATAAAATTATACACTTGCAGGTACATTATTTTTGTACTTTATTATACATACTCGCTTGTATGTACAATGTTTCACAATTTTCTGAGTTATTCTCAGACAACGGCTAAACTGAATTGTATGAAATTATTTTAATACAGACAGGGAAAGTAACAATTAGAATCAAAAACACATTTTTGTCTAATTTTAATTCTGCAAGGATATCTGAACAAAATCTATATTATATCTACATATCTTGCTGCGCATTGTGCATTTTCTAACTAGTTTAAACACAGAAAATAATGTAGTAAACTAAGTACGTAATATATCAAGCTGAAATTTATAGCCCTAGTCTAGGTCCTGCGTGGTTTGCCTGTTTTTGTTTTAACATTTATTAAGTTAAGAGTCTTAGTTTTCAATAGGAAATAAACTAAAAAATAATATGAAAATAAAGCGTTAAATAAGCTATTATATAAAAAATATATTTGTATGAAAACACCGAACATTATCTACGAAACGTACTAGCATAACCAAGCATAATTTATTTCAATGCCCTATGGAGAAATATTGTCTTGTTCTATATTTTAGAGGAATTATCATGTTTTAATTATTTTCGCGGCGTTGACTTCCTTTATTCAACATTTTTACAACGGAGTTCTCACTGGATTCTATCTGTTCCTATAATACTTTAAAAAAATAAACAAAATACATTGAAGCAACAATCATTTGCCTACTAGGAGTGTTTAAATAACACTAACCATGAGCATAAAGTTCTTACGAAATATAAGGTATATAAATAATTATAGCTTCGTTCTATAAATGTAAAGCTATTACCATTACCGCCCTGGATCGATAATATGCAAAAGGCATCGTTTAGCAACCTCGGAAGGTCGCTTGAGCGTTAGTGAGTCATACTTGGGAATTGGAACATTTATTTGCTGTTTTTATGTGTCTGTAGTATTTCGAGTCTTTCTTATATTACTTGTTTTTTTATAGATTGTAACCTTCATTGGAATGACTAACGCATTGTTTTGATAATTATGAAAAAAATGTCTAAGACTACGGTAATAAGAAGACAATAACAGTATATTTTGATCCCCATTTGTGTTGACCACTCATGGGTTCGATTCTCGTTCAATGTTAATATTTCGGAATATTTTTTTATAATTTCACACTTTTATCCCGCATAGCAGGATGGATAGCAAGTACATAATGTCAAAACGTTCCTTACTTCTCTTTCCGCCGAATTACTTCAATCGTAAATCTATACAAATAAATAAAATAGGAGGGCTTGTTTTAACCCCTTTTTACAAAATGCATATGTATGTATACACGGTACATACAGCAAAATAAAATGTTTTACAATTTGTGTCTATCTGTTTGTTCCAGCTATATCTCTGAAACGGCTGAAACGATTTAGACGTGACTTTTCAGGCAGATATATAATGTAATATAGAGTAACTTAGGCTTTTTTTGTTTTATAATTGTTAAATAAAGATCCTTATTTTCAGGCAGAGAAAGTCGCGGGCACAGCTAGTGTTAAATAAATATATTATTTTATAATCATTTAGATATTAATTCTGTGAATAAAAATACATTATTTCTATCTAAATGATACTTAATGCTAGAGGTCTCCATAGTATTTTTTTTCTATCACAAAAGTGCTTTACTTTTACTGAGTATATATTTGCATATATTATAACTATTCGTATAAGTGTGTTTAACACGCAAGTGAGTCACGCACGCCTTTCAGGAAACACGAAGACCTACATACATATGTACATATGTTCATCCAATAAAAATAGATCTTGTTGATTTCAAAATCGTTTTGTATAATATTTAAAAAAAAATATATTTTTTTTATAATATAATTATATATTTTTATATTTTTACTATACTTAATATGTCTTTTAAATTTATTCTCATATTTTTTAATTAGAGAATTTGTCTACATAATGCAATTAATAACTTCGTATGTCGTTATCAGTTTTTTTATTTAAACTAACAATAATTTTAATAATTTTTACCTTATAATAATAGAATAAAATTGCACAGTAATAATTATATGCATCATTAATACATTTATATGAAAACTGTAATGAAGTTTCTCAACACAAATTTATGTTTAATTTACATTTTAATGAAATTGTGACTTTCAACTAACATTCTGCGCATAGTTAATACTAGGTAATATGTTTGCAAAAAGTTAAATTTAGTAATTAATGTTCTCCTAAAGTCTCAGTTGTGTTGAATAAATCTTTATGTATAACATATAGTTCTGTTTGGAAAATATATCGTAGTGTTTTTTTTTTCTTAATAAAATAGAAGAGTACAGTCACTACGTTCGGCCATCTTGCTTATTTGCATATAACAATACTTGTGGTCAAGAAGGTGGTAGTAGGGCTATGTACAAATAATATGAATAAACATACTATATAATTACTTTCTACCAAAAAAAAATCATTAAAATCGGTTCATAAACGACAAATATCACATACGTAACACACATATAGAAGAACAAAAAGCGCAGTCTAATTTAGTAACTTCCTCATTTTTTAAAGTCGGTTATAAATAATAACAAAAAGATCCATTTTGTACTTTCAACCTAGTAATAAGAAACCTAGCCTAAAAAACAATTTGTATTCACTATAAGTCATTTTACAGTACTAATGCAATTATTTAGATACCTAGAGTTAATAATATGTAGACAAAAATAAAATATAGAAGAAAGAAATCGAATACACTTAATGTACCTGTAGCATAAAAAATAAATACAGCTAAACAAAATAAAGCCGTATAAATGTAGAATAGCAAGTGACTATATCAATGAAGAGAACTACAAAGTTTAAAAAATACTCGCATATTTATATTGTGATTATAAACACAAGAAATTAAAACCTGAGTTATAAAAATAAGTAAATAATTTGATATTTTGGTTATTTTTGGTTACGCCGAAGAAACCAGTTTATTTAAATAAAATCAAAAAAAGATCTTCCGTTATAAAATTCTGTAGATATGTCCATAGTGACAAAAATAGTGTCAAAATAAATATTTATAACATATATCTATAAAACTGACTAGACTAATATATCAACATAATAATCTACATATGAATACCTTTTATACTTTACATTTATTTGTAGTAGGTAGGTACATTTTAATCTCAGTTAATGAACTACTTTACATGAAATGCTCACGGAATTTTGAAACTGTTGAGTTTTTCAAAAACAATGATTATCACGCAGCCGTAGACAATAAGGCGGAAACAATTAACGCGTAAGTAAAAGTAAGATGTTTGTTAAATAGTCTGGGAAGGTAAGGAGATATAACAGCACTTGTTGTTCTTGCGCGGCTCGGTAAGTAAATGTTTCACGGAGTTAATTTGCAAGGGAGACGTTTTAATTATTATTTTTTTTAATTACATAATATTTCGAGCAAAGTACTGTAGCGTTTACTTAAAATAATGATTTGAAATATTTTTTGAATCATAGAGAAAATAGTTTTATTATATGGTACATAATTTATTTAAATTAGATTTAGCTTGTATAAAAATACGCTTAATAGAGTATTATATAATATAATACCGATTTTAAATACATGTTATTTGTTATGATAAACATACACCTTAATAAGGTTACAAGCTACAATTTATGTAAATTCGTTCAACTATTTCATGAACGAAAATCATTCAAAATATATAAATTACTAACTTCCATTATTATAACATAAGAACATCTCTTATTATAATTTATACAAACATATAAAATAGATTATCTTCACTTTGTTGTAAAATAGGTAAAAGTAAATTTATAGATAGTAACCTTAATGGAAAACAGCTACGTCACCTCACCTAAGATGGGGGACACAAAGATAAATACCACTATCTCGACTTAATGGCTTTCTGTCTCATGTTTTAGAAGGGTGTCCATCCGTGCCATTCCCATCAGGTCAGCTGGACTTTGATTTGTCTTCGTTACTCGGACATTTCGCACAGTGCGTACAGAATTTTGATCTTAAGGAATACAAATTCAATTACGGTCCTTTGAGCTGTATCAAATGATTCGCGGTTTTAAAATTAATGGTATGGTTTTTATTTATTTTAAATTTTGATATCATATAAAAGTTCTTTAAAAGATACCACATTCTGCCTACAGTGCAGTGTAATTAAACTATTTTGTATAAAGCAAGGACGCTAAATTAACATTTGTAGTGCTGAGCATTTAAATATTTAGGCTTGTAAGCTAACATTAACTTTCTCTGGCAGAAATATACGAGTAGTTTCTTCCTTACAAACAATCTGTATCCTGGCGACTTTACTGCACCCTGCCTTGTTACTGTTATTCTTCATACCCAAAATTGAACTTTATTGTTAATGCAATAGAATAGCATTCACTTGACCGTAGCTAATAATCGCAATAAATACTTTCATCGTATACGTAAGCTGAAACAGTTTTATATCAATTTTCTTCTAAGTCTAGAAAGCAGGAATTATTCGATGCACCTTACTGTATTTCCACATGTGTTCCTTCTTAGTTATGGTTAACTCTATAACATTTTTTATTGATTGTTTGTCTTTTTATGCTGCATTATGTTAAAGTGCTTTCAAAATTCTAACTATACTTGATATGATATCAATCTAATCTCAGGGAACTGTTTACATGTAAATTATTTGATTATTGGATATTGAGATAATAAGCGGTGTTGAGTTACTTTACCAGGCAAACATTGCCTCGACTATGCAGAAAGTGAGGAACAGGTTGATTTATCATCAGATAATCGTTACTTCTTTAATAACTTGCAGGAGTTACGTCAAAATTAAAATAAATATAGGTACTTACATTATACTACAGATAGCCAATATTGATTCCACCAGAAATGTGAATAAAGTCATATTACCACTAACTGAACCAGCTTGTAAATAAATAAATTCTTTATTACTCATGAGAATAGCATTTTTTCGTTTACATACAAAATTGCCAAACAAACCAAGAATGTGGATAAACAGCAATAAACGCCTACACATGATCATCCGTAACGAAATAGTGGACGAGTGTTGTTGCCAAGAGAAAAGTGTGTGAATCTTTATTAATTAGCAATGCTTTGGAAATATATAATATGAACTGAGTTTCTTCTTCTTTTTGTTTATCATATTTTTATATGTAGTGAATAATAGTCACTATGGCACAGTCGATCAGCGACTGTATATGAGATGTTTGTGGTTGAGATTCTTACTCGCATGAATATATATATATATATATATATATACATATATATATATATATATATATATATATATATATATATATATATATATATATATATATATATATATATACAACAAGTCGCAGCGTTTAGCACGGCCACACAACCAACACGCAATGTCTCAAATTTCAACAAATTCTATTATGATATTAGGTTTTTTCCGCCAACCCGGCCGACATGTGAAAAACACGTTAAGCCGAAAACGATTGCCTAAAAAGTAACTACATATATGGTTAAAGCTATCTTCGTTATTATTATAAATAACTAACACATTAACTAACGATAAATAAATAATATACTTATGTTGTATATTTATGTGTGATTAGATTGTAGTTATGTATATATATGTACGAAATTTTTGTTAGAAAGAACCGACTTTCTTGATCTCTATCATTCGATTTTTTTATATTTATGCCAAGCCATGCATTTGATCAAAAAGAGCTGACATGCTTTCGATTAACGATAGAACGAGGATACAAGTAGATTTAAGTAACCACGTAATACAATCAATGGGACAATGTCCATAATATAAAAATGTGTTTCATGAAAAACATTAATTTAGAATAACTCATATGTGAATCATACATTCAACAAAGCCGGCTTAAACATAAATATTTATAGTAATCAATTGTTCTTTAATATTTATTCTACATTGGACTTTAGTGAGGTCATTCTTAGAAATTGAAATTAAGATTTATTTACAAATAAATTGAAAGTAACATTGAAAATAAGCACGGTGCGCGGTGAGTTACGCCACTTGACACGCAGCGTGTAGATATTGAGCGCAAATTAGGGAACGTAGTGTCTTGATACTAGATTCTCTCCGAGCCCCTACAAAGTAGGATAAAGCGTGAAGCTGCAAAAACGAAAAACAAATATCGATCAATTTTTTTAACTATAAATGTTAACAGTTTTTTTGGCAGAAAAAACATGGCGTTAAAATATTCCTTTTTGTGATATGACTCTTTTTTATCATATGCATATCAAGCGTTTATACATTAGGACAGTATGACACTGCAATTACTGATATTATTATCATATTAATTAAATTAAAAACTTTCTTAGGCACAATTTAGACATCATTTGAAATTTTATTTTTATATTAATAATATAAAGCAAATTAAAAAGTTGAATATAAAGAATACGGATCAAGTCTTTGTAATATTTCTAATAATATATATTAATAATTATTATAAAAAAACATTACATTACTTATTATTAGAAACACAATAGTATAATGACGTCTATAAAATAAACAGAATATTACATTCAAATTAAAGTAAAACCTCTTTAAATGTTAAAGTTTCCCCCAGAGAAGCGTCCGGTAAGTACGAACGCTTTAGTCTCTTCGGTGTAAATGTACAAATTTAAATTCTCGCCTATATTACAGCACTATTAAAGCAATTAGGCGATTTCGCTTCATATTTTTTAGACTTCCCAAAGAGAGCGCAGGAAAACGATTATGCTCAGACGAAAGTGGGGAAACACTTTAAGAGCCAATTGCACACATGTTGGTTCCCTGGCTAAGGTTTTTACTCCTTCTTACCCTAAAAGATAATGCCTTTCTGTTGTACCCTTTTAATGTTAAAGTTTTCCGAAAATACATCACGATGTACATGAATAATTCACTATTTTCTATGAGATTAGCTCTATTCATTTATGTTTGTTCATAAATTACATATAAATTAATTGAAATAAATTATATTATACTTAATCACGTAAACTTGAAAATTTTCGTCCAGTACCTGAGTAATAGAGCTGGAATTACAATTTGCAAAACACTAAAATCCTGTTTGCCCTTGAAAGCGCAACAACTACATATTTTAGAAAGTAAAAAGAACAATTCCGCAATTAAGGCTTCACGTTTCCGCATGTGTTCCTAAAAAAAAGCATCGACAGCAGTAGTTAACAGTGTCGGCTGGATTACAGTAGGAAAATAAACTATATTTCGCACAGAGTTTCCAGCAATTTAGCTGCCGTGTCCTGTACCAGCCAATTCCCTTCCATGTCGTCTATGGAACAAGCCACCGTTAATTGAAAATGGAGTTTTTCGTCTAA
Source organism: Dryadula phaetusa (assembly GCA_032432895.1). Lineage (NCBI taxonomy): Eukaryota > Metazoa > Arthropoda > Insecta > Lepidoptera > Nymphalidae > Dryadula > Dryadula phaetusa. Next base: position 487,032 of record JAOYRS010000061.1, read on the forward strand.
TTCCATCTACTCTACGCTAATTGGATATTTCGCCTTTATTGGTTTCGTATGAAAGATTTATATGTATTTTTTTATATTACAGTAATGTTATTGTGATTGATTTAAAGTAATTATATATATTTTTTTAAACAAGGAAATGGTTTGTTCTAAATAGTTCAGTTATACCTAACATTTCAAAGTTAAAATTTAGATTTTTTGCCACTGTTGAGTATAAAATTATGTTTAATAAGTTATAAGTTATGTTTTGTCTTGTATCGCATTGTAAATTAATAAAATTTATAAACTACACTATAAATATAATTCAGGCTTCATAAAATCCCGCACGAGCACGGTCATTTGAAATGGAAAGCAATTTAATTCCGCTGTGTAGTAATTCCCTTGGTGATTATTTGCCAGAATGAGGAAACAGAATTAGAAATAATTTCTTCTTATGACGAAAACAACCGCAATCACGACAGCAACTATTAGTGGCAACGCGATTAACAGAGCTCTGTCTAGCGACGTGCTGAGTTCAAATTAATAACTAAAATTAAATTACGACGTCATTGGAGTTGCAATTTAAATTTTCAGTTGTTTTTAATGATGTTTGAAACATTTGAGGCTATGAATATTAAAATTTCATAAATAATAGGTTTTTATTTAGGTCTAAATTGGACTTGAGGAGAGAAATCGAATGTCTGACGTTCTGACGTCCTGTGGCAGTTAGGTAAATTTATAAAAAAAGCCATTAATTAAAAGACCTGTTAGAAACAAAAAACAAAAGACTATGACAGAGTACTTATAAGATCAACAAAGCTCTAATCATAGAAATGTGCAAGACTTTTCTTGAAATTGGTGGCAGCCACATTTCGAAATGGCGCTGAACAAAAATCCATAGTGACACCAGTGTCTTTTGTTTGCGGCGCAATGATCTACAGCTCTTCAAAATACTGCTATGGGTTTGGAATGACGTTGACTGCCATTGTCATCTCCTTCATCACTTTTTTGTCAGCGCCACACTTCGAGACTAGCTTTTAAACTGTCACATTGAGTTTATTTTCAATGGGATCAAAATTCGGTGTATTGTTCGCTTATTTATGTAAACAATGTCTGACGTCTAGTGGGAGAGAGGTTTTCCTTTGTTTTAATATCTTACAAGAAAATGTAAAATGCTTTTTAACATAATATATCCTGTCATATCATATTTCTATACAATTTTTATAACATATTGTTACTAACGGTATCAACAAAACGAACGGTATGCAAAACACGACGGTGTCCAAATAAAAAATATTAGTTTTATAGTATAATTTAATATTGTCTAATTCCATAGTACAGGATTTTAAAACCGGATACAGAATGACTCAAGATATGAAAAACTGGCTTACCTCATAAATTTCTTTGATCTGGTATAACCAGTTTTAAAACTAGGCGTTTCTAGGAAGAAGGTTATTTGGGTACGACTGAGACAATCTTTTATTTTTATGGTTATATATAATTAACAAGCAATTCATGTCGTCGTTGTTAATAGTACTTCTATGTACGTTCTATGTTCGCCTAACAGTCGATTAAAAATACTCAAGCGGTTCAAATTCTGAGCGTATAAGCTACACGCATTCGTTTGCTAATAAATGGCGAAGGGTTAACAGTCTGCTGCGTAACACAGGAGTTTGTAAAAAGATCCCTGCATGGGGTTCAAATAAAGCATAAACAAAAAAGAAAATGATATAGGCTTTGGCGACTGAGTTTGACACGAATTGTTTCACACTGAGTTTTACGATCTATTTCATTTCTGGATTTGTCGTTACGCATTTGTGACGTTGTGAAGGATAGACGTTCATTCGTATTGTTCGTTTTTATTTGCTATTTGAATTATTAAGAAGATACATACGCGTCCTTTATAGTTCTAGCCCAGATTATTAAATGCCATTTTACTTTTGTATGAAATAAAATAATTATTTAGATCTAACGCAATACAACAATGAACGTTTTAGCCTACAGGTTTACAACAGACACGTTATAATATGTAAAAAATAAGAATATTACATAAAATTTCCCATTAGTGATCACTGTGATATTATCATCACATAAATATGATGCTATATTTCACACCACACAAACGCGATGGGCACTTACTGACAGTAATAAATCAGTACCTCTGATATCGACTAGTGCCCCATCAAGTTGATAAATGCATGTAACGCGAGCCTCTTACAGCCCCATAGCTGGAAGCTATGAAAAATATAAAGCTACCCAGCCAGAAGCACTTTTAAGCTGTTAGATGATGTGGATAATTTTTCACAGTTTATCTTCAAATTTTTATCTGTGAACAAACGGCTAGCAAGTGATTCTCATGAACATAGAGGGGTAAATGATGACCGTTTATGTTTTTGTAACGGAGAAAAAATAAGTAATTTTTCTTTTCTTTTCTTTATAAGTTAATTTTTTATTTCATATTTATTATTTTTATGGTTAATGTGCTATTATCTGGTGTGGGTTTTGTTTTACTTATTTTTTTAATTTCTTTAATATAAATGATGCCGACGCCGAAAATCTTTAAATAATATTCAGCATAAAATAATAAAAATACATTTATATATAATTGTTTTAATAAAATATTCTTAAGCCTCAATTTAAACCAATACACGTATCGATTTATACTTCCTCAATCGAATGCAATACATTCCGACTCATACCGACTTCCTGTCTACTAAATGCAATTGCGCTGAATGTAATATATTTAGGTAAATATCATAGTTGTTAATTGCTATACACATCCAAAACTACTAATAATATGAAACTAGCGTATAGCTTCCTTAAGGAATATAGTTAAGTACTCAAAATTTGTACATTTTTTAAAGTGTTATTCCACATTTAAAAAACATTGAAAAACGTATAAAAATTTGAACGCAGTGGGATTCGAACCCGCGCGTCTTGAAAACTGTCCATGCGTACATTGAAATTCTTGTGCATTTTGTTACGACTTATTAATGTTGTAATCGCTCTACAGAGATAAGCTAACAAATTTAAATATTTATAAGTTTTTTAAAATGTTCACTTATAAATTTGTCGAAGTCCTTATGTTAACAGGAAAAACTGAATATCACGCATACTCTACACAAATGAAGTTACGGGCTTCAACTTGTCCAGTACATGTTTCATTGTTATCTCGTCTCAGATGCAAAGTTAAAATCATTCGGTAGGATTCTCTTAGGGTTCCCAGAGCCTGAGGTTAGGGTTACGCACGGAGCGATTGAATGTGGTCTGCGGCAGAGCCCTATGCGGTGTCATTAAATGAGATAGGCCGGTCGCTCTCAATACTTTCTGTGTAGGCTTAAACTTGCTAATGAGTTGGCAAATGAGCGTGTCTATTTGAAATAAATGTAAAGTAAAAGTAACACAAATGATGGAGTTTTTTTTATTTATGTATGTTCCATTTTGTGTTATGTTCGTGTATAGATGACTCATTGTTGTGACAAGAGTTAGAATTAATCAAGTATTTTTTACCAGGAATTTAATGTTACTAATGAATTGTCCATTTCGTAATATAAATGTTACATATAATTAATAAATTTTGGTAATGTAATTGAACTAATTGACTACAGTTGTACATATTGTTTTTATTTTATGTACTTTTAAGTATATATTTCTATTTATTTTGGTACTAACTACAAAATATCAAATAATAGTAGTATGGACTTTATATAAATTTACCTTACTTGATAAGATAAAGGAAACATGTGTCTTAGTTTTTGGCATATATAATGTGTGATATCTGATAAGATATATATTTAAATAATATGAAGATATCGATATTTTTAATCAAGTTCATTCCAAAATATGTATATTGTTTTTAAAGGTAATTTATTAAATATGAACTTTAAGCCCATATCAGTACTAGCAAAGTTATTATATCAGTAAATATGGAACTTTTTTATTACATAAATATAACTTTTTATGATGTTTCACAATTTTGGTTTTTTTAGCTTCCCGCTTTTATCCCGCATAGCAGGGTAAACAGGAAGTACCTAATATCAAGACCTTTACCCCGTACTGTGCTTTACCCCGTACTGTGCTTTACACCGAACTAGAGACAATGCGTGTTGAGTAGCGGAACTCAACGCCGCACTTTGTCTACCAGAGCGAGGAAATGAAAATAACTCAAATATTCCTCCGTGTGGGAGTCGAACCTACAACCGATTGCGCTGACAGTCAAACACTGTCCCTATGCACCACGACCGGCTATTGTGAATTTTCATCTGAATAAAAAAAACTTTATATGTTATTTATTTATATTTATTAATAATAAGCATTCGTATAAACGAATGTATTTCGAGAAATCCTTTATCAAAATGCGGATATATTTAACACCATAAAATATGAAGCCAAGTTTGGTAAGACATTCAACAAAGGCTCGTATTAATGCAAAGGGTGCTTCGCTTCCTGCTTTGGCGACATTCGAAATGTTAATTTAACGGAAATTAAAGTTGTTTCCACTCGTTACCCGTTGGGCATTACTCTGATTCATACCTGCTGAATAAATATCGTTAAATTTTGATAAATGCGTATATAGATTCATTATCAGATTTCATGATTTTTTTTTAAATTCTAATCAAAAGTTAAAATTTTTACTATGAAAACTGATGATGGTGATTGTTAAAGTATTGTACTCTATTAATCGTAAATCAGGGTATAACATTGCGTTTAATTGAACCAGATCGGCGATATGACATAATTATATTATATCTATATCAACGCGAAGTAATAGTATCTTACCTAAGCCTCTAAGTTCAGCCTCTAGGCTGAACGCATAGACATTGCACTTTTATTTTTTTATTTCGATAATTATTTATATATTTATTTTAATTTTAAACTATTATTTTTCGCAAATGTTTGTACCTTATCGCTCGAAACGCTTAGGTCAGAACGCTAGGACGGTTTCACGAGGCGCGGATTCGAATTCTGCTACGTTCAAATTATTTTTTTTTTTAAATTATTTTAAAAATTTAAAAATGTTTTTTGTCCTAAATGTGATAAGTATTATAAAAATATGAATCGACTAAAGCATTACATTTTACAACAATATTTTATGTTTTATATTTTTTCATCAATATTTTATATTTGCTCTCTGCTTTAAGAGTACCTTTTGAAGCATGAAGCGTTACGTGGTGATACAATTGCATTAGTAATATGCACTGTCATAGTGACGACCGATCGATCCCATCTAACCCTGATTGAGTGAAACTTTGCTAATATGCCGAAATAACCTCTATTTCTATAAAAATAAAGTTCTTCACTTTCAATCTTTTAAGCTCCATGCATAAAACAGGTAATTGAGTCACTTTGATCTGCGGTTTTAGTTGCAGTACAAAATAATTAATTTGGTGAGCAAATTTCAGCAGTTATACTGAAATAAAAAAAACAAAAATTGATATAAATTAGTGCGGTATTCCTCTTCCTGTTACAATACGTATCGCGGTTTTACATTTATGTTTTGTTGTTTTTTACGTTGTATAATTTTCATATTTTATCATGCGTGATTGATTATACTCTATTTTAACAGTAAATTATCAAAAATGACACAATAATTGATTTTATAGGCCTAAGATTATATTTATAGACATAATAAAGACCGTCGTAGCGCAGCGGGCCAACGTCTGATTGTAAACACGATCGATTGTGGGTTCAATTCTCACTTGGGGTAGTGTTTTTGGTATAGGAGATTCTGATGCGATAAAATACGGAGTCGAGATCCGATATTTAACACACAATGTCTCGAATTCGGCGGAAAGCGGAGTCCGGAGTGTCTTGACATTTAGTACTCCTGTCTGTTCCACTATGCTAGATAAAAGCGTGAAGCTAAAAGACATAAATAAATGGTATCCATTGATTAGTTTAGTGTATTTATTAAACATTATGGGAAACACAGGCACAAACTTAAACACAAGGTAGATTCATATATTTATTCATGTTAAAGTCTCTTTTAATAACCCAATTTCAGCTTCCTTTGTTTCTATCTATTAGTGTATAAGATTATTTTGCAATGCTATTTTGACATACTGCTGTCTCATTTACTTGGAAATTTGCACATGTGTCGCCCTTTGTCTTACCAAAGCGAGCAACTGAAAAGAATTTGAATATTGGCCCGAGTGGGAATCGAACTCACAACCGATCGCAGTTACAGTCAAACCTTTATGAATTTTATTAATTATTATATATCAAATTTCTAAAGCACGTATATATACATGCATATATCAAAACGATAAGTGCAATACACGGGGGATGATGACAACGATGTTATCTTATCGCTCGACTGACTCATAATGCACTTAACATCTAATACATATCACGCTTAAGTGTATATATTTAAGTAAACATAAATAAATAACATATATATCGTTTCTCTCTATTTATTAAATATTTCTTTTGTAAGTTATATAGAATATAAAATAATGATTAATAAATGTTTTTTTTAAATACCTGTTTTCTATGTTAAATAATATAAACTAAAATATTACAAGAATTTTGATCGTTGAGACAAATTTATTTTATTATGTCTACTTGTTTGGTTAACTTTCCGGTTATAGTATATTGGTACGGATGAATCTTGGAAACAATGATTTTAACGGAATTTCCCTAGAAGAAATAATATACAATTATTTTTATTGAAGACGTGGCTTTCAATATATTCTAATTATATTTGCAGTCAGATGTTGTATGATATTTTCAATTATATATTATATATTATAATTTATAACTAATTATATTTCTACTTATTTAATTACTTTTACCATTTACCTATTTAGTATAACGGCTTCTTTTCGCTTAAAAGGTTGTCTGGTAGAATATTTCTACTCAGCTATAAGACTTTCTCTGTACTGACTAACTATAAGATTTTATGTTAGGCATTATGTGTTTTTGATTACAATATGATGTACAAATGAAAAATAAAACTAAATGAAACAAAAATTTAACGTTTGTTTATAATTTACAATAAACCTTCCATACTGTAACATGTGATAGAAGGAAAACCACACACGCATTCATAAATCGCATATTCAGGATATTACATATTCGAAAATATATATATATATATATATATATATATATATATATATATATATATATATATATATATATATATGTATATCCAAGATTTTAAAACATATATGTATATAATATTGCTAGAAGCAATTGTACTAGATATTTGTCTTTGACAAATTTTATGTATTTTTTTTCGCAAGAAAATTGCATATTCGGTATATACATAATCGAAGAGCTTTATTTAAACCATATACATATGTATGTATGCACTTGTATGTACATAAAATCTCTCACTTAGGTAGCAGGATACTGATTGAATTCACCAACCACTCAACATTGGTAGGTATCTGATATATTAATTGTTGTCTAAACCTAATACTTGTTAATGGAAGGGTTTAGCTGTATTGGGGGCGGTTAATTAAATTTCAGACCGTCTAGTATTTCAGTTATGCGCTTCGTAACAGCACTCTAACCACACATGAATGTATGTACGTCTGTTCACGTAGGTATCACGTATTGATACTTTAATTTGGATAAGGATAAGATATTTGTGTATTATTTAAATCATAAGTCTTTTCAATTTCTAGATAATAATACTGTTATATAAAAAATAACATTAAAGCTTTTAAATGATAATAGTTTTACTATGCCATTTTATTCTACGTGTATATTCTGCGTATTGCAACGTACATAGAGAAGAACTTCATGATTAGTTTAATCCTGAATGAACTCAACGCCGCGCTTTCTCTAACCAACCATATATATTTTTATTTTCACTTTAGTAGTATTTGTACCTACAAAGGTCGTCGACGGTCTTAGTTAGATAAACCCAATTGTTTCACCTACTTGTTAGATTATAAAATAACATTATAAATGCATTACAATAAGAAGGTAATTATGACTGTTAACAAAACATAAAGTGAGCGCTCGTTTGGTTACTTTGATTAGTTTTATTTATTTTATCCTTTTGCAGATTTGTTTTTCTTAGCTATAAGAAGAATTTGTTCAATTTACTTTCCTTTTATTTAAAATATTGTTACATACTATTCACGTTGTCATTGTCATGATAAATATGGTTGAAATGAGATTGAAATGTAAAAAATAATACAAAATAGTTAAATTATATAATACAACATCATAAAAGGCGTTCTGTTTTAATTTCGTTTGTATAAGCATATCAATATTAAAATACATATATGACGTAGATAGTGCGACAGGAAAGGCTTTTTGTGATACTATCGTACCATCTACTAAGAGGGTTTTATGCTAACTTGGATGAAAATTTATATACAAAATATTTTGTAAGATAAAGAGCAGCGTTCAATTCCGCTATAAGGCTTGCAATTTATCTTATAAGAGTGAATTTAGTGTCAGGAAACTCCGTTCTCCGCTTTCCACCCGAATCCGAGACGTTGCGACAACGATCGTTTTTACAGTTAGGGCCTATCTCACTATGCCATGAGGGCTTCTTTACTAGTTCCTTCTGTAAAGAATTTATTTATCTTCTATTTCTCTATCTGCTTCACGCTTAACTTCCAGCGGGATAGCCAAAGAGAATGAAGTACGAAACGCTACACTTCTTTCACCTCGTCCACAATCCTTAACCTCTTCATACATGTCCCCCGGGTGGTCCTCATGATTTTGGCGTGACTTTCCCCTAGTATCATTGATACTGTGTTTTCCAAGGTTTGCCGAAGTCTCCTTCTATCGTTCCTACTGTTCATCATTTATATAAATATAATGGTTACACTTAAAATTACTCAGCGTGATAAAAGACGTTCATTGCAAATTGAGAATTACAATAAATCTAATTACATGTAAATATATTTACTATATAAGTAAATTAAATTTGAAATGTATGGAATAGTACGAAATTGTTTTATTATTCAGTGTTAGTCACCGCGGTAGGTCAAGGTTCCAATAGGCGATTCATTTTATAATTTATATTATTTTATTTACGGTATTAACTCATATAATTATATTGAAATTATTTTCACTTCCTCGCTCTGGTAATGACAAACAGAGCAGAGCAACAGAGCGGCGTTGAGTTCAACCACACAACACGCAATGTCGAATTCGGTGGAAAGCGAAGTACGGAGTGTGTTGACACTAGGTACTTTCTGTCTACCCTGCTATGCGGTATAAAAGCGTGAAACTAAAAAAAAAATAACTCATATGTACTCGTATGTCGACATCACCTAAAACTTATTCTACAATATTACAATGGTACCTTCATATATTAATGCCAGAAGCAACTGTACTAGTTAATATAAGTATTTTACAAATTTATATTATTTTTTTCACATTATAAAATAATTATTTTTATTTTTTAGCTTTACGCTTTTATCACACATAACAGGGTAGATTGGAAATAACTAGTGTCAAAAAAATTGATGTTGAGTGGCGTAACTCAACGCCGCACTTTGTCTGACCTGAGCGAGGAAATGAAAAAAATTTAAATAAAATCATTCTCACAGTGAAAATCGAATTCACAAGCAATCGCCTTTACAGTCAGACGCTGTCCCACTGCGCTACGGCCGACCTCAAAATTTCATAAAATTAGTATCTCGTAATACTAAGATTTGAAACTAGACAGCTATTATATGTACAAGGAAGGTACAATACATTAATAGATAGGGACTCTTAAACTCAATATGATGATTTATGTTAAGTATAAGTAATTTATTATAAGTTTTTTCATGGTCTATATAATCTATCAAGAAATTGCTTAACGAAATTAATAATTTCTAGTACACTAAGGAGATTTTATGATTTTCGCAATATGATTATTATAAACACACATGGGTATATTATGGCAAGCTATATGGGATAGGGGTGTAACATGCGATGTTACACGTGCGGACATGACTTATGCCGGGCTTTGGATTACGGCACCATGTTTGTTTAGCACAGGCTCCTAGGCGAGGGTGCGTTATTAAACTTTGACGGACATTGAAAACTAACAGGTACCTGCGTATATTAATCATGGTCGAGACATTATACACAATATGGTTATTAATGTATTTTATGTAGAACATATTTTATTTTTTGGTTACAATAGTGCGTGGTCACAAGTAGAACGAGTTAGTTATAAAGTGATCGAAACGTCAGGTTTTCAAAATTGTATTTTTGAATACCAATATATATGCGAATAATCCTTTTAAATTAGTCTCATTCAATCAAAGATCTTATTATATTATATTTTATTTTATAATAATGTTTCGTACATTTTTTCGATTAGCAGGATAGGTAGAAAAACCTAGAGCTAAAAACTTTGTTCTCTGCTTCTTGTGTGTAATAAAAATAATGTAAACATAATAATTCTCCCTTGAGGCCGGTCGTGGCGCAGTGGGACAGCGTCTGACTGTAATCGCGATCGGTTATGGGTTCGATCCCCACTCGAGGGAGTGATTACATTTAAATTATTTTCAGTTCCTTTGGTAAAGACTAAGAGCGGTGTTGAGTTCCACCACTCAACAAGCAATGTTTCGAATTCGGTGGAAAGCGAAGTACGGAGTGTCTTGACACAAGGTACTTTCTGTCTACCCTGCTACGCGGGATAAAAGCGTGAAGCTAAAAAAAATAACAATAATTCTCTCGAATGGGAATTGAACTCATAATTATTGCGCCTACAGTCAGATTCTCGGGTTATAACCCGCTGTACCACTATAACCTTTCTATATTATAGTTATAGATGACTACTATACTCAAAAGTTGAATAAATATATTGTATAGTAACGTTTTTCTAAGATGTTGCCATAATAAGGTATATTTATTTTATATTTTAATACTATTTAAAATTAGTACTTACATGTAATGTTCTTAAAGCATTATATTATTATTGAGTAAGATACATCTATATATCATAGGAAATAGGCCTATTTTCAAAGAAATTGTAAAAATAAATAAATTATTCATACCATTATATTATATCAGCAATATTTTTTATTTCTACCAATTTTTTTTTCTAGTTTTGATTGTAAATTTAATAATTATAAACTAAAAGTAGACAACATTACTTATCATTAAATCGGCTATCTGCCAGTGAAAGTCTAACCAAAATTTGTCTAGCCACTCTAGATATTAGCCGCAACAATACATACAAAAATAGTAAAAAAAAATTTTTTTATGAACTGTGTAAAAGTACGGATTTAGTAATAAGAGGTTATTTTATTAATGGAAACAGACTCTATTTTGTTTAATTGCATAGATATAAATAATAGTAATAAATTCTTTATTAGTAATGTAGTTTTGTATAAAAAATGTTGCAGTATATTTAAAATCAAAATAAAGCGTAGACTCGACGAAGTATTTATATGCTTGTTATATAGATCATTTCTAGTTCTTCCGGTTTCATTCGCCTTGAATTCATTTTGACGTATAATATATGTTTAAAAAACTGCGCGAATTATATGTCATAGACATCACAGAGCGTTTATTTAAGAATGAGTGAAAAACAGTAAGACTAAGATTTGAAAGATAATAAATAAAAAATATTTTAATGTAAAAACAGAAAAACTGGTTATTTGGCTTCTTCATCTTATATGAGTATCATTAAGGTGTAAAATATGTAATTAAAATGCATAATACATAAATTGTATAAAATATATAGAAAAGGAAAGTCGCCCGTACAAAACTAATTAAACATATCATCAGTGTAGTTACCCCTTTGGGCATTTTATTTTAAAATTAAACAAATTATCTTCCCGCTTTATCCTGCATAGATTTTTTTCTGAAAATGACCAAATAAACATTGCATGTTTTTTTGTTATTTTTTTGTTTTTACCAGAACAAAGAAAATAGAAAAAAGGAATCGAACCCACAAGCAATTTACAGTCAGACTATCCTACTGTACACGTTGGTCTCAAATAGGATTAATGTCCAATTCAAAGGTATGAATTTAGAGTTCTATACGCATATATAAAGCTCCTATATATTAACTATCCATGTACATTGTGCATAACTATAGCTACTAAACTATGCACCATACGGTGGGAAGTTTAAGCTCTAAATATACTAGCAAATCCCATGTTACACGTCGGCGTGTGGACTCCACTTGTGTATGCCCGTGGATTATTAGGGTTTATAGTTGCAATACTAATGATATAGCTTTTGATGTTTACTTATTTACTTGTACTTAGAAAATATTTTGTTTTTAATATTTTATTATAAAGAATAATTCTTTTTTATATTTTAATATAATATTGCTGTAATTCTCATTTTAATAGTTTGATCGAGGTGCACTAATAACTTAGTGTCAAGACACTCTGTTTTTCAATTCTCTGCCATACTTGAACGAATTGCGTGTTCAATAGTAAAATTAACATAGTAAAATAGTAAAATTTATAGTAAAACAGGGAAGTAAATAGTGATAATAGTGACTTAGCTAAACTTAATGTTACGTTCAGTTTAATTTATTAAAAAAATAAATTTAATATATTTTTTTAAACTAACATCTACTTGTATCTTTATATTATTTTTTATAATAATATTTCATAAAAAAATCTAAAAAGCCTAAAGTATCTTCATTATTAACGGTTTAGAAGAGATATACGTCATCATATTTAAAGGCCTATTGAAACCAACAGCCTGCGTCAGCTTTCAGCCGAAATTCAATGAGATCAAAAGCTATTTACGGGCAACCTTAATACCTTGCGAATTTCTAATCGAATACCGTATATATAAATTATACAAAATGATAGTTCAATAAATACTGATTTACCAATGTTAGTGAAATATTAGAAAGGTAATTAAAGGGTTGGTAAATAAGTCACGTTTATGAGCAGACCTATTTAAATTGGATACATTTGTTCGCATGAAAGCATTCACATTTCCATCTTTTTATTTAGCTATTTATGTACATTTTCTACCATATGCTGAATAATAGAATTTACTGTGAAATTACTCTGTACTCCACTTTTCCTTTATAATTTAGACATTTCATGCTCCTTACCATAATACAACACTCACTCCTCTTTGCTTAATCGCCGCAGGATTGATCCTATATTTAATATGTGAACTTTACTTTGAGGGTGTTTTAAATTCATAATGATTTAGTTCAAGTAAATACAGTTATAACAACCTTAATTTTTATTAAAGCGTCATAATGAAATACAGTTTTAGTCATTTCTAATACTTTTTAACTGAACGCCAAAAGGTTTATATTTTTACCGCATATATAAGTATGGATATATGTCCTTTTCTTTGTTCCCTTGAAACTGCTAAATCCGTGAACTGATTTTGACAAACGTTAAATCGTTATATTCGTTTTAAAGGCGCGAGTGTCACTAAATATATAAAATGACTGAAAAAAGGAAATAGAAGATGTTGAAAGTCAGTTGTTAACCGAAGTCGGTATTTTTTTAAATATAGGGTATATTTAAAAAAATACCGACTTGAATTCAGTTCTTCTTAGTTACCAGCACTTAAACTAGATTACAATAGCAGTGCATCTTTTGACTAAACTTCATCTACCTCATAAAGCAAAACTAATAACAAAATTAAATAACGGGAACTTCCTTAAGCTATTTTAAAAATAGGTAAAAAAATCTCCTCGAAAACTTGGTGGTACTTAATGTTTATGTTATATCGCAATGAAACCGATAATGTAAGCAAATATCATTATTATATTTACTTAAATAATTTAATTTTTAAAAGTTAAAATTGCTATTTGTGTACTGTCATGAGAAATAAACAGTTTTTTCCGTATAATACTTTTGTTTATAATATCGTATGAAAAGTAAAAAATATTGAATCTTTTTTCTTTAATTTCGAAAATAATATAACTTTTAAATTTTTCTACAAAAGATTTACGTTTATTCTTTGCTTACTTTATTTAGGTATATTATAATAGATCTTTAAAAATTATAAGAACTTTTCGGAAGCAGTGAACTGTAGACAGTTGATAAAACAATTAACTATCCCTTTGTCAACGATAATTTTATCTCCACGCTCCGTTGATCTGTGACTTATGATAATCTGATGGGGGACGATGAAACCTCCATGAATACGTGCCTTTTGTAGGACAAACTGATTTACTATGAAAGAGCCTTGGTATTGCATGGGAGGCCACAATTCTTTATCAAAACTTGCGGATAAAAGGATTTTTTTCTTTCTTATTAAATGCTTTTATTAAAATCCAGCTGCGTATTTGAGAGGCGGCTTTGCTAGTCCTCTTATATTTATAAGTTCGTGAGAACTTGTTAAGAAACGGTACTTACGGTCTTTAAGAAATATATCTTTGGAAATATCTGAAGATTTCATTTGAAGAAGCTTGTAAGTATTAACAAGCCGCTAAGACGTGTCATCTTCCATAAGTATACCCTGTAATTACAACGAAATATATGGAACATCTAATAATGTCTTTAAATTATTTATCTAAACCATTAAATAAGCGAAACTGAGAATGAAAAAGCCTTTCTTATGAAGTCAGTAAATCTGACATTATGAATATGTTTAACAAATTGTATACTTACTTAATGTAAGCCTTTTTGTAGTTACTGATAACATTACATTATAAAATTCTCCCTTTGTAGTTAAAACGTCGCTTATGAGCGTATGTCCTAACAATGTAAAATTTTCATTATGTTTTAGATGAATATGTGAAGAAATTTAATATTTTCAATAGAGGTTTTATTCAGAGTTGCTAAGAAATAGCAGACGCTGTGCATAGGATCATCATCTGCAGCCTGTCTGCATAACTCAATATCAGAAGTATGCGGCGTCATAACATCATAGCCATCGACTTGGTATTGGCGGAGTCTAGTCAAAGGACTTTAAACTTTGAATTTCTAAATTAGAATATTCGTTGAATAATGGTCTGACCACATAATAAGCTTAAAATTTGTTTACTTCTATAATATAAGATTAACAATTTGTACTAAAATATGTTTATTATAACCTAAAATAAGTAATTAATAGTTACCCTTTTGAAATGAAATAAGTAATGCTATATAAATATTTAGGCTGGTCGTGGCGCAGTGGAACAGTGGCGCGTCTCACTATAAACACGATCGGTTGTGTGTTTACCCACTCGAGGAAATGATTGTATTTAAATGATTTATTTTAGCAAAAGACAAATTTTAGGTAAAACAAAGCGCGGCGTTGAGTTCCACATCTCAACACGCAATGTTTCGAATTCGGCAGAAAGTACAAAATATACCTTGAATGTGTCTTAACACTAGGTACTTCCTGTTTACCCTACTAAGCGGAATAAAAAGCGTGAAACTAAAAAATATATCATTACAGCTTTATTTCATGATAATATTTTGTTTTTTTCTTTAGTGTCATACAAACTATGAAATAAACTTAAAAAGTATATAAATTAGTAAACTTTCAACGAAGCTTAGTCTCGAAAGAAAAAAAATAAAGTTTCAACGGTTGTGCTCGTTATAATTAATGTACAGAGACGAACTGGGGTTAAAACAAAAAATAATTGCGACCAATTAATTTTAGCTTCTTATAATGGGACTAGCGTCCCTTTGCACCCCGCGTTTTATTGGTTTCAGGCAATACTTAGCGAGCCGATTTGTTTGTTTTACTCTTCGAATTGAATACCGATGGTACTTCCCAACCAATTATAAAGGATATTAAATAGCCCTTTAAGCCATACATTGCATTCAAAAGCTCGTGCTTTTTTTGGGGTGTTTATTGTTCTCGACCATTCATCAACGTCTATTTGAATTGAAACAGCTTTTACCTATCTGTATAGAAAGTTAAATTATTTTTATTAGATAGGTATTGTCGAGTTAGTCAAGTCCTATGTGATATGACTGGCGAAATATTTTTAATATAAAATATAAAATAGTTATTCGTATTTTTTAAACTTCCCAGAAAATAAAAAATGAAATATCTTCAATATGTTTTAAAACTCTGTGTGAATTAAAACAAGTATTGGAAAAATAATAAAAACATATATTTTTGATTAAAAATATATTTTATACATAGTTGTTTGTTATTTCAGGCGGCGCTTTGTGCAGACTACAGCGTCCCGGTAGATTGCGTTGCGGCCGGTCCCGCGCCGCGCCCTAGCTCATTCCACGAGATCTCTGCACCAAAAGTAAGTATAAATATATCTATATTACTCATTGGTATTATAAAATAGCAGTATAGTCTGTAAATATATGAAAAGTGAGTTGTTTAAAGTTTACTTTTTACATGACATTCTTACTATTTTGGTAATTGCCACAATAAACTTAAAACTAAGATTTTTTTCAACTTCAACTGTTTTATTACTAATTAAAATCTTAGTGAATCTTATTTATTTAAATTATATGACCCGTTGTCGCGTAACGTATGCGCGCCTGCGCAAGTCACTTATTATAAAAGCATACTTAAATATGTCAAAAGTATTTCTTGTGCATGATACATGCATAAGTGTAATAAAATGTTGGATTCTTGTTTTTTTTTACATATTATTTTTAACTATACGAAATTTTATTTCGTAATAATAATTTTCGCATAATTTTCGTAAAACAGAAGTCTCAATTTGTTCCTTACTTAATGATAGATTAACATTTATTTACCAATAGCTAAACGTAAATAAATTCTAATAAATACTGATAAAATGTGAATACTAAATTTTAAATTGTATGGCGCATGACGCAGACAGTCCTACAAGACCGTATGTTCTTCTTAACAGCTGCACGACCCCTAGTATTAAATCACACCTGGTGAATTTCTTATGCGTTACTTTAATTTCTAGTTCTCCCTTTGGTTAATAACAACAAATAATGCTTATACGCGTATACATTGTTACGTGTTCATTGTAGGACGACCAAAAATTATATATATATATATATATATATATATATATATATATATATATATATATATATATATATATATATATATATAAATATGAAAAAACGAGAAATAATATTTTTTCTTATATTAGTCGTTTAAAAAGCTATTTTCTAATTCATAATAATGTCATTTTGGCAAATAACAATGGTATATTGTCAAAGGAAATGTATTTGTATAGAGTTAATGTCTCATTTTTTGGTCCTTTGTTAACAAGCTATGTAAAAGAATACTCTAAAACGATATAACATATGTATATAAGTAATATTATATATTTATGTCATCTCCTATACAAATTCAGTTTCTTCCAGCTCATTGCGTTAGGGAAAATTGCAAGTTTGCCAGTCGGGGATAACCCGATGATCTATTGATAAATAACCATAAACATTCGTGGAACTCGTAACCGCTTAGTTAAGGTCTTTCACAGCATTGATATATTTATGTTTTATATCACGACATGTTATTTCTAGTAATAATTATATTAAACTTCCCACACTAAGGCTGTTGTAACACAGTTGATATGTAGCTGAATTAAAACGTTGGTAACTAGTTCCTTTTTTTTGTGAAATTGTATATTAGTTAAATAAGACGTTGTATCCGATTTTGTCATTCACGTACTGTATACCCCTTTAATAGGCAGAAAATAGAGCAAGGAGTAATTTATAACTAGATTCTCTTTGTCTACATCGCTACAATGCGTGACGACGCTACAACAAAGACATTAGCGCAAAATGAAATAAAAAAAGTTTAGCTGTACCTAGTACCTATGTATTCTATTTGTCACCGATATTTAGAAACTATTTGCTAGACGTATTTAAAAACATCCTGTATAAAATATTAAGATTGACAGTCATATAAATATAAAACCGTATATACAGGTATATAAAATAGGATATTTATACGTATATATTCTGAATGTGGACTAGTCATAAATAACTTATCTATGTATTGCTAACTCTGATAAAGATAGAAAATTAATCAGAAGATCAAGCTGCTGTTTGTGAAACTTTGATAAATTCTAAATTAGTAAATTTACTTGAGTAGGATTTATTCTCTAGATTAGAAAATACTGTGGCTTCCTTGAGTTGCGCTAAACAACGCTGCCTGCATTGTTTAGCGGAACTCAACGCTGCATTTTGTCTATCCTGAGTAATAAAATAAAAATATGAAAAACATACGACAGTATATAAGTACATCAATTGTAATTACATATAGCGGCTACTCTTAACAAAAATATTAAACAAGATTTCAACCATTGAAGCTCGCGGTGACCTTTCCAAGAGCGTTATAGGAGTGTTGCTAAAGAGTGACTCACAGAGTCATTCAACTCGTATTAGGTTACAAACACATTGTTATTATGTTTTATATATAAATACATACGTTTATCTCAGTAAATTATTTTAGAGATACTGCACTTTATGTTGGAGGTCACAGGTTCAAATTTTGGCAGAAATATTTATACCTATCAACTGACTGTTTATATATCAATCGTTTTTAATAAAAAAATGTTACATTATTTCGAGTTACGTATATTTCGACGATTACTGTTATCAACAATAATTTATAATTGCTAAGATAACATGATACGTTTGATTATAAAATTTGTAATATATTTTTCTCATTATTATATTTAAAAACTAAATTACGATATGTGTTTTTGTATATTTATTGAAGATTTTTAATCACACACACGATTCATTAATAGACTACTGTTTTACTATTTACCGTTGTGACATTGACTAGGCTAAGCAACTCAACGCCGCAACTTTATTTTAAATATAATAACAAAACAGTAATGTTACATTTCTTTAGCTTTAGGCGTATATCTCATAGATAACTTGTATAAAACTCGTGTCAGTACATTTCGGTTGTACGCCTATACAGCATTAAGTTTTACTTAACGTAGATCTTTTGTCTTTTATTATATCCTTCACAAGTATTTGCCACACAGATAGATTTAATTGGAGTAAGTCCAATTAAGTTTTAAATGTAATTTAGTTATAAAACTTAAATAGCGTTACTATTTCATAGCGAATTTACTTTATACCTTAATAATTATATATGAGGCGGATTATATCTGCATGCAATAAAGCGAACTTACCTTTTTATACATAGTAAATATGCAATTAGACATGTCTATAAAAGTTTAAAGCTGGATTTATTAACTATATAGTTAGTGTACTTGGAATTCGAGTCCACACACTAACGTGCCTAGTTAGTGTGTGGACTCGAATTCGAATTAAAGCGGAAGATAGAGATTCTTGACTCTAGGTTTTCTCTGACTCCTAAGCAGGAAAAGGTACGACCCTTTAAATACAAAAAACAATAAAATACATTAATACTGTCATTAATTTTTGAATTAAAATTAAAATTGATACATAAGGGACCAAAAATATATATTAAGTAATTAAACTAATCTGTTTATTATATATGTTTTATTAACTATTATCAATTTAATTAATTAACTGGATCCCATAATACAACTTCGTCGTTTAATTACACGCAATTTATAAATAAGTATAATCAAATTTTAATTCATAATTAAACTCAAAGCAGCTAGCATAATTTATTAAGATTAAAAATATCAATTACAACTGGTCTTTTCATAAATGTATATTTTTTAATTTAATACAATTTTTGAAGGTCACACTTTACCTTGTTGCATATAGCAACTTTTTAGTTTTATATATCTCTTCTTATTCATTCATCTTTAACAATTTTATATGGATAACGAACTCGGTCACTCGTCCACATGAGCTTAAGCATATCCTTTTTAAAGTCTGACTCATATATTTAAGTACATGGTAAGTTCCAAAGAATGTGATATAAACAAGTGATATAAGTTATAAGCCACATCCTGCTGCTTGATACGCAACGGTCATCGTATTCGGGGAATTTGTCTATTTGAAGCGAAGCGTTATTTATAGTAAATATATGTTATACTGACATATTAAATGTATATCATTACTATATTATGTATATCATAACTTTATGTTGTTTGCACATAGAAAATATACATATATATCTAGAAGCTCTTTTAGCTTTTGTACAGCTTTTGAAGAGGACAAACGAAAGACTGGTGAAAATATACTTCAATAATTTGTTATGTGACTTAACTTGTTACTATTTTTCATACCATATGAACTTATTTCTTATAATTGTTCATTGAAATTTAAAGATGTTTTTTTTAATATTGAATACGTATACAGTATTATTCATTTGATGACGTTTAGATTAACGTTTTCTGCGTTTTATTATTATGTAATAGATTATATCAAATAATTTAAATATTTTAAACTACACTAACAAAGTAACATTATATTCTAATAATAAAAAACAATACCTTAATATAAACAATAATGAATTACAAACGTACCAACAATTGCTCCAAATAGTCGGTGTGCTTGGAATATCTATGAGAACAATTTCTCATTATTATACAATTAGCGATTACAATGCAATAAGTCATTGAATTAATCATCATTGCGTGTGATAGCCCCTCGTGAGTCAGGATATGAGTCAAAGCTTCATCCCCGCTAGTAAGGTTTGCCGTACATTAAGGAACGCTTAGGATGTTACACAATGTTAACTTCAACACTCATTATACACGTAGAATTTTTGTTTTTAAAGGATATAAACTAAAATAAAAGAAAAAATTGTTGGACATATTTCAAACACAACACTTGAGGGTCGGAATTTCACTAAAATATGATATGTATGTATATATACATATATAAGACAAAAGAGTGACGTTAAATTCAGTCATCCAATACGAAAATAACCTCAAGGTGGTAAATGTTACTGAAAGATGAAAGATGAGATGAGATTCCCTAAGTCTACCGTGTACGAGTTTTATAAATTTCTTATAAAAATTTAAAATGAAAATACGCAAGACACTCTTTTTCCATTTCATCTATTGCTTTCCGACCGACATCACGTGCTGTGTGTCGAACTCATCGTCGTGCTTTGTCTTTCCAGAGCATATTTCTCATTAAAATAAATTTTAAATATAATCTTTCCTCTGAGCAGGAATCAAACCCACAACAAATCGTGATTACAGTGAGACGCTGTCCCACCGTGCCACGATGGTGAAACAAATAATATAATTTAAAGTGAAATTATAGATAAAAAAAAATATCTTGACTTTGCTTTTGATGTGTCAATCAGAGGCGACCCTTATAGTATAATACAAACAATGGGGGTGTGCCACTGATTGAATAGTGCGTTATAAGCGTGTTTTGAATATTACATGCATATAGTGTAGGCGTGAACAGTTTTTTTAGCGTCCTTAATTAATCTATGAATGTACTAGTGAAAGTATTTCAAATTGGCACACAAATTTACTAATAATAAAATCGATCGTTTCAACATTTGATAAATTTATATGATAAAATAATTTTATACATATATATATTTGTATAAACAAAATTATATGGAGAAGTATATAAATATATCCATTAATCTTTAATAATACTGCTATGCGGAATAAAGCGTGAAGCTGTAAAAAATTAAATATATCAAACTTGAACTATAATTATTTATAAACAATCAAAAGAAATTGTTTGATTAACATAATTTAAGCTATTATATCTATAATATGTAGATAGTATTGGCATGTCCAAAAACGTGTAATGGATTAACATTTATATACAAATATCGTTTAAATGAAAATTTATTTTTGCGCAAATTTTTAAATAATAAATGTTGTTTAAAATTTACGCAAAAATAAATTTTCGATATATTTACAGAAAAATACAGATTCAAGTTGTTAATTTCACATATTTCAGCCCACACATTCTTAATGTAATTTACGTGCGTGTACCGAATTAGTAGAAAACTGAGAATTATGACATACTCGTATTTTCATTTACTACTGTAGTAAAATCCCAAAACAAAATTCCAACGTTTGATAGGAAATTACAATGAAATAAACAATTTATTTTAATAACAATTCATTCATATATATATATATATATATATATATATATATATATATATATATATATATATATATATATATATATATATATATATATATATATATATATATATTCATTCATATAATATTGAATAATCGATTTGAGCCGACATTGTTTTGGAATGAAATCATCAGAAGAGGAAACCCCTTACTGAAATCGGAGGACGGTTCGTCTATGTGTCAAAGAGCGTGCGTCACAAAAATTGTATTCAACGTCAAAATGACGTGTCCGCATATTTTTATGAAATTGTAAGCCCGATGTTATCATATAATGCTCTAGAACCGACACCGGCGCCTGATAATGGGCCCTTTCATAGTAACAATGCACTTAATAGGGGTGGAACTGTTAAGTAGGGATAGATATTCTGGCTTGTAACTGATAAAATTGTATACATTTCTTTTGTATAAGACGTAAAAAGTGTTAGGATTATCTTAGATGTAATAATGGTGGAATAAAAATAAATGTTTATTTATATTTGTCTTATAGAGACGAAGTACCATACAGTAAGTTCCTTGTAGTTTTCGTTATTGCCTAAGGAAACAATAACAAAAGTAATATTGAAACTTACTTACATATAATTTTCACAAACACTAAATATATTGTACTATGTATAAATAAAATCAATAAGAATCTTACAGAGTACATTCTATATCAATTTTAAAAAGTGAAATTATGACTGAAATTCTACCAATGTTTTTCATTTTATATTTTGCAATATTCATATATTTTTGTAACAGCATTCAGTTATTATTTAGATACCTACTTCTTAAGGTTTAGTCAGTATTTGTTGATAAGTGTCATAAAATAAGGTTTTTTTATGAGTTTCATTATAAATTATGTTTCTTTTATCAACATATGATTTGTTAAGACTCTCTGTAAACGATTTTCAAATTAAATTCTGCACCAGATCTGCTTCCCGGGATTTTCATAAGAAAATCAAATAAAACTTATCTCATCATCATTCGGTGTGGCTTTATTTAATATGTTATATCTTTACAGTTTTATCCCATACTAAGGATAAGAAAATATTTTTAAAAACGTATACAAGTGGTTATGAATTTCGCTGCAACCAAAAAAAAAACACTTTGGTAGTAGAAGTCTGTATTAAACTTTGCCGGGAAGTAACAACAAAAATTTGTTGTTAAAGCAATTTGTTGTTAAACCAAGCACATAAGAATTTCTACGTAGCCGGATGTAGAATACATGGCTTAGTGGTCAGAGCGCATTGATTTTAAAAGAGGCAGATTCAAATACCGATGCGTTCAATTTTTATTCATTTTTAAAATGTTTTCATATAAGTATAATTTAAAACAGTTCATTTTGCTAACATTATTTCCATGTCTACTAACATAGAGGTATTCAGAATTAAAGCGTACGGAATGCTGCATCATGTAGTAGCTAAGTTTATTAAAGTGAATACCGCACCGTGTTCATTACTTTAATAATTATGGTGTTCTAGGTCTCATATGTTTGAAATCAATTTGAAATCAATATAGGAAGAATATTAACCTATTAAATCAGTAGGTAGTTTTTGGAGAATTTTAATAAGTCTTTAAGACTATATATATATAATATATATATATATATATATATATATATATATATATATATATATATATATATATATATATATATATATATATATATATATATATATATATATATATATATATATATATATATAACTTTTAACTTAAACTTATATATATATATTTACTTAGACAAAACGCGGAGAATGAAGAAAACCTGACACTAGCTTCTCTCTATCTACTCTGCTATGCGGGATAAAGCGTTAAGCTAAAAAGCTAAAAAAAAGCGACAAAAATGAAATATGTATGAACATACTTTCACCATAGATTCCATAGTTCGTAGTTCTTTGATTCCTTTAATGTGAAATGTATTACTTATATAATAAAAATTACACATTATTAGAGAAGTGCATGTATTGATATTTTTGCCCGAAATTTTCTTTGTTGTCCATAAATTGTATATGGTTAAGCAAACCTAACGCTGCATTATTTTTTAAATAGTACCCTAGGAAAACCTTGAGGAGTATATAAGTGAAAAAAAAACTGTGTCACGATGACGTTGAATACATTTAAATAAATAATAAACTTTTCTTCATCAATAACCCTAGTATAGTCCATATGTTTTTCTATGGCGATTCCCCCACATATTCACATTTGGGCATGACCGACAAAAACATTGTACTGTAACACCTGTGGCATAAGTGACTCATTATTCCACGTGAGTTCGTCCATATGACCCGGCGGGTAGCACGGGAGCGTGTGACTCATGTTTTTGTTACTAATTTTTTGGGAAAATAATGACTAAATGCTGCGGTGTAGTAGCGTAAAGCACAGTAGCTTAGTAAGTATCTTTGGTAAATACAAAACAGCTTGTGTTGAAGCTTAATGTGACATACGTGATATGTTTTTTAATTGCATGAGTAAGAGAGACGTTCATGAAAATATTTTTACGTTATTTACTTGTTTTTGATGTTAAACTTGAAGTTTCAAAACTTTATGTTAAAATTAGTATTAATACTTGAGCTGAATTTAAATTTCCAAATTGTGCTTTGTAAGCAATATCAAAAGGTCACGCTGAATAGGTTTTCAGTTTGTACAATCGAGTATTTCTTAACAGCACTCCAGTAAGTTGATTGTAGAATTGAAGGACGTATTGTAACTCGTAATTGAAATTTTGTACAGTTATGTTATTGTCTTATATTGAAATAAGGATAATAAAACTAATAAGGGTTGTGTATGAAAATTGTATGTCCTAGACTTACATAAATGTTTCCTTTATTTAGTGATACAAAACCCGAAAGTGAGTTTGCCTTCTAAGTATGAGCTTCGTGACGCTTATAGACTTATATTATATTATTCTATTAGGTTCTCTCTCTCCCTTTTTCTATGTACTCTCTGAATCTTATGAAATAAATGACAAGCATTGACAAACAAAAATAATGAAAAATTTCCGAATTATAATAATACATTTAATGTAAAAAACCTAGTATCTACGATACTATTCAGCACAACATTTTTGCGAACAAAAGAATTAATATGAGTCATATCAGTAATTTGTTATCAAACGCCTAATTTACGCAAGTATAATATTAAACCAAATGTTTTATTTATCAATGCCATTTTGACAACGCTCTTGTGAATCATCGCAACGCCTTGTCCTTGTTTTTTCCTTAGTTTATAAAATATGAATATATACGAGTATTTTTATGTGCTAAAATTAAAAATATTTTTAATGAAATTGTATGAATATTTTAATATGTTTATATTAACCTACAAAATTGAAATATGTAAGAGAAAACATATGACTAAACCTCGTTTTTCGTGACACATTTTTGACATTTAAGTTGACATAAAATTTATATATAAAATCATATATATTATAAATATATTTCTTTAAATGGAATTTGATCTGACAACCACCAGGAATGATCAAAAATTTCAACTACGCCACTACGGCGTCATGCGTAGTACAAAGCTATTAAAAACTTAAAATAGGTACGCAAACATGACTTACATGCGCCAAGTAGTTATAAATTGTGTAATTATTGTTCATTATCTAAAGACATATTGATATATCACTCTAGAACAAATATATATCTTATCTTTATAAGATATATAAGATACGTATGAATCACAAACAACAATGGGGTATATAATATGAAATCTTGATTCTAGGAGTTTTCTGATCATAATAGGAACTTCGATTTTCGCGATTTTTTTACATTTAAAATGGTTTAATCGCGTATATTTTGGTACTCGAAAATATTTATTTTAAAACGCTACGTTTTTTCAAATGTGTATTATCGAATACCAAAATATACCAAATTATACATCGAGGCTGGTTGTGGCGCAGTGGGGCAGCGTCTAATTATTTTCATATAATTACTCTGATAAGTCAAAGCGCGGCGTTGAAATCCGCCACTCAACACGCAATCAAATTCGGCGGAAAGCAGAGCACGGTGTCTTTCTGTACACATGGTACTTTCTGTTTACCCTGCTATGCGGGATAAAAATGTGAAGCTAAAAAAGTTTTCGTACAAGTTACCCGTATTTTAAAGAACTGCGTAAATAGTCTAAATATTCTTGATAAATTATCTTTAATATTTACTTCGCTACTATATCATAAACATAATCGTAATTATCGTTTTCGTTATTTTATTTAAAATTCAAGTGTGAATACAGAATGCGTATTCAAATGTAAAATATATGAAATCTACGGAATACGGATTCTTTAAAATATACGGAAATAAGAAATCTGACATTATTATTTTTAACTACTCAAAATGATGCGATATTTATTATTTTGCGATAAAACATTTAAATATCAATTAATCTTTGATAAATAAAATTTTACAATATGAACATTATATGTGGAGGATTATTATGATATAGAATTAAGATATCTATAACCCGATCGCGGAGGAAATGATTTTTGTTGTTATTATACAACACCTTCAATTTCATTTGCTTCACGCTTTTATTCCGCATACCAGGGAATGTATCAAACCGAAGTATTTAGAGTCAAGTCACTCCCTACTTCGTTTTCCGTCAAATTCGAGACATTGCGTGTTGAGTAGCAGAACTCAACGCCACGCTTTGTGTTGCCAGAGCGAGGAGGTGAAGATAACTTAAATATAATTAATTGCCATAAGTGAGAATCGAACTTACAACCGATCGCGTTACTAGTCAGATGGTGTCCCACTGCGCCACGACCGGCCACAATTCCTTAATTCACAGTATCGATGAATATTGCTTATTCAATAACAAAGGTAAAATCGATAGTTTGCTTAAATAAAATAAAAAAATATATTAACACGTAGGTACATATAAGATTGGTGCATATTATAAGTATATTGATGCCATAACGTCTGTCTGCGACGGTATCTGGCGGTAAGTATGGTTATGGGTTCGACTGTCGCTTGGTAGAATAATTAGACAAAAAATTGAGTTCTTTAACGCTAGGTTTTCCTTGTATTCTCTTCTACATGCTTGAGATGCACGTAAAAAATGATCGCATACATATTATATGTGATTCTTACAACTACTTCTACGTCGTGACAGCCTCATATTTTTCTATAAATATATGAAAAAAAATGTAACACTGTCACTATCGCTTTCATCTTTGGCTCTATATCGTGTTTACCACGTAAGTCCTTGGCCCGGTTGGCGAAGATTGTTCTGATTTTATATTTCATCGGAAGACCTTGGTTTTAATAGGTTTAATATTTTAATTAGAAATGAATAAAAACTTTTTAATGAATTTTTCATTAAAAATTTAGAATTAAATTTACATCATACATTAGTGAAGACATTTGAATAATAAAAATATGCTATTGCCATTTTGAACGTGTCTTAAGATATGTGATTGTTGGTTTTAATATCTATATTAACTCTACCGGATCTATATGAATGTATTGTTTACAAAATATAGTAAAAAAATAAATTATAAGTAAGGTATAGTAAGCACCCTCCGTTACTCACTGAATTGACTGAATGACTGACAGACAACGTACAACACTTCCATTTGCACTCAACTGTATGTAATTTGGAAAATAGGTATGTATCTCGGGGAGTGTAGAAGCCACTAAGAATTATCAGGTATTCCTATAGGAATGAAGAAGAGCGGAATTTTAGTTTATACATTGAGAAATACAAAAACAGAAATTTAATCATATGTCAAGAGTCACAAAGCAAGGAACGTATGTATGTATATATGTTCACAAAAACTACCAAGTATACTACGTATTGTGCAATTAAAAATAGATTTATATAAATAAGAACTGAACAATTAATAAAGATATTGTATGTAGTAACAATGATGATTAATCATGTGTTATTCCAGAGGTAAAGAAACGTTCAATAAACTTATAATTACATGTTGTGACCACATGAAAAAAGTTAGTATTCATACTCGCGAAGATGGCGTCATCAGCAGACTTTGAAGTGCATTCACCTGTTAACTTAGATCATCTGCAAAGTTGATCTCACTACCCTTTTTTGGAGATCGTTATTTTGAGACGAGATTGTATATACGATTTTGTGACAGTGTACATGAAATTACCAGTATTGACACAAATGATATTAAAAAAGTTTGCTTATATTAGGTAGGTAGGTACTCAAAAGAATCAATTTGTCCTGTATTATGTGTGTGTGTGTGTGTGTTTTTTACTTTTATATACGAAATGTCGTCCGCCACTTCAATTGTGAACGAAAAATAAGTATAAATAATAAGCGATTACTTAATTTTCATGGCACTTTTTCTAAGCGCTATTAGAAACACTTAATTTACATGGCATTTTTTCTTAGTGCTCTTCTACCACAACCCCAGAACCAAATTTCTGCTTTCTACTCTCAGTTGTTTTGGCTATGCATTATATATCATTGAATCGTTGAATAATGGAAGAATTAATGACATGAATTTAGTTGTGTTTTAGTTTAATTAGTAGTTGTAATGTTGAGTGATGGAACTCATCGCTGTACTTTCTCTTTTACCAGAGCGAGGAAGTGAAAATAATTTAAACATAACCACTACCCCAAATGGAAATCGAACCCACAACCGTTCGTGTTTACAGTCAGACGCTGTCCCACTGCGCCACGACCGGACTAATTTTTTACTAGTAAACATTTTTATTTCTTATTAGTAATAAACTAAATTCTTCTAGTAGAAATAAATAGTGAAATTTCATACGCGTGGTGATAATTCGTAATACTTTTATGATGAATTGAAAAATATCACTGGCTTTTTAGGTATTATCTAAAAAAATAATATTTTTATATGAATGTTACGCTTAAATCCAAAAATACCTTTAAGTCATAAAAAAAGTATATCTAGAATATACTACGGAGTAGTTTTAACGACTACCATCATACTATGTACTAACATCGTCAAAAGGAAAGTAATGTCTTCTAAATTTATTTTAAGAAGTACAGTCGGCAAAATTAAAAAAGTTTCTATTGCCTTTGGCCCTTGTGTGGACACTTTATACTAGGTATTACTAAAATAATATAATTTTAAGAAATTTTAGCATTTGGAGAAATTATTAAACTATACATATAAATTAAATATTTCAATTTTGAAATGGATCTCTAAAACATACTTTCAATAATCTTGTATCTGCCCACGAGGGTCCAGCGAAATTGTGTTTTTCGTCATCAAGATTCGCCGTAAGATTGATTCGGTTAAAAATTATAATTTTATATTATACATTGGAAATACCATACAAATGCCATTATAAACTTTTTAAACCTTTAATACAAACCGTAAATTTTTATAACAATTTGTTTTCATTTTAGATTACCTTACATAATACGCTATATCTACCATGATTTTTTTTTTTCATACATTACGTATTGAACGTATCCCTGTCAGTGTCAGTAATCACACAGTGCCTTCTGTGATTTGAGTAATTTAAGCAAAAAGATATATTAGCTTTATGCTTTTATCTCGTATAGCAGGGTAGACAGAAAATACCTAGTGCCAAGATACTCCGTACTTCGCTTTCCACCGAATTTGAAACATTGCGTGTTGAGTGGTGAAACTCCCCCGAGTGGGGATAAAACCCACAACCGATCGTGCTTTCAGTTATGTGCTGCTGACACTGCGCCACGAACGGCCTCAACAAAATATTAATATATTGCAGTTTAGTATAGTTCTCGCAGGCGAAGCCGCGAGCAGGCCTCTAGTTATTAATAAATGTATTATAATACTAGAGAAAAAAATATTTAGAAACCTTTCATAAGTTCTATGCATCCAAATTTTTATACGGCTTATTAATAATATATAATTTTGTACGACTGAAATAGATTCAAAATGTATCTATAATAGTCATATATATAGACATACGGGAAGGAGTTACAAAATTTATAATACAACTGCGCATTTGCTATGACATAATAGCACAATCATTATAAACATATTATTGAAATGACGATTTTATCTTTACCAATATTACTTATAAAAGTTAAAATAACAGTCTGTCTTTTATATATATGTATCTATTGAGTATAATTTTTATAGTTCTTACGTTATGCACGGCATTTCCGAGTTTTGACACACGTCATAGACTCCAATTTGATTTTTAGTTCATCTTTTAACATACTCATGATTTAATAGTAGAACAATAAGTAAGTTGGCAAACAATAATGAGAAACGCCTCGATTTCTGACTGAGGTTTAGAATTATTAAAATTTTAAACATTATTATTAAATAATAAGCAAAATTACAGGCAACGTAAGATATAATTAATAACATATATTATTGTAACGCATAGTATTAAAGCATTAACTTGAATTACGATCGACTAAATCATTTCGAAACACCTCCTACTCTCAGTTATAAACTATTCGTGATCCGGTTTATAAGTATTTCAATTATACATTCAAAGACTTAGGCATTCCTTGTAGAACAAAATTACTCACGTTTGTCTCAGTTATCGTTGCAGATACATACTTCAGCCTATCTACCGCGTAAACGACCTCAAAACGGCATTCGACCTAGTCGAGCTCGTAATCTAACATAACAAGTCGAAATTCAAACGCGAAAGTTTACGTTTCGGTACCCAGCCACCGCTAAACACGCGATTTTATATTCTATTTACACGTAATAAGTTCTATAATGGCCTAATGATTTTTGGGACACGTGCGGCACCGAGGTATTAATGGAGTCCAATTCAAACAACATAGCACTCTAGCGCTTTAGAAAGTTTGTATACGCTGTGCCGCGTTTACAATGGCAGCGGACCAAGCGCTGTAACGCTAAATGGTTTATTCCACCGCGCGATGACTCAAGCCTCGGTAAACAGTATGCGGGGCGATGAGTCACCGTTTTACACATTCGCGTATAGTGTTTGAGCAGTGTTGTCAGTCTACAGTTGAACTCGTCAAGTAGCCAGTAGGCAACCGAGACGTTTATAGGCGTTTAAACGCAGGTATATCTGCTAAACGTCTAGATCTAAATAAGAACTGACGAGGTAAATAACAATAATAATTGTGTGTTTATTATAAGGACTTGTGTGAAAGTGTTATTAGTTCTAGTTTGTATTCGTGCGTGTGTGCGTGTCAATAGTGAAACGGTCGATAAGTTGATGATCGTTCTTAGCTATTTGTGAATACCTTACATACTTTTGTAATATATAATATATAGTGTAGTGATAATGCCGTCTAACAAGAAACTCATGTCCAAGATGAGACAGATTGCACAGTGGATTTTGGTGGTTCACGTGGTAAGTTACCTAATCATACACCATCGATGCATAAAATTGCATTCTCTTTAATATTTAAAGCATTGATTTAATTTATGTATAACATATAATATGAAAACTATTAATTTCTATACCAACTTCACTTATGTAACGATTAATATAATTTAACGAAGAAGCCAGGCTTTGGCCATTTATGCTGAATAGTTAGTTACTACCTACTTGGCTATAAACGCACGATGAATCATACAAAAATTTGCTGAACGTGACAATATCGAACTTTGTTTTATAAAAATAACACAGAACTTTAAATATTTATTTAAATTTGGTATGCTTTAGTTTATTATTTATATGCTGTTAAAAATAATAGAGTCTATATTAAAAATAACCACTCTCTCGTAACATGTTCTTTGTAATAGAAGAATAAGTTTAAGATTAAATCGAAACAGTAGTGGATATTGATTAGAAGCCTCTGGCTATCCCAGGGGTTGACTTAACTCAGTTACAAGTTCAGAGAGCAAAGTTTGCTACTCCTCCACGCAATCTTTTATTTGAATCGTAAAGTAAGAAAATTCCTTACAAGTTTTTTGCATTTTCACAATTTAGTTTACATTTGACAAATTTGTTTTATTATGTTAAGGAATTTCTACGCTTGTAAAAATAGTAACTGTTTTGATTGGCTTAATATATTTAATACGATCATCTAATGATAGAAGTGTTTCGATTTGCAACTACATGAAGATTTATCTTTCTGTCTTCCGGTATCCAGCTGAGAATTTACCAAAAAGGTATTCACAAAAACGAAACCCAGACAGATTAAAAAAATATGAATAAGCAGAGGTCTATATTGTTTGGACAATGTTACTGTAGCACCATAAAAGTCCATTCACGAAAGTTGTCTAGATGTGAGAGCTGGCGGCAATTTGATGTTTTTAAAATCCTATGTAGGCATTTATATTATACAGTGCAATGAAAATATACAATATAAAATACTTAATAAGAATTTATAAGTAATTAAGTAATAATTAAATTGTGCGATTGCAAGTGCGATGCCCTTTAAAATAATGCGTTGGAAATTTCTTCCATAATTGCTCACTTCATTGAAGCATTTGTAAAGGTCTACTTAAGAAGACCCTCGGCCCTTCAGGCGATTTGGACTGGCAACTTAGTAATTAAGCTTATTTCCCGTCTCCGCTTGTTTTGTCATTTGCGACAATTGTGTCTAATTTTGTCACGTAAGCATTCGGAGGTACGTCGGTAGAATTTCTTTGGTATATTAACCCTATATTTTTATATTTTAACATAAATAGTATGTTATTGACTATGTTTTATGACGATAATGTGTATTTCATAATATGTTTTGAGATTGAGATTGTTATTATGACCTATTACAACGATAAATTATAAGTTACACTAAGATCGATTGTGTATTTCTAGTTATAAAAAATAGGAAGATTTCAGCAAAATCTCGCAACTAATGTCGCGGTATATAAAAAATATACATTTTATCATGAAAATCTTTATATTAAAATACATAATATTATAAGGCAAATTAAATATACAATTGAAGATACACTATTAATATTAGGGCTTCGAGCCAATAACTGGGCATAACTGAATAGCACGTTCGGGAGGCTTACGAAAGTGAAAAGAATAAAAGACAGTGTTTATCTTGGTTGTATGGAACCTGTTTGCGGCCCCAGGTTTGCGGAACGTGACGAGACGACCTAGCTGTAGAACTGGCCATGCCAATTGCAAATGCTGCAGTGCAAAGCGTTTTCTTTTTACTCCATCCCGAATTGAATTACATAAACATATAGACAGTAGAAAGCTATTATTGTGTTGATTTTTTTATAATCTAAGTGTAGTGTGATACAGTCACTGATAGAAAGAACCAATGTTGTTAATTACGTTCAATGTTTTTGTAAACAATGTTGGGATGCTCATTCTGGTGAGTCATCTCGTGTCTTCAAGTGCTTACCTACATTAATATCTTAAATTATGAAGATACTAATGAATCAGCATATTGTTTCAATGTATTTTTAAACATAAACAAATGTTGAATGTTTATTATATATTATTTTGGATTCATCTTAAGTACTTGAGTTGAAAAATATAGCTTCTTTTAAACGATTATAGCTGTTACAGATTTATCCGTTGAGATTTTTCCATACAGTCGCGATGACTGATCAAAGAAGCATTTAATATTTATGTTATACGACACTGCAGTGCACTATTTTAGGCTGGGCAGCCAGGAGGCGTGTCTCCGGTATTTATAAATCGCCGGGCTGACTCATGTGGCCGTCTGAAATCTACGTCTTGTCCCATATCCTCCATTCTGTTGATATTACTCATTGCGAGCGAACCCGGAATCGCACTTTCTCTATATTATATTCATTTTGTATTAATATAAATGCAAATTATTGAACCATAAATATTAGGTATAAAACACATACACGCATAAAATTAATCTGGTAACGAATTGTAATTATAAAAATATCATATCAAGGTTGTTATGTGTGTTTATCTTGTAACTATACAAGTTTCGCAAGAATGATTTTACAACGGTACTGATTAAGCAAGTCACGCATTACGAACATCTTATCAAAACCAAAACGTCCATCGTAGATGTTCTATGAAGAACTACTTGTCTGCCTAGCATATGCTTACTTAAATATTTTATGTAGTTTTTTAGCTTCACGCTTTTATCCCGCATAGCGACGTAAACAAGAAGTATCGGCCAAGACACTCCGTGCGTGCCATAGCACGGAGTGTCTTGGCCGAATTCGAGACATTGCGTGTTGAGTGGTAGACAACAACGCCGGGCTTGATCTTACCAGTACGAGGAAATGAATAAAATTTGAATATATCATTTCCCCGAATGAGAATTAAACCCACAACCAATGGTGTTCAGTCCATCCACTATGCCACAACCGGCCTCAAATATATTTAAGTACAATTTAAATAATACAAGCCAAATATTTATTTAATAACATCATATACTTTTCGATATTTCGTCTTTATTTTTACATTTGCAACATATAGTTTTTCAGTGAAAGTAAAATTAAAAAAAAAACGTTTCCGCAAGGCAAATCCAATTACAGCACATGTGAAACCTTGGTTCGTTTATATTAACCATGTTGCGTACACAGGAAGTTAACTATTAGCATTATATGTAGCCGTCGAGGAAGTGAGCTGTAGTTTATTTCCCATTATGCGATGCGATTGATGAATGGCCAGAAGTGAACATGTGTGCTTGAACAGATTCAATCCGATCCCTTTCAACTCACCCCTTTTGACTCAATAGGTACATTGATTTGAATTGGTAAATAAAACGAAAGGAATAATGCCTAATGTGCATTTCTACAATACTATGTATAGTACTTACACACATTTTTGGTATCAATTTGATAATATATCAGTTTATCTTAAGATAAATATATGAAGCAGCGAATGACTCAATGTTATTATTGTGTTCGGTAGTTGTTAATAACAAGTAGTAGAGTATTTAAAAATTAATATTATGATAATTTAAGTACCATCTTTGAATTTGTTATGCTTTGCATAAGTAACGCTTTTTAACCGTACCTAATTAAACGTTGAAACAAAATATGCAAATTATGAACGAAATCTCGTAGACATCGCAAATCAAAACGAGGGTGGTGCGGCCGATGTTTAATTATGTAAATAAATTTTCATGCGTATGAAGGAATCGTCAAACAATGCGCCAGATGAGGATAGCCCTAGCTTAAACTCATTGGTAAAGTTTGCATAAAGAATGGGCCTCGAGCCAGTTCCAAAATCAGCTTGCTTATTTTATTAAACTCACCCTTGCTGTATACAGTAAAAACATTATTGTGAGCCAAAGTTAAAAATGGTTAATATAAGTTTTATAAAAAAAAATAAGCAAAGGGCTACATACATTTTATCTACAACGTTATTGTATTCCCTCGGATTTAGGTAAAGATCTCTCGAGATTGAATACTGACAAATCCTAAATTCACCCTTAATGAGAGCTTAGTACCCTTCGTATCCGCAGGCGCGGAAGTGGGAACCCATCATCGGGTCTAATAGCGTGAACAACCTTTACCTTATTAAGAAAAGCTGATATAATTGTATACGCTACATGTACTTGCAATGTTTATCTCTGATGACGGAAGATAATAAAATTTAAATTTTAGTTGTTTTTCTATTTTTTTTTTATTAAAGCTATATTGCTCTTGTATTATTTGTGTAAGAGGCTTAGACGCAATAAGTATAACGCTATCAAATATAAAATTTAAAAAAAGTAAAATCGTTCAACAAGTTTTAATTAATAAGTGAAGAATAGAAGTAAATTTGACAATCGCTTTAAATGTTATCACCTCGTAGTATCGTCATCGTCAATTCGAGGATAATATCTCATAATATTCTTTATCCTCCCTCGCATAAACACAAACGGTCCTGGGTAATGACACCCCATCGAGGGGAAAGAACGCCTAACCGACCGTTACGGTCGCCGGATATGTGACCGCTGCATTTTATTACCACTTTACTCTGCCACATAATCGGCCTTCATGATGAAGGGCTTCTTTCCAACTAATAGTCACTTGGTATGCGTTGGCCGTTGTTCTACATGCGTGCTGTACCGTGTACTTGTACTCGCAGTTCGATTTCATTCTGTTTAAGTAATTATTTTAAAATTAAATAGTTGAACCTGCTTAAATATAAAATGCTAATTTAGATTCAAAAAAGCCTACTAAGCTAGCAATAGACTTAATGAAAATTATATTAGTCATTACTAATACATAGACGAGAAATACGTCAGTAAACTAGTATCTGTATTGTAATACAAGAAATGGTAAACGTACTAAGTCACATATTGCGTCAAGATAATACTTATAAAAATATAGTTAAGAAATCGTGATCAAATGACTTACTTACATGTATATTTTGTTACAGGTTGAGTTTATTGAGGCATATTGCACTCCACGCGACACAGCCCGCCGCTCACCACAGCGCAGCCGCCGTTCACGGGAACCGCGACGTTCGCCAGACACATCTAGATGGCGATACGATTCCCGCCGGCACAACTACGACGTTGATTCCCGACGACCGTACGAATACGAGTCGAGGAGGTACTTTGGTAGGGAATACGACGCGGATTCTGGAAGACGACCTGCTTTCGACGCGGAGTCGGCCAGGCGACGGGCTGATTACGAATCGGCTAGGCGGACTGACTTTGATCTATCTGCCCCTGAAGTATCCAGACGAAGTCCTGACAGTGCACCTGAAGGATCAGCTGATTCCCCACCAGAACCGGCTCCGTCCGCTCCTTTGAGACAAGATCGTCAATCCAGACACAGGAGTCAACCATATTACGAATCTGGTGAGTAATAATTAATATTTTGTTACAATATGGACAACGAAACTTAAATATCAGTATAATGATTACATATTTCTAATTAAAATGCACAATCTAGCTAATGTCGCCATATTTTAGTTAAATTTCATATTTTTTTAAAATATTGTTATTTCCATGTTTACTTAGTCTTATATTTAAGTGCGATGTTCAAGCTCGTCTTCAAAGAAGGTACAAAGCCTCCTCTACCATAACAATCGCGGTTGAGACTTGTTTGGGCATTGTTTCCGAGGCGGCATCTAGTCCTGTCCGGTTGTAATGAAAAGAAAAAAACGAACAATATACCTCGTTACACACATTCTTGGGGTAGGTTAATTAACTCGTTCACATTTTTTGTACTTTCAAAGTAAACCATGTCAGAATAGCTTTCGACGAACTCATATGCTGAGAATTGGCTTCAAACATATTTTTAACGACAAATATAATTTTTTCAATGATATCTTGTACATCTTATATTTAATCAAGCATAATGAGGAAAGCCACAGAACATTCACAATCAGGCCGGTGGTAATAAAAGCTAGGCACTAGGCATCGGCAACAATGGCAACTTTTAATCAGCCCTTTTTGTGCTAGTTCGTCCGTCTAGACTGGGAAAAATGTCCCGACGTAATAATAAACAGAGACTTGTGATTGCAATGTTGTTTATCTACTGAAAAGTGTTAATTATCTTAATTAATACTGCTTATCCTAAATGGTATTCGCTAATAAGAGAAATCCTATACATTAAAACTAGTCTATGTTGATAACTGTTATAAATAGAACACATTGCGTGTGATATATAATGTTTTTTGACCTACGTTTGAAATATTGCGTGACGATAAGTATTTAAAGCAATAGTGACTCAACGGTAAGGCGCCTAATAGCTGCAATGAGCAGATTGTAAAATAAGTTGAATTCTAAACCGTCACCTTAACATTACTTCAAACGTTCTAGAACGACATTTAACACGTTAATCGCTGCAATTTAACAAATTTCGACTCGTGAGGGCCCATGTCCATCCACGCGGAAAAGCAATTACCTCACCTAATGATGTCACTTTGCAACACTCAGTTGTAATAGACAATTTGCACTTTTAGTATTTGGGTACATATCATTAGAACTTTAAGTAATAAGTCAATATTGCCCAACTTTTACTAAAATTTTGAATTTCATTATGAAGACGTATTTAAAGATGCAAATGAATATTTGTCGCAGCTTGAGGCCTTAAATCCAGACTTTTTTGTGTTTAACATGCATTCATAGGGACTGCCTTTGTTGCGCGAACCAAGGAATTCTCATTAGGCTATTTCTGCGTGCCTTTGAAATAACGTTAACATCGTATGCACGAGTTAAAGGGGATTTATTGCATTAATTAACCTTAGCGTAGTAAGGGCACTTCTGTTAAACAGAACATGTAAAGCATAGAAACTTCAAACATGTGTATACTTGAATAAACAATGAAGTTTAAACATAAATAATAATAAATAAAAAATGCATGTGCTGTCTTGGCAAAAATTGCGAAATTTAAAAGAAATTAAAAGTTGTTGAAAGTTTAAGAAGCGTCTTAGCTGGAAAAACATCAATAAGATTTACTCAGGTTTTTATAATAAAAGGGGAACATTTCGCCATTCTTTATGATCGACTGCGTTCTTGAAGATCGTGAAAGTACAATTCCGGACGCTCATTTAAACGACGCCACTTGAGACTAACTGCGGCCTCAGACTTACGGAACGTTTGCGAACCCGTTTCTAGCTTGTTACCTTTATTTTATCTCTTAAATATATTCCAATTTTATAGTGACTAAGATAGTTTCTTTATACTATTTTGTTATCACATATTGAAAAATATCTAATGTCTATTTTTGTTTCAGAATCAAGTTCGGAGGATAGATCATCATCCAGCGAAGGAGAAGAAGACGAATTTGGAGAATTCGATCCATTTGCAACAGCACCGTCCTTGCACTCCCCCGATAGTGGGCGCTCCGACCCGCGTTACGCTAACGCCCCACGTAGGAATCCTAGTCCCTATTATTACGGTGACTTGTTTAAAACTGCTCCGCCACCTCCAGCAGCACCCACTATTTCTTCTACTTCGTCACGTGGACCCAGATATAGGAAATCGGCGAGCCTTGACGCGCCGCACGTTGCTCAAAGACCTAATCTGCCTAAAAGATTTTCAGTGGCAGAAGATGGTTTTCGTGAGCTAGAGCGATCATCATCATCGTCCGGCGAGAGTGCGTGGATGCCGCCAAGGCGTCGTGGGCGCGACGCAGCCGGCTGCGCGTGCGCCGCGCCCGAAGATGTAGAGGAGCATACTTCTCGTAGCGTGTTTTACGTGCCAGCGCCATTGCCACGCTGGCCACAAGAAATGACAACGCGACAGATATATGAGACAGCCTTTGACTGTAAAATTGCACGTTCTGATGATGACTTGGATGATTTTGATCGTGTCAGTAACCATCCAGCTCTTTTACAAGCTGAAGAACGCAAAGTTATTTCATCTGCGTCATCCGCATTTGAAGCCGTTGAGCGAAGCGAACCGGATTACAAAGGTCGCCGTAAGGTGACTATGAAAACTGATAGCGTTCGGCGCTCAAAGATTCCTACAATCCGACAAAAGAGAGAAAATGAGAGCAATGCTTCGGCATTATCTGAAGAATTGGAAAAAGTACACATTGAAGAAGAAGATCGAACATCTACATCTCAATTGCCATTACGCGGATATACGCCTTCACCGCCATCAACCGCGCCATTACCGACAAAATTTCAACAGAAAGATGGTTCCGCGATGAATAGCATAAAAAGTGCCCCAAACTTGCCTCAGACTCAGCCAGCACATCCTCGTCTTAAAGACTTGAGGTTGCCTGTAAAATCCCTCCGTGCGCGGGATACTCCGACTAGTAGTGATGCGAGCATGACAGATGTCAAAGCTTCAGTATCGACTGAACTAGATGTCGGTCAACGCTTAAGAGATTCCAGTCGCGAATCTCGCGATGGTGATGATGAAAGAGCTCAATCAAAAGACGGTATTTTTTTAGAGATTAAGGGTCGACCCACTTCCGATTCTGACACACCCGAACTGAATCGGTACAAGGGGCCAAAGGGGGTCGGCCCTATAATGGAATTCAAAGGAAGGCCTGGCGTTGCTCGCCCGCGGCGAAAATATTCGAGCACAGAAAGCATGGCGACTAGCAGTAGTGGTGGTAGTATGGAGTCTCTTAGGAGCAGCAATAGTGAAGGAGATCGTAGCAGTAGCAGTTCTGAAAGTCGTCATTCTTCATCTCTAAGTTCTCACAGCTCGGATTCGGGAAACGTCCCTTTCATTAAATCGCATCACATGCAGCTATCGGGGTTTGGACACCATCCGACTAAATTGCATATTTTAAGCCCTATATCAGACAAATCTTCTCAAGAACCGGCATCAGAGACGTCCGACAACAATAAAAATAATAATTCCCAAAAGGTATCTCCCGAAGATGCTGAAACGGGAAATACAACATTGCAAACTACTGTAGAAATTTTACCTAAACCTAAAAGACGAGCTTTACAAAATAGAAATTTATTGAATCTTACATTCAGGCATTCAACTCCTGGAGATACAGAAATACAGGGATCCGATAGTGGTATATCAATTCACTCTAGAGAGGGAGTTGATTCACGTAATGCTTTTATTAACTTCAAAAACAGTAATACTGAGGAGGAACGTAAGGACGATGCTGTAGATCTTTCAGATCTTCCTTTTGATATGCCAAAGTTACGAAGACGTCGTGCTGAAGCAGAAGTTGATTTACGTACTTTGCCGTTTGATATGCCTAAACTGCGACGAAAGCTGCGCGGTCAATCGCTGCAATTAAATAGTGATTTCGGAGAAGCTATGTCTAACGCTTCCTCAAGTCAAAGCGTCCAAGATTTAAATCAAGGTGAGTGATACATTTTTAAATTTAAATATTTTTTTACGAAATGTGCATTATTCTAATTATAAATTAAAAAGCAGAGTAATTATTAAATATACTCAGTGTTATGGTTACAATTTGCTTTATCAAAAATTCCACACAACTTTTCTTTTATGCATCAAAATCTAAATCCACTCTCTCCAATCGAATTATGCCGGAGTCTATTATGTCAAAAGGTTCTTACATGTCAATTGTATAAGAAAGAAATCTGTAAAGGGTCCGTCTTGTCCTATCTTTGCGTATCGTTTGTAACTCGCAGTGACTTGTACGAAATTATGCCGATTAAGACATATGACTCTAGACTCTTGTGCACATGCCCGCCCTCCTTATATTTAATTTTCTTGAGTGCTTTTTGTGGGAAGTTTTCTTTCATAGACTGGGCAATTTGTAACCGTACATTTGAGTTAAGAGTAGATAAGTAGCGATTTGACATTAAATAACCTTTGACATTTTATACAGTTTTAGTTTTAACCAACATGACTCAGTGTATTATTCGACGAATTTATTGCGCGTAACACGAGCTTATCATAATAATTATTTAGACGTTTCAACAGTTAGGAATGTAAAAATCTATCTTTTGAGAATATATATAATATAAATCTTTTGAGAAAGTTTTATACCCATCTAGTTGGAATTTTATTGGTTATATTTAGTAATTAATATATTTATTTAGATTTCTTAATATTTTATAAAAAATTTATTTTAGGTAAGCATCGTGAAAAGTTGACGTTAAACTTCGATGGCAGTGCTGGTACTGGGAGCTCTAAGGGACTACATTTGAATTTAGGGCCCATAGCCCCTCCACGGGATTTGGTTGACGCGACTCTTCCACTAGACCGACAAGGGTAAGTTAATATATAAAACGGATAATATTTAGAAGTATTTAATTATAATATAAATTATTAAATCATATTTCTATTTATTATTTATATGAGATATTATTTAAACTTATGCCCATCGTGAGGCATTTTCTATATGAAATATCTGTACGTAAAAATTAAAATATATAAATATACATTAAAAAAAAGTTAATAATCTATAAAATTAATTTGATATTTTTTATTTTTAGGTGGTATCATGGAACGTTATCGCGTTTGGAAGCTGAGAGTTTACTAAGAGATGCGGATGAAGGCGCATTCCTAGTAAGGAACAGCGAATCCGCTAAACACGACTACTCGCTTAGTTTGAAGTGAGTATATTTTCATTTAAAAGAATTATATAATATTTAGCGCTATATTTTATATATTCATTAAGTCAAAACAGACTTAAATTTTTAATTCCATAAGTTTTTATATCACTTATGTTTATTTTTTTGATAACCAAATTATTCAAATCAAATACAAAACGCAATGTTGACTTACCCACTCTGAACGCAATGTCGCGACTTTGGGTTTCAGTCAACGGAGTGTCTTGACACTAGGTTGTCTCTGACTGTCCTATTATGCGGGAAAAATCTTAAAGCTGCATTCCATTCTCGTCCAAACTATATATAAATAATAATAAAAACAATTTTCACTTTCCAGGTCTACCCGTGGGTTTATGCATATGCGCATATGTCGTGGTGGGGACGGCTACACACTCGGAGGAGCGGCGACTGCTTTTCCCACTGTACCGGCTCTCATGCGACACTATGTAACTGCCCAGCGTCTACCTGTCAGGGGCGCTGAGCATATGGCTTTATCTACACCATTGCCCGCAGTTATGCTCTGAATGACCAATTTAAGAGGAATTTATTGAAAATTCCCTTGGCATTATCAAGCATTTAGTTTTGTGGGTTAGGTGGTGAAGCCTGGAAATGGGAACATTGAATTCGGATACATTTTCGTAGATTGCTTAAGAGATGACATACCGATGCAGTTACCCTTTACCGGAAGGTATCAGAAGTTTTTTAACATATGTCTTTGTAACACTTTGCATTTAGACTTTGAGTTGAAGCTCAAATAGACAGAAGATGACACTTAAAAAGGTAAACTTAAACAAGGCCACATGTATATAAGACGCAATCTTTGAGTTTTGTGTCAAAAACATTTAAAACGTAAATATAGCAGTTATTTATTGTATGTGTATAGTTTTAGTAACCAGTGAATAATACCAAAGACCTAGTATAGGTGTAGCTATATGCTATGGGGCTTGCAGAACTGTTCGCTCGGAGTATA
The DNA here is from genome assembly GCA_032432895.1 of Dryadula phaetusa. Classification (NCBI taxonomy): domain Eukaryota; kingdom Metazoa; phylum Arthropoda; class Insecta; order Lepidoptera; family Nymphalidae; genus Dryadula; species Dryadula phaetusa. The sequence goes on from JAOYRS010000061.1 coordinate 529,549, forward strand.
ATATAACTCTAAGAGTACGCCTACTATTATTAAAATGCTTCAATTTTAACGCTTAATTTCGAAGAATGATGAAATAAAAAATCGCCAAACGTTTGTATCTGATCAATACATTATCATCCAACGATTGACATTGATTTTAATAATATGTAAGCGTTAACTCTGATTTTTATGCTAGTCCCAATATCGCAGTAACATTTTATTGATATATAAATTTTCATATATTGAGTTCCATAATAACATTAGCATTAATCATTTGTGTATCGAAGTAGTTTTGTTTACAATTATATTTACTCATCGTATCATTACAAATTAGTTCTTTAAATAAATATTTTGTACCTATGTATGTGACGTAACGCAAATGATAACAATAAACTAAAAGTATCGGTCGAAAGATCAAGCAAAAATGTAAACATTTAATCTTAATTATGAATGCAGCTATATGTAAAAAGGCCTAAAACGAATTGCTTAATTTAAGTTGTTTTATCATGTTGAATTTTTTTTATTTAGGTACGCCTGAAAGCTTGTGTATGCCAATGTAATGGTCCAAACGAGGTCAACTATATCAAAATGACTTTCATTAAATAAAACTTGTAAATTATGGTTATATTTAATCAGAAACGCAATGTTCTGAATCTTATATTTCAAAGCGAAAGGTTCATATTTGTCTAACAATTTCTCTATGACTCATCGGCTATAAAGTCACGAAAATCGTATCGATTTAAATACAAACTGGTACACGAGTCGCGATACACCTACGGTTTTAAGCAAGTATTTATTATCTAGAATATGTAATAGTAATATATTAAGCATCGAATCATTCGCACTTAGAATACAATAGTTTTTCATAAATTTGAGCTTAGAATAAGTACAGAGTACAATCACATTTTGTAATACATAGTTCTTTAATAGTCCATGTTACGTTACTTAAGACGCGTAGAAATTATTCATTAAACTAGATACCATTTTGATACGGCTTTCATACTATTTATATAAAACTTAGTGTTTCAATCTTAATGTAGTCAACCCTGGACACGTCATTAAATTACGAGCATAGACAAATAATGCACATGTTAAGTAAAATTCACATTGACTTATTTATATTTTTTGTTATATTAGATTTAAGTAGTTTTTAAAGTGTTTATGGGCCCCTGGTATTTATAATCTGTAGCTAAGTTTGTTCTTTCCAACTGTCACTTTCTTTTCATTGCACAATTTTGGCGGGAATAGCAATAGTTGATGTAACTTAAATACAATCGTGAATTAATTAATTATCTGTATGTGTAATAATTGTTATGTTAATTTATTATAATTAAAACTTAAACCGCCCAAGTTGTACGTAATATATACGGACTAATGGCATTTAAACGGAAGTGACAGCGAAGTAAGGTATCAGCTATTATTTTTTATAGTTATTTCTGTGATTTAGTTTGATATGATAAAACGCCAAAAAAATTAGTGTTTAATTGTAAAATCTTATGTGGAATAACGCTTTATTGATTATTTTGTTCAAACTAGACGTAACATTTTTAAAATACCGTTATTTACATTCATGTTGACCTTTTCAAGAAAATAATAAAATGAAGAAATGAAAGAGAAATCTCTAATTGTACGTCTAGTTGTGAACTCAATATAAATATTGCAACGTGATCTCATATTCTTCCCTGGATGCTTCAGTTACCTTAGACTTAATTTCGATTAATTTGTACCTGATTTTGAAAGCTAACTATGTTTGAGACTTAAAATTACGTTTTAACAGATTTATTTTGTTACTATGTAGACAGTAGTAATAACTGTAGTTGTGTATGGAACGAGCGAATTTCTATGTACGTGAGATATTGTACTTTAACCACCGCAAAGCAGCTTGTGCAAGCGTGCAACTAATTTTTAATATATTAATATAAATTTATATTAATAAGCGGGCAATTTTTATATGAACAAGGTGAAAATACGTTTGCCTCTACAAACAATTCAGTATCTTTGGATTTGAAAAATTATTTAAATGGATCCCTCGCATAATGGTTGGCATTTCTATACAAATAATTTTTCATGTTTTAATTATGTACATAAGTACATTACTATAATGAGTTTTTTCTTGTTCATGTATTTATTTCCTTTTGTATTTTACGTAGTAAGTGCATATTGGAAGGTAGAATAATAAATTCCTGTTGGAAGTTTTGAAGTGTCAAAATTTTTTCAAGAAACGATGTATGTAGGTTCGGGTCGTACGTTAGGTAAAATTATAGCTTATCGTAGTTATAATCAATTATAATTTTTGAAGGTGTAGTTTGAAATGGATGATAAAATAAAAAAAAATTATAATAAAAAATTAACTACTTTTATTTTATAATACCTTTATTATCTTGTTGCTTTGGATTTCGAATAATATAAGTAATAAGATTGTCTTGAAATATCTATTACTATAGGAACTTAGTTAATTCTAATTCCTTTATTATAGTCGATTAAACCATTGCATCTTGGGCAATGAATCTGTGTACAGAACAAACATATTTTAGTATGTTAGTTATACATATAAATGAAATCCCCAAAGGACCATCTTGAACCCACAACTTAAAAAAATAATAGTTCTGTAACATTATTATTATTACTATTCATCTATATTAAAATGCAATTTAACGATAATACACTAATTTAGCTATAATATCTAATCTTTGTAGATAAGATTAAACTATAGTAAATCGCTTTAATTAATATATAGCTGTATGGTTTTTTAATCCCTTTAAAAAAGGATTACGTGATTATTATTCTTACTGTGAATTATTTACCATAAAATTCTGCTTTTTCCTTATAGAATTATTTGAAAATAAAATACTGCGAAACTGTTTCTTTCACGGTAATAAACTTTTGTCTGCATTTTAGTTTGTTTACTTAGGTTGTACATATAGCAAGAATTTAGATCTCAGTAGATATTTAGGTTACAATAGATGACAAGTGGTTTTAATATACAACAAAATTAATTACATATACCAATGTATCGATTATTTTCGGCTGATCTGATAAGGTGTAATGGGTAGGCCACGCGTAATCAGTAGTTGTATGTTTTATTAAAACAAATAAACTTTTGGTTTTATCTGCTAGGGAATAACAATATACTTCATATTGTTGTTTTCTTAGTCTCTTTGCATTCTTTTTGTTCTATTAATTCTATATTTTCACAAAACTATGTAGAATAAAATATTTTAAAAAGCGCCATCTATATGAAGTAAGATCAGTTTAGTGAGAAGCTAAACTTGAGGGTGCGTGAGGCGCATTTGAAAAGTTACAATTATTTTAAATGAAAACTGTAGATGTCGCTATAATAAAAAGATTAAGAATAAGAAATAATGAAACGATCCCCAGAATTTCTTTTTGTTACCTTGTAACTAAGATACAAATTCCTTTATTTACATATCTATACCTGATCATATGGCTGATGACCTACAGATATTGAATGGATCAATAAATTTAAACGTAAATTACTGTGTTTAAACTTAATTCCACATAAAAAAAATATTTGTTTGTGAATTATATACAAAAAATATAAATATACTTTATATAACTACAAGTAATATTGTTTGTAGCATAATGAATTACGTGAATTTGAAAACAGAATCAATTCTAGCGTGTAAATAGCAAGACCTGGGGAAAGCATTCGTGTCACGAAATCTAGATTGTATTGACAGCTGCCAAACAAATATACCCTGCCTTTGAAGTTTGAATGTCTAGTTGTTAGTAGAAATGAAGTTACTGCTACGTATGTAGTTTCCAAATTGTAATTCAGTTATTTTGATTTGGCAACGCAGAGATTTCACGCATTCAAAATACTATTAGGAAAGATATAAATTCTTAATTTTATTTTTATTTGTAGCTTCATGCTTTATCTAAGTCGGATAGCCAGAGATAACAAAGCGCCAAATGTCATAGTTTTCTGCACACTAGTTTCCCTTTGCCATTGTCATTAACCAAACAATTAGGAAGAAATTCCCATAACCAACAAGCACAAAGTTCCTTCAATATTTACAATTAACGGCACACAGAAACAAACAGCCCTACAGATATATTGGACGTTGGACGTTGGATTATTTAAACATTTTTTTCTTAACTTATCTTACACAAAGAAATTACACAGTTATCTAACTAATTTATCGGAAACCTCCGACGACAGCAGCAGCAAAAGAAATTGAAGGAGACCTCAAAACTATGTGTTCTAAAAAACTCATGGTCTAGATTATCTTTCGTCGGTAATATATAGAAATATGTCTAGCTGCCATTAAAATATTTTCCAATCTCATTACAGATTTGTACTGTAGATGTTTGAAAATGTCATATTTGCCGAACACGATATACCGATATACCGATACCGATATATAGCGTGGGGTTTCTCACGCTATCGGTTATAAAATACCATCAACAGACTCAACTTTCATAATCATATAAATAACTGAGACGACCCGAAACAATTTGGTTTCAGAGAATAGTCCGAGGTTCGCGCCCTATATTTAGCAATAGCTAAAATAAAATTAGCAAAACAACTTTTCTTGACAGTTTGACTTGACATCAAAGCAGCAGCCTTTAATAAGGCGTAGTAGCTAGCCTTCTTTATAAGACCAAAACAGATTAAATATTCCAAAACTATATTTATAGTAAAAAAAAAACAAGTAACGTTGAATGTTTACAAACACATCGACCACTAAAAATCATGAAGAAATTAAAAGCTCTATGCTTGGACCAGGTTTTTGCAATCTCATTTTAGATTAAATCCTACAAGGCAATTTTCCACTGGGTTGTTACATACAGGCTTTTACTAATGACCTCCACTACGGAGTGAAAGTTTACAGTGTTAATAAAAATATGGATTGTGGTACGAATATTAAATTAACATTTGGACCGGAAAAAAACATTTTTTAAAAAGCTAAAAAAGCATTATCTTATTTAAACTGCAATGTACTTAAACAATAAATCCAAGTTATAATGTTAGAACTAGTAATTAAAAACTTTCTCGGACCCTAATAAGACGTTAATAGCCGGAGACCTATTTATTAGCTACAATGAGCTAGGAGCTCATAGAAACTGGCAATAAGTAAGATTCGTAAGAACTACAGTAGGTAGCCGATAGAATATTACTTTAACAAAATACTGATGAGAAAAAAATAATCTAAAGTATATTATACCAAACTCGTTTTTCATGAAGCCTAGTGCCCAGCATGAACTGGAATCTCTTATACTAACACTGCAAAATGCTATAAACATTGTTGATTAATGCTCTTCTGAAGAACACCTAGGATGTTATTGTTTTGCCTCTCACTGCTATATTTAATCAAAGTCTCTTGGCTAGGATATTGGAACTTGGAAGATGACTTGCATAACGAAATTTACTTGCTTGCTTTCTTTGCTAACAGTTTTCTGAAAACTGCTTGAAAAAAGTGATAAGTCGAAGACTAAACGGATATAACGATGAGAATAACTTAATTTTGTAATTTTAAGTTAGATGCGGTATCTCAGGTTATTTTGTTATTATGCATAAAACATTTTGTGAAACTAAATAAAGATTGTAACGATACAAATATGATCAACCATACAAACTATTAACGAGATTAGAAGTTATGTTAAGAACTTAAAAGAGCGTAACACCGTTTCATATAAAAAATATCCATAGCTTTGACTCTTCAGTATTCCACAGCATAACATAAGTTAGATAAATTTGTAAAATTTAAGAAAAAAAATCAAGGGAACATGTGACTTTTGCCAGCAATATGTTAAAATTTTCTTTTATAGTTTTTCACACTTTATAATATATTACATATACAAAATAACACAATTTTTAGGCTAAATTAAATAAAATCTTTTATTTGAATTAGTATTTTACAAAAGTGAACGTACATTTTCACAGAATTGTGATATAGAAAACTAATTAATAGATTTGTAGGTTAAGGATTAAAGACATGTCTTTTAAAAGGAAATTAAACATCAAGGTTATAGACAGTTTAATTTAAAGGATGTCTGTTATAACGGTACGCCGAGCTATTTCTTATTCCGTTAGATCAATTTACTCACAAAATTGTGTTTAGATTTAATTTGCTCTATACTGCTAACTAAACCAATACATTGACTATAAGAACATTGACTGTGTAATGTTTATTATACTTACACAATATGTTTATTTGATATAATACTTCAAATTATTATTTTAATTATTGTTAGTCTCTAGAATTCACAGAGAGTGAAGAACTAAATGTCTATGCTCTGAAGTATTCACAACATCGTAGAATATGGGTTGTGTATGAAGAATAAAAATATATTGCTTATTTTTCACAGTTTCATTATAAATTACATGGGGGTTAAGTTAGTGTGGCTGTCCTGGTGTTGTGGGACAGCGATTGCACAGATTGCTACTCAGGTAAGAAATATATTTAAAATAATAGCGCGGCGTTGAATTCCGTCTCTTAAAACATATATCTCGAATTCAAATCGTTTAAGATCTTCAAATGATATTCAAATTAAAATCATAATATGACGATCAGCACTTAATAACAAGTATCTACTTTCAGTGTTTATTTTCCTACGCTTCAGGATGTGTAAATTCAAATGCCTACTACACAACCAAAATAAAAATGGTTTTGGCTTCTAATATATAAAAAAAAAACATATTTCAATTTAATCTTACATCGATAACCGAATCACCGTCACGTGCACTCGTCCCACATTTCAGTCAAACGCAGATGGATACCCATGTCACGAAATTATGGAAGTGACAGCATTCGGGCGACAAAGAGTTTAAATGAAATATGTTATCCTTTATGAATAAATTAACTTTCAGATTATAAATGATAAAATAACCATTGTAAAGACAATATCTGACTTACTTTTTTCATTCCTCTTTTTTTAGTAAAATTATATAATATTCCAAAAGACTAGGAAAACAAAGCGTGGCGATGAGTTCGCCACTCAACGAATAATGTTTCGATTTCAGGCGGAAAATAAACAACGCAGTGTCTTGACACTAAGTTGTGTCTGACTTCTACTGACTGTCTGCTTATACCTTAATATTTTTGATTCTCGTTTGTTTTGAGCTGTTATTAAAATAACAGCAACAAACATATATTAACATAAAGCTTAACGATTTGAATGTTTATTTATCTTTGTGTAAGGAACGGTGTTTTTAATTTACACTAATAAAAAGCAATATAAAATTAATACATTTAATATATTCAAGAAGGCTAGCAAGACACAGCGTGCCCTTGAGTTCCGCCACTTAACTTGCCATGTCTCGAATTCGGCGGAAAGTATAGCTGGGAGTGTCTTGATGCTAAGTACTTTATGTTTTGTCCACCCTGATATGCCAGTGTGTCTTCCCTGATATAAAAAGAAACCTTAGTAATTAAATATTTTTTTTAAATATAAACAGAAAATATGAAAACCATAGTTTTTTTAAAGTCACTAGTAATAATAAGGTGAATAATTTATTCATTACAGCAGGTAATTACTATAAGGTACTTAAGACCGATATTTTCAAACTAGGTCGTCCGCATGTCGTAACCAACTTACCCATAATAGACATGGGAATAAATGACCTAATAATAGATTAACGGTATTAGATGCTTGGTATACAACATTCATCGTTTTATTGATTCTTTTTGAATAAAGACACAATTTAGAAGAAATATAAGTTTTTAATAGCTAAGGTACTTAAGCTTTTGTAATCAGTGGCGATGCTTATAGTATACAAAATGCTTATAAGCTAACGGTTTAGAAAAGGAATTGACATAGCTATATAATTCATCAATATATAACAATAAATATACAATATACACTATAGCGGTCTTCGTGGCACTGTGGGACTGCGTCTGACTTTAATCGGGATTGGCTGTGAGTTCAGATTCTCACTCGGAGAAATGATCATATTTAATTTTTTTCTCATATTTCCTCTATGGTAAGGCAATATGCGGGGTTAGGTTCGCCACTCGACATCCTATGTTTCAATTTTGGACGGAAAACAGTCAAAGGAGTGTCTCGATATTAGGTTGTCTCTGATTGCACTGCTATATATAGATAAAGCTTGAAACTGCTTATTATGTTGTGAAAGATTTGCGCTAAAAATTAAGACCAGAATATCGTGACACTAGATTTACTCTTATTTTTAAATAAAAAAGAAAGATATACATGGAGATAAAAAGAAAATCGCGTCGTATCACATACGGGAATAACATAAGTACGACAAATGATAGTATCCCTTCACAACGCAACAAGGGTCTCGAAAGCCTGCGGCAATAAGTAACACGGTAAAATATTGTAACTCTTTTATCTTTATACTAAAGTACGTGCGAACTTTTGAGAAGGCTACACTTGACATGTTAGCTGTATTGATTGTTATTATTTAACAAAAATCTAGTTAATTTTAAAGTATAAAGTTAATTTTAAAACTTATCTTTTTTCAGACGATATACTTGTAATTATGGTAAATATGTTATGTAAAATATTAAAAACGTCTCAAAAATATTATCATAATAATTAACAATATTATTATTATTAAATTATAATTATTAAAAAATACTTTAAATCCTATGGCAAAATTTATTTTCAAATTTAAGATAGCTTTAGCATTACTTCATAATTATTGGATTAGTTATTTTTTTTATTAACATAAGCATGGTGTCTCAGATAATGAGAGTTTAATCAATAAATAGGGAACTTGGCTTCTTATGTTCCTAAGTCCCCAAGTTAGGGCAGAGGGCATCAACAGTGACTCTACACTGTGATCGATTTAGAGGGCAACAATTATTTTCGCTCAATGTCTTGGCTAGGCTTGGCCTCTTCACCTCATCCAAAAGTAAACGTCTGCTGCAGGTCTGCTTGGGACGGCCACGTCTACGCTTTCCTTGAGGATTCCAATTCATTGCCGGCTTCGGGCTCCGACGAAGCGCATGGCTAATCCAGTATCACGTGTATGATCTGATCTGCTGATCGATCGGTGTTTCTAGACAAAGTTCTCGAAGTTGTTGGTTAGATATTTTCTTGCGCGACTAGTTGTGGGTTCGATTCCCACTCAAGAAAATTATTTTCAGTTCTACTTACTTAGCACGCAATTACTCGATTTTGGGCGAGAGCAGTCAACAGAGTGACATTGCGGGATAAAGCGGGCAGCTCCAAATAAACGTTGATTTTATTGTCATACTTGTATAATAATATTTTAAAAATAGTAAAATATTTAAACTCTTTTTGGGTTTACGTTAAAGTTTAGATGCAAAGTTTAAACTTGGGCCTCGTTATTTTCTTGTGTAAACATGACTTTTCCTTTGTAAGTAGATTATTTTGAATGCTTCACTAATACAAAGTAACATAAGTAACACACAAATTAAGATTTTAACTCATTTGAGTAAAAAAGTTTTTTAAGTTTCATGTTTTTATCCCGCATGGCAGGGTAGACAGGAAATATCTAGTGTCCCAATTCCTAATAAAGGCATGTTGAGTGGCAGAATTCAACACCGCACTTTGCCTTCCTTTAGCGAGGAAATTAAAATAATTTAAATACAATCATCCTTCCGAGTGAGAATTGAAACCACAACCGATTATGTTTACAATCAGACTCTGTCCCACTACGGCACGGCCAGCCTCAGTTTAAATGATATAGTTTTTTACGATTTATTTTAATAAGTTATCTTAAATATAAATAGTTGAATTAGATAATTATGGAATGTGTTTTTACTTGAAATCATTATTTTTTTTTTACACTTGTTTATTGTTTATTTGAGGACACAAAAAAATATTATACAATATTGCAGTCAACGCAATCAGTTGATCTATTTTCTTTTTTCATCTTGTTAAATAAGTTAAGTTGAATCATTTCCAACACAAGTATCTTTACTTACTAACTGGAAAGTCTCAACATGTAAAATATTTTATTGAATAAATAAATATTTTTGTAAATATATTACAACTATAGCAGGTGATGTTTAAGACACTTATTTCTATAGCAACGTGTGTCCGTACATAAGTGTATATTAAACTTTTAAAGGTGTATAAAATTTATTTGGTGTTAAATTTTCATGTAAACTTTACTGAGCCATATTATAAAAAAATATCGTAATAAAAGTTTTCTTTAAGCTTAACGCTCTCATCACAAAAAACAAACTTTTTGTAAATATTTATTATATTCTTTATTCCACATTATAAAATATTTAATTTTCGATCCATAAATCATTATATTAACAACCTTAGTAAAGGCTTAATGATTTTAGGCGGTTTTTTAACTTATTTTTGAACTAACTAGTTGTTAATTTAGAAAGAAAGAAGTTTGAAATACACAAAGGTTTTATATTGTTCGCAAGTTCATTTCGCTAAAAGTCAATTTGTTCACCTATCGACATATGACGTAGCGTAGTTCGCAAAAAATAAAAGGTTTTTATAGTAAAATGAATCGAATAGATCTGACTATTCGTTGAAGCTAGCACAAACCTTTCAAGTAACCAAAAGTCTACGAAATATTTATTTCTTCTATTTAATTTAAGCTTCTATAAAAGTTGTTACAACTTTTATTTAAGATGAAGTATATTTATTGAAAAGACCTTTATTTTATTGAAAAAGTTATATTTTTATAACTTGTTTGATACAGTTATAACGAAAAATTCTTATTACTCTATAACATAATAGATATATAAGCTAACATACGTCCTTTATGGTTTATGTATTGCATCAAATGACTACGTATACGTATACGTAAGTATACGTTAGTACTTTAAACCTTACCTCCTTGTTAGAACTGTTAGAACTGTCATATCATATATAAATACATATATAATAATGAAAAGTATATGAAATTTAATAGTAAATTTACTTAAATACATCTCATACAAAGTATAAAGCAATATAGCGTATAGAGGTAAATGCTTTCGAGTCTAACCTCAAGCTTATAATTTGTGGTTGAAGTTTATATTTAATTATTTATTACCACAACTAAAGTCCGCAATTGTTAGACTATATTATTAAAATTACCTACATTTTCATAGACTTTATAATAATTTAAACGTATGAGATGAATTTTAATACGATCACGAATATGATAATTTAGTGCTACTACTCAGATATAGACGAGACAATATACGTGATAACACTACAGATATGAGATTTTATACCGAAGTGGTTATAATCTTACTAATATAAACTGACTGTTATATACCATAAACACTCACATGGGATAGTATAAGTCGACTATAAATATTCACCTAAACTCAAAGAAAAATCTTAAAATCCTTTTTTTGAATTTCTTTCAGATTTATATTTTTCAAATACTCCATTTAGTTAAAAGTATTCTACATTTATTTGTATTTTTTTAATAATTATTTTCATAATTGCTATCACATTGTCACAGATGAGATAATAAAACTAGAATTTATTAAATGCCCACTAAATTCTTATTTTACATGGTAAAATATTTCTATCTTATTTACAATATTTCTCTTCTAATTAATTGTCTAAAAGAGCAAGGCTCCTCAAACACATCAAGCTCATTAAAACTAGGACCTGCTCTTAGATGGAAGTCCTCCACTACTTCTACCTGCTTTTAATATTATTTTTTTAATTTTTTGCTATGTATGCGGTGCTCTTCATCTTAAAAAAATCACAATAATTAACGATAGAATGTGATCAGAAAGTTCATAGACACCATAATTCCTTGGCTTAAAAAGACTCGTATAAAAGAAAGAAAGACTTCTTTTGTACTGCAAGAGTTAAACCGTAACTTGGAATCAAAATCCGGCTTTGTATATCATACATACATGTAATTCCATATTATAAGAATATTAATACAAAAATGTTATCACGAGATTCAGATTATGAGATAATAGTTAAACAAGTTGTAAATTTAGCTTCAGAATGAAAAGAGTGTTAAATGTCGTAAAGCGATAAATAATTTTATAATATGTAAGATGTTTAATAATGTGCCGTGTGATTCCGGCTTAGAATATTATCACCCTTGTATTGGTGGTGTCGTAAGAGGCGACTAAAATACGTGTGGTAGAGTCACGTTGACAGCGATGGCATTAATGGCACAGACTGACTAGATCATTACTACCCCTGACATTTAAAACCGATGTTTAGTAATGGCTTTATGGTGTTGTGTTTTGTATTAGGTAATGCCAGGTGCCGTCGCCCAAACTCCTCTCCTTCTCCCAAAAATAAAAGCGGCACTTGAAGATATTTTAACCCAAGAGTGTACCAGCATCGTTGATGCTGGAGAATCCCTCCTTAAATTTTTAAGCTCAGGCCGCCCTTGGCAGTGCAAAGCACCGCGCAAGAGCCAAGGCAACGAAGCGTTCGTTCCTCGGCAGCCCTTTCCACACTCATCGTGGATTTTTATAACATTGGGGGTCTACATTATTATTATATTAGCCGTATTATATCTGACGAAGACTCAAATTACCCAACCAAGCGACATAGCCTATCTCCAATATCCCGGGTACAAAATAGAGCATAATTTAATTGACCGTTACGCCGGGGTCACTGTGTTCGTGAGGGAGAACCTGAATTTTCATCAGGATCTGTCTACCATCTGTCTTAGTATTGAATCGGATGATCTCGTAAGTATCTACGCAGACTTGTACAGGTCAAACAGTGGTAAAGCAGAAACAGATCGACTTATGGAGCACATGCAATCGGCTATTGACGATGGGCCGATGGGCTTACAATCAAGCACCATCGACTACTCAGGGAAGGCTGCGTTTGACTTTGCTGTGGCAAAAGAACTGTCGCAATTGGTTAATTCGCCTACGCGAGTCTCAGATGTGGACAGCAACAATACTTCCTTACTGCTACTATACTTCACATCCAGAAAAGTATCAGGTTAAGGGCGATGCCCCTTTGGTATCTTCTGAACACTGCCTGATACGGGGTGTAGTGCCTATTAAATGTGGTAGTTGCAGAACACTCGCAACCCGTCGCGTTTTGCATTACAAATTAGCAGATCGGAATGTGATGCGTACCTTTTACTCATCTTATCTTATCTGGTGGCTGGTTTGCTTTTCTTCTGACGATCCAATAATCTGTGATGGGCTCGATATAGCGTTATGTAGTGACGTGTCATCATTATCCGTTGTCTATAGCATATATCACGGGGAGTGTTCTGGAGAACTGTTTAGCCTGGTTCTTGTTGCTGAATTTATTAACCACAAAGTACGTAACAAAATAAAATATCACCCCTACCATCCGGATACGTGGCGTTCTATTACTGTGCGGTTTTGTAGGAATATCCTTCCACGTGCCACACAACTGTGGAACGGCCTACCTGCGGCAGTGTTTCCAGGTCGTTACTACATAAACTCCTTTAAATAACGCACTTATTCCTACCTTAAAGGCCAGTAACGTTTCTGTAGCTCCCTTGGTGTTACACGGGGAGAATGCGGCGGTGATCACTTATAATCACGTGACCCGCACGCTCGTTTGCCTTGCCTGTCCTATAAAAAATAAAAACATACGAGTTTAATATTAATCAAGTATTTTATTGTAATACTCAAATTAAAGTTTGTATTTGTTTATAATCTGTTCAGTAAGAATTAATTAAGAGGCCGGTCGTGGCGCAATGTGACAGCGTCTGACTGTAAACGCGATCGGTTGTGGGTTCGATCCCCACTCGGGAGAGTGAATTATATTTAAATTATTTTCATTTTCTCGCTCTGGTAAAAGACAAAGTGCGGCGTTGAGTTCCACCACTCAACACGCGATGCCTCGAATTCGGTGGAAAGCAAAGTACGGAGTGTTGTTGAGACCAGGTAATTTCTGTCTACCCTGCTATGTGGAATAAAAGCTTGAAGCTAAATAAAATTAATAATTTGGGCCTCTTTTTACGATAAATTTACGAACGTATGAATATGAAATTTAGCATATTAAAGATTATAAGATGAAGTGAAAGTATAAAGACAATATTTTCAAATAATACATTAAAAATACCTTAAATTAATAAAATAAATATTATACACTCTTCTATGTGTTTGACGTACACTTTTGTCTGAAGTGACATACACGTTGCTAAGGCAAGGCGTATTTTGTAAGCCAACGTGTCTCCTAAAATACCACACGATATACGATTTCTTTTTTTGCGTCCCAATGATATATAAACACACCTGCTAATGTGCAGGTATGTTTCGTAACTCAAAGAAAGAGTTATGAATAAACAATGTGTTTCCTTTAACATGTAAGACGGTGTGCGTCTTTACGTGTGTGTGAAAGTGGGGAGATAAGTACATTTAAGATGTAAGAGATTCATTTTGTATGTGAATTTTTTAACAAAAAGGGTAAAACTCAAGATGAAACGTTCAAAATTCTGTTCACTTAATTCGTACCTCCTTTATAAACTGATTTCTAATATTAAATCTATTGAGCGGGGGAAATGTTATTGCATTGTTATAAAATGTACGTAATATATTTTTTCACCTTACATGATATAGGGCACATATAATTTAACTCTATAAGATGCTTCATTTTACATAATTACTTCTATTTTTAGTGTTGAGCGGCGGAACTCGACGCCGCGTTTTGTCTTACCGGAGCGAGGAAACAAAAATAATGTGAAGATAATTCCTCCAAGTAGGAATCGAATCCTCAACCGATTGCCTTTACATTCAGACGCTGTCCCACTGCGCCACAACCGGATACGTTAAATTAATTATTACATATAATCAAAAAAAAATATTTTAAATGACTGTAAATTATTCAATTAAAAAATATTGTAAATTCAACTGACATTTCTTGTATTATAAAGTGACTCAATAATGTTGTTGTAAGAATAAATAAATAGCGTTATATATTTTTCACTGACATAGTATCTACTGCTCCAATAATAGAGTTTTAATTCATTATTCACAAATGTTTAATATATTGGCTGGGTTGAACTAATCCGTTAATATTGTATAGAGTTTTGTAAGTAGGTCGTGAGTATCCTGGTACACTTACACACTTGATGAACTTATTTGTATGTATGAATTATTAGCACAATCGGACAGCGTCTGACTAAACAGGATCATATATATATATATATATATACTTTAAAATTTTCCTATTACGATGAAGTTGTTGCCTTTACTGAACATAATTAGACAAGTATAATGTACTAGAACTCACACACATTAATACAGTGACGTAATGTATAATTTAGTAATAGGACTATCCCATGTACCGTGGCACTTAAAGTAAATTACGAAATGACGATGCAAGAGGGACACGAGTTACAAAAATTAAAAATACCATCAGTGTCAATGAAATATTAAATCAGCCCTTTTCACACAAAACATATTACGGTTTGTGCCCGAAATGCTTTTATCATTTACGAAGTCTGCTGAGCTGAGCGGAATAAATAAAATCTTAACTTCAAAAGATGACAGCTCGATTAAAGTGGGACGTGGTAAGAATTAGTCAGTTTATTCTTATTGCAAATGAGAATGTTTAAATAACCGCGGGATATATTTAATTTAAATTCAGGGACAATTAATACTTTGAACAATAATAAAAACATTTCCACTGGATAGAATTTGAACATACAAATATCATGTTCAACGCGTATTAAGTAAACCATAATTCGAATCATCTTACTAGGTATTTTAGTATTTTCACGCTTTTTCCGAAATCGAGTCTCTGTTTGGGAATCAATGCCATATTTTGTCTCATCAGGGCGAAGGTATGAAAATAACTTAAATATAAACATTTCTTAGGTAAAGATCGTACTGCCAACCAACTAGACGCTTATAACCAGACGCTTCCTCACAACGCCAGGACGGTCTCTAAATATCATATTTAAATATATCCCAACATGTTTTTCAAAAAGCTACACGTCCAGCTATTCTGTGGAAACTTGATATGCATGTAAGTTTTACGTAGTAAATCCGGAGATTTCATTTTTGCATTTCAGATTTTCCTATTTGACGTAAACTGAAATTTACAGCGACTTTTATTTAAATAACATTAAATATATATCGGTCGTCTATATCAACAGTTTTAAATTTCAAAAATTCATATTTCAGTATGAAATGTAAAATATTTCTCTATTATACCATTGGTATAATGTCTATTATAAATTTATCAATGAGAAAATGTGTTTGTTTGTTCTTTATGTCACAACGAAACGATTTTATGTTTTAGTTTTTGTAATGGCGATAGCTAGGAAGCCTCCTAGAGGAATTCGAGTAATGGGTATATAAAAAACATTAAAAGTAACGACACGTTAGTTATTCATTAGCTTCATAAGGCATCTATGAAATTAATTTTTTTTTTGAAATTATTATTTTTTGAATTGATAACTTTTTTAACCTTTTATAACTTTTATAAACTTTTTGCATTTTTTGAATAAAATTGAACGTTGATTTCCATTGAAAATGGATTGCATGAATTTGTTCTTTTGTTTCCAAGTCATATTAAATATCAGTGTTTGCTTGTCCGACTTTTGCATAAGAAACTATGAAACGGCACTACGGATCGATAAGCTTTTTAGTAGTTAGGAACAATGACGTTCCTTTCGAACAAGGAAAAATTTCTAAGGCCCATGATTGTGCAGTGGGGCAGCATCTGACTGTAAAGTGATCTGTTGTGAGTTCAATTCCCACTCGGGGGGATAATTATATTTAAAATTATTTTCTCGCTCTACTACTCAATACGTAACGTATTGTATACGTTCGGAAAACATAGCACGGACCACGGAGTGTCTTAACACTATGTTATCTGTTATTAAAGGAATATCAGGTTTCTTTACAGTTTAATTTTCGGTTTCATTTCTTTCTGCTTTTTTATTTAATGTTTTTAATGGTATTTATTGTATTTATCAGCTTAGTCTGCCCCAGCTTAAGCTGTTGATGTTCCTTCAAAAGTTTTTGCTATATTAATGCAATTTTCATTTAAGAAATGTCTCTAATGGATCTCATCTATAGTATACACAGTGGTGTAAAGAATATATACCTGAGTTTAAATATAAAAATATTTACATACATACTATTAAGTAATATAGACTATTTCTATTAAAAGTGAAATTTATTGAACCGATCGTGGTGTTGTGAGTCAGCATCTGAATGTAATCGCGATCAGTTATGGGTTCGATTATTACTTCGGAGAATGGCTATGTTTAAATTATTTTCATCTCCTCGCTCTAGTAACACAAAGTGAAGCGTTGAGTTCCGCCACTCAACACTCAATGTCTCGAATACGGCGGAAAGCAGAGTACGAGGTGTCTTGACACTAAGTACTTCCTGTCTACCTTTTGGTTATTCGTGAAGCGTGCAGTGCGTGCGTGAAAAAAATGCTATGTAAGTACTTTACATATAGTTCTTGGGACATATTTTCAAATTTGATTATTTTAGGAATCATTAATGTTTGTACAATTTACTCAGCTCATTTAAATAAAAATTAGGGAAAATTATTTTTAAATTATATTCGATTCTCACCCAGTTCGTAGACAAACGGCGGCGTTTGTTTCCGCAAATCTATCAAACCTGCTATAGGGAAAATACTGTAAATTCCGTTGATAAGATTTTGTTATTAGTTAAAATAAAAAATAAAACTTACTGGAAATTAAATCAGTTATCATCGCGTAATCACATTTGGCCCGACTGTGTTACTATAATCTAATTGTATTACTACCAACCTAAATGTACTAACTGTTATCAACAATTTGTTTATTGTTATAAAAAATAAACTTATTTCTTTTAAAAGATAAAAGTGAGAAGCCACACAAATTTAAAAATTCTTATTCAAAACCTGACAAAGTAAAACGGCTTTTTGTATAAAATTAAAGAGTATTTCATCGAGGTCGTCTCCTCTTTTGTATTATACAAAGTAAGGCACAGGAAGGTAAGCAACGATATAGTATTTGAACTTTATTATTTCGATGATAAAATCAATATGGCATCGTATCCCATGTTAAAATTAAGTGTATGTTTGTATGTAGGGTAATAGTTGAGCTGTTTAATTTAACCTCGAATACTAGATACTATAAACATGGTGATGAACGAGAATCATTCTCGTAATATATTTCTCACATAATATTTGTAATTTTCATAATGAAACTATTTCAAAAGTATTTTTGGAAACATGACGTAGTGACAGTAGTCCGTGGTCACAAGAAGTCTACCAGACTATCAAAATATACGCAATTAATCAATTTTAATTAGTTATGTATAAAACTCCCAAAATTCAAAGATATTTATACTATTTATAATTTCTTCTTTTCTTCCGATTACCTTGAAATGTTGCCCGAATGTTCGTTGACTAAACAGTATTTTAGTTTGTTTTAAAACATCAACTTTATGTCTTTGCTAAGTTGATACGGAGAGTGAGAAAATAATTTAATGCTTAGTAATCTTTTTAGTTATTTTTTTCCGTCTGACGTCTGACGTAAACGCAATGCCTGTAAGACCAAACTCACCTCGAGTGATATTGCAGGAGTTCATATTGAATGATTTGTTTACATATTAGCAATACACGCTATTTATTCCAAAGTTTTAGATGGAAGTAGAACCAAATGTAAACAAATAAATATCAATACAGACGTTATTTTTTTAAAATTTTTAATATATTACTTATTTCAAATTCAGACATCGATATTTTTTATATCGATGTCTGAATTTGAAATAAGGTAAAACTTGTACATTTGTAATATTTTTATATATGAACACATGAAAATACTTACAAATACGTTCATAATTCATCCTTAAGCAATAAGACTATTTTGGACCAATTAAATTACTTATCTAATAATTAGATCCCCGAAACAATTAAGTTTATTTCCTTGTGGTATAAAAATGAAAAACTCTTTATAAAGTATAAAAAGAAAAGATCTCTGTTCTCATAATATTGCAAAGTTCTTATAATAGTGCAAATAGTCATTTCTCAAGAAACTAAGTTGACAAATTTCAACCTCTACGCTCACTTTTGTTAGTGCAGTGCGTTGTCTAGGCGTCGCTCTGAACCAAAATACTACTGAATTTTATATAAATATACATATTGATATTTTATTATTTTTTTCTCTTCATAGCTTAGGTTCAATCTGGTTCGACATATAACATTGACACTTACCATGTCGTACTAATATTGAATATTCGATAAAAACGTATTTCCATCAAGAATTTGCACAAATATTTAGCGTAAAATGCATAACTCCAAAACAATTTACAGTGGTTTAAAGTCGCTCTTTTATAAATATTATAGTTGTTGTAAAGGTATTGTTCGTGGTTGGTAACTTAAAAATCGATCCAATAAACTAACTGGGTCAGGTTAAGGTGTTATATACGTAACCTCTTTTCGAGCCCTTTCATGAATTTACATTCCGTAACGATATGGTGTCCATGGTAATTCATTTACATGGTATGTTAAATAGTAGAATATTTCCTTGTTTTTTTTACAAAATAACCGCTTGTCGATGTTCTAATTTTTAATTCTTATTAATAACAAAGTACGGGTATAACGGGTAATTATGGTTTCATTTTAAGTCAAAAAACTACTAATGGCGTGGCTTGTAAGAACTGCTTAATAGATTCATGCAAATTGATTTAAATATTTATACACATTTTGCTTAATTTTTTCAAGCATATCGTGGTGCAGTGGGGCATCGAATAACTGAAAACACGGTGGGCTGTGGGATCGATCCCTCACAAATGTAATTCGAATTTATTATCATTTTTCCGCTCTGATGCGAAAGAACGGTGTTGAGTTCGCCACTCAAAACCCAATGTCTCTATTTCGGGCGAATAACAGTCAATGGAGCGTCTTGTCACTAGTTTGTCTTTGATATTTTACACGAACATGAGCTTGAATCCAAAAAAGAAGACGAATTTAATATTCAGTTATAAATTTACAGTTAAAAATTATAGCTATAGATATGTGAGCTAGCTAACAGTGCTTGTAATGTGATAATATTAATTAAATGAAAAACACTAACTTTGGCTAACCTGAAACTTCTGATAATCAGTGAAGGTATATATAGGTAGAGTAACTACCTAAAAATATTTAATACTAGACCAATAAGCAAGTCAGAACGTTAAACAATGTTGAGGTACGTTTTTAAAAAGAGGATAATAAAAGATTCTGATATCATAAATATTTATTATTATTTGTTCTTTGGTATATCTAAGAAACTTGACTCCGGACAAATCGATTCCCCTACTCCAAGGAAGTTTCGTTATCGATGCTAACAACTTCGTACATTGTTTAAAGTTTCAAAATGGTTTGCATCAAACAACCAACTATTGGGTGAATTTAAAACATCTATTATAATTCAAAGTAATTCACGATTAAAATAAGTTTACCAATTATGGTGACCTCTCTTAAGATATAAGGACAATTGTCTTCGGGACTAGTTGAAATATTATTATGTGGCATACAAATAAAATAATTTGTAATTGTATTATAAAATACATTTTTATAACAAAATTATCATAAAAGATATTAATGAAAAGAAAATAATGTAACGTGTAACGATACGTACTATACATACATATGTATGTAAATATATAATATATTTTGTACAGATAATTTAAAAATAACGTTAAATATTATTTTATAAAGTATTTTTAGGTTGTAATAACGTAATTAATAATTTTATTTTTATTAAATATAATTTTGATTGTATGAATTAACGGCAGTCTAGAATGATGCTATGGATTTTGACAAAAATGAAGGAGGGATTGGCGGGAGCGTCGTGTGCGGAAAAGGACGCTTGAGGATATTGTTAATATTTAATTTGGAATAAGAGCATATTATACGTTGGAAGTGAATTTATTAACAATATTTAATATCAGAAATACATAGGAATATGATTATTATTGTTTTTATGGTATTCGTGGTCGGTAAGATTTGCTTTTGTATAATATGAAGAATTTGTTGGAAAGTTCTTTTTCCATTATTAATATAAAAATGCCATTAAAGGAATATAATATAATTGAAATGAATATAATTATTAATAAAGTAAGCCCCTCAAAGACTAGCTCCACGTCCGGCTGTAACATCTATGCCACGTGAGGGGTGGAACATCGAAGTCTGTTTATCAACCTTCTTAAACATGAAGAGACACTTTAAGAAATCACGTATAGGGTCGCTACCCGGGGGTGATCGCCGGAGCATGTCTGGAGCTGGCGCTGGGCATGACAGCATGCGGACCGCCAGTGGCTCTTCGCTGAACAGGCGGGCGGGAGTCGGGGGAACCGAAAATGCAACAGCCGATTCTGACGGGGATGGGGTAGGAACGAGTGAGACTTTGCCGAGAAAGGAATCTTCCTCTGAGCTCTTGACCGGTCCATTCGTGGGGACCACGATAAGTTCAACAGCGACAGGAAGACAAAAGTGGTCACTAGCAGAATTAGAGGAATTAATGTATTGTTATTATAAGGCTAGAAGGGAAGGAGGGGGATATATCAGAAAACTTGAAAATATTTTTAATCAACGGAATCCAACAAACTCAAAAAGATACATGAACGGAAATCTTTTATCTAACCAAGCACGCAGAATAATTAAGCTAAATATTCTATCCAAAAATACACTTGACATAATACAGCAAACAGTAGAAAATGAATCACAGCAAGTATCTACTTTAACCACATCGAACACTCATAACTCTCAATCAATAATAACATCTTGTTCATCATCATCCACTACATCATCACCCACAAATCAATCAGAACCAATCAGTAATAATAAAGAAAGTCAAGATTTATTAAATGATAACACATCTCAAGGTGACAGGAGGAAAAAATGGACTCAAAAGGAAGGAAAAGGAGCTTATGTTTTGTTATTTCATGGCAAAATACCACCGAACGGAATACATTAGAAAATTAGAAAAGCTATTTAAAGAACGGAACCCTGAAAATCCAAAAATACATAGATTCAATGGAAACACACTTTCTAACCAAGCTCGTAGAATTTTAAAACAAAACCTACTATCGCAAGAACTATTGAACCGAATAAAGCAAGCTGCAGAAAACGAGATACAACAGACACAACGTGACAACACTCAAATCACCACAACAACAAATACTCAGACAGACACAAACACAATCGTAGATAGGGTAATAGGAGATATATTAGAAGAACACACACCACTTATTGAAAGTAATCCATCAGAAGAACAAATTCCCCAAACTGCTGATGATAACCAAAATTTGATTGTTTATCAATTTCTCAACATTCTTGCCGAAACAAGGGAAATAGCCATTGAAAAGCGTGATTACCTGCCAAAGGCTAAAATCAATAAGCAATTTATACAAAATCTGGCAATTATCAACAACTTTTTGCCAAACATTTTGGCAAGTAATCAATCTCTCCGAGATACTAACGATATAATTTATTCAGCTGCCAAGACTTTGATAGTTAACAATAAGCAAATTCCTTACACACCTTGGAGCACAATAAAACAACACACTGAGCCACCATGGAAAAAAAGAATAAGAATGAAAATAGAAAGTTTGAGGAAAGAGTTGGGACAGATGATAGAAATTTCAAGGGGAGTTAATTCAAAAAAAATGCTAAAAATTAAAGACAGATTGTATTTGAAATATAACATAAAAGACGAAGAAGAGCATAAAAATAGAGAAGAAACACTGAAACAACGAATTAAAGCATTAGCCGGTAGATTAAAACGATACGAGGAAATAAATAATAGGAAACAACAAAATAAGATGTTCACAGAGGATAAACACAGGTTATATAGGAATTTAAGTAATAAACAAGATAATATAAACATTAAATTGCCAAGCAAAGACAGCACTCAGGAATTTTGGAAGAACATTTTATCTCAACCAGTCTCTTACAATAAAAAAACAAAATGGATATCCGATATAAAGCAACATAATAACACAACAATAAATACTAGTTTATTTGAAGAAATTACTGCTGAACAAATTAAGCATAATGTAGGTAAAATGTTAAATTGGAAGGCGCCCGGTCAAGATAAAGTTCAAAACTATTATCTTAAGTACTTTACTAAAATGCACGACCATCTAGCAACGAACTTTACAAATATTCTAAAAGGCGAAGAACTACTAGAAGACTGGCTAACTACTGGTAAAGTTATATTAATACCGAAAAATAAAGTTACCGAAGATCCTAAAAACTGGCGCCCAATCGCATGTTCACCGAGTATGTACAAACTCCTCACCTCGATACTGGCTGACCAACTGTACAACCATTGTGAAACAAATAATATAATGGCTCCAGAACAAAGGGGTTATCGTCGCGGAGCCCGAGGGTGCAAAGATCACTTAATGTTGAACAAGGCAAATTAGAAGACGCACATGAATGTCAAAAAAATTTAAGTATAGGTTGGATAGATTACCAAAAAGCATTTGATAGTATTTCCCACGAATGGCTGCTTCAAGTGTTGGATATCTACAAATGTCCACCAGCTATCAAATGCTTTCTCACAAGAGCTATGCAAAAGTGGAGAGTTGTGATGACAGCGATAGGCTCTTCAGACTCATTTACAACTGAACCGATTTACGTAAGGAGAGGGATTTTCCAGGGAGACTCTTTGTCTCCATTACTCTTTTGTTTGGCACTAAATCCGATATCGACTATTCTAGGGAAGTATGAGAGAAAAGGATATCATCTCAAGGACAGCGTATGGATTAATCACCTGATATACATGGATGACCTTAAAGTATATGCAAATAATAATAGTAACTTGAAAATTTTATTAAATAGTGTCGAAATTTTTACAGATGATATAGGAATGTCATTTGGACTGGATAAATGTAATATACTTCATATAACTGCCGGACATAGAAACTACACTGAAGGTTCTGAACATATACTACTGAACGGAAACAGCTTTAAGCAATTAAAATTAGATCAAACATACAAATACTTAGGAATTAATGAATCTGGAAAAATAAACCATAGTGACATTAGAGATCAATTATCAAAGGAATACTTTAGGAGAGTTAAAAATATTGCCAATTCTTATTTAAATGCACGCAATTTGATAAGAGGAATTAATACATACGCTGTTCCAGTATTAATATATTGATTCGGTGTAGTAAATTATAAAAATAGTGATTTAAAACGTATAGACATCAAAACACGGAAATTGTTAGCAATGAAAAAGGCTCATCAGCAAAAGGCAGATTTAGAAAGACTCTATTTACCCGTAACGAATGGCGGTAGAGGTTTAATCAATATAGACAATCTATACAAAGCGCATGTATAAATTATATTTAGAGAAGAAGAGTGATTACTTAATAGAAGCAATAGCGGATCACGATCAGAACAGAGAAAAATATTCAATACACGGAGTCACTAAAAATAGAAAAAGAATTCAAACTAACACCAGGTAATGCTCACACTAAAATAGAAGTTAAAAATAGTATAATAAAGAAACAAAATGAAGCTTGGAGAAATAAGAACCTACACGGACAATTTCCTAAAAAGACGCTAGACTTGGCCAATGTGGATAAAGAACTCACATTTAAATGGCTGAAGAAACAGCCTGTCTCACCTTCATTGGAATCGTCCATATTTGCTATACAAGACCAGGCAGTAGTCACACGTCAAATTGAGCGGGACATATTAAAGCTAAGTGTTGATGGCAAATGCCGCTTGTGTGCGAGTAAGGACGAAACGATTCAACATCTGTTAGCAGGTTGTGAAAAACTTGCTGGTACGTATTTTGTAAAGAGACACAATAACCTAGTACAATATTTATTCTGGTGCCTGGCTAGGAAAAGTAAGATTGAAACCAACAAGCTGTGGTGGAAAGAGGAACTGAAACAACCAACTGTAAAAGAAAATAGCATTGCGAAATTAATGTGGGAACTACCCGTACAAACCGATGTTACAATAATACACAATAGACCAGATCTAATTAATATACATCGATAAAACTGACAATCATACTTACCTAATTGACGTCTCAGTGCCATCTGACTACAATATTGGAGCTAAGGAAATCGAAAAAAATAGTAAATACCATCTGCTAAAAGTCGAACTCTCTAGATTATGGAACACTACCGTCACCACTGTCCCGATTGTAGTAGGAGCCACGGGAGTGGTGACGAAGAGTCTTAAGCGATATTGCGATAAGTTAAACGCACACATTAACATTCACATTCTTCAAAAGCAAGCAGCATTACACTCTTCCACAATAATCAGTAAAGTCCTCGGAGACACCGTTTTTGTAACCCAATCATCACCAACATAGCGTCATGTACCCATACTTTAGTCACTCTTTAATCATAAACATAGTATTTCAGACAACTGGAATATAATCCACAACCAAAATAGTAACTTAATCGAAATTTAATTAGGATACAGGGGAAACAAATAACGCACACTAATAGGTACCTTTTTTCCTGAGGGTCTCAGGACGGTCAGGTCTCAGTTACTTATTTAAGCCGACTTCGTCGTGTAAAAGTTGAGAATTAATAAAGTAAAATAATTATATTATAGATATTTGTAATATAAATATATACCAAAGCGTCTGCCGCCATCTTTGAATACTGTTGTATGAACATATTGTTATATGCTTTTACTGAGTATTATAAAATATTTTAATATTATACTAAGCTCTGCAAACAATAACTAATAAATCACAATTAATATAATATCATGTATTGAACGAATTAAGCATTTTATGGTTATATTTATATAATATTCTTAAACATATAGGAGAACCGTTATGTGCTCGCGTTACGCGACTGTCGGGGTTCGGTGAGCGTTACAGCTTACTGATAACTGATGTCGGTGGCGCAACTCAACTTTGCTTGGCGTAGTTGTGTGTCAACACTGTGGCTGCTGCAGTTGACTTTGGTGAGCAGCTACGGCGATGTTGGTTGGTGGTATCGAGTCTGCTGCTGTCTTGCGTTGCGTAAGCGATGCTTGTGCGGCGTCGGACGTTGATATAACTTGCGACACGCGACCGTCGGGGTTCGGTGAGTGTTACAGCTTATTGATAACTGATGTCGGCTTAGGAGACCCACTATGGCGATGTTGGTTGGTTGTATCGAGTCTGTTGCTGTCTCGCGTTGCGTAAGCGATGCTTGGTATGGCGTTGGATGTTGATGTTGGATGTTGTCTGAACTGATATGCGAACCAGCAAGTAATATTGGTCTGGAAGGCCAACCGACGTATCTTCAACTTATATTGGTCTCACAAACCGATCTACGACATATAATGGTCTCACAAACTGATCTACGTCATATAATGGTCTAAAGAACCAATATACGATATATAATGGTCTCACAAGCCAATTGACGGCGTAATATATTGGTCTCACAAACCAAATCAAATATATAATTACAACATATTATTAATATAATAAGCGTAAAAGCGTAAAAGAAATATCGTTAGTAATTTTAAGTATTGCGATATGTATTTAAAAATGTATTAAGCGTATTAACCTCTTTGAAGGATCCTTACACGGACGGAACAAATAACTAGTAATTGTTCGTTTGCAAAGGCATTATAAGTAACATATATCTTACATACGTCGATGTTCCGTTGCGTCTCAGAGGGTTCACTCTGAGGTCGGTCGGGTCCGCCGATCGGTCAGAATTCACAGCATCTGGCGGGGAGGGGCCATTAAGCTATTTTCTCTTCTGATATGACCCCATATTTACTCTCTGTTTGCTTTGCTTACCAGCAAATGATACTTATAACAGAGGGTTAAATAAGACGCATCTTCGGCTTTCCTTGGAAAAGCTGGAAGTGATTACAACGTTATATCTTACATACTATATACTATATACTATATACTATATACTATATACTATATACTATATACTATATACTATATACTATATACTATATACTATATACTATATACTATATACTATATACTATATATACTATAATCTCTTCTGAAAGTTTTATAACAATTTTAAAGATAATAGGTTGGGTTTAACATTTCTTAACACTGTTGCCTCTTAATTTCAGTTAAAATAATCAACGCGATTTTAAATGATGTTTTCTGTTTACTACTAACACGTGGCCCGCGCCTTCTTTGGATTTTATTGTACTTTCTATTATGTGCTTGACGAGGCTTAGAAATACTAAAGAGATTTGTACGGTCTTTTTCATTTTTTATATTTCATTAAATTCACAAGTTAGCGTTTAGTGAGTTAGTTACCTTTAGGTTAATATCTAAAAAAAAGTTACGTAATTTTTATAAATATTTTTTAAGTGTCATATATATATTTTTATAATATAACTGGGCTCATCGCATAAACTGATATACTGCTCATTGAATAAATTGATATACTGATAGTATATTATACTGATAGTTTTAAAAGCTTTCAATTTATTTCTAACAGTAATAAAAAAAACAGTCTATCACTAAAAAGCTCCGTACAAATACGAAACTTAGGAAATAGCATTTTATCATGTAACAGGACGTTCAGTAGACGACGCGAACGATAGCACATTTGCCACGCAACAATTGAACTGAAATATTTCCTTTAAAACTTATCTGATTTACGAGTGTATTTCTATATGAATGGAGAAACATAGTAAGTAAATACAGTACATTTTAGTTTTTCCAAAAGGTATTCCAATTATGATTTTATTTGAAATACGTTGAAATTTTCGTTGATATAATAAAAGAGATAAAAATATTTCAATACGCGATCGTTTTCAGTTTAATTGTTAATCGGAACATATTTATATTTGATAGAAAGCCCTAACGGCAGCTACAAGCTACGCATTCTTTTTAAAATGTCTGACAGAGGGGAAAGGAGTGTTCTGACACTAGGTTAACTCTACAAACCTGGCAAAATCTGATAAAATAAGAAATTCCACGTTTTTTAAATATTTATTTACAATCAAAGAAAAGAATTTGAATCAAATTTAACAAAAGATTTATTACTGATTGCAGTTGATTGTAACAATAGTCTAGACTCTTGTTGGCCAAGGTTGGTTGTAAAGCACAAAAGTAGAACACAATTGTAATCAAAAAATAGTTTACGAAATTAGTTATTGTTTTATATATTATTACATTTTAGTTATAAAGTGATAAATTAATTTATGATTTTAAATGAAACTATTTTAAACGGAATATTCGCAAATATATTCAAAAGTTTTAATTTTTGAATTTTTTTCAAATAAAATAAAATAAAAACTATTGTAAAGAGTTCAAAACCTCGGACTTTCAATAAAGTATTTTTGAATACCAAAATATACACGATTAACCCGTTTAAAATCGTTTCATTTAAAATATGTAAACATTGCGAAAATAAAAGATCTTTTAAATGAGATTCTTATTTATGAAATAATCAATAGTTTAAAAGAATGCATTTTTTATATAATATTGTAGTGAAATTAGCCGCGTTATGATTAACTAAATAAGGGTTGAAATTACAATTAGCTCTATAATTTATATTATTCTAGTTTAACTTAGTATACTTACTGGCATTCTTAATTCTGAGAGTATTAGTAAAAAAATATTATTTATAATTATATGCATAAAAATCAATTTACAATAGAGAAATAGTGAGTTATTGACGAGGGTCATTTTGTCGGTTCTATATCCGTAATACGATATTGAGATTGCCATCAATCCTATTTGACTTAGCTCGAGATTATTGGACAGAGGCTGTATTGTAAAACGATATATAAATATACTTATATACAAATATATCGTTTGTGTTGTAGCAAAATATATATACTTAGAATAATTGTATTTATTGCTTATGTAATAGATTAAAGTAGTTTTTGCGCTTTTCTCCTCATAGTAGGGTAGACAGGAAGTACCTAGTGTCAAGACGTCGTGTTTTGTCTTACTCGAGCGAGAAAACAAAAATAACTGACATATAATAATTCCCCCGAGTGGATATCGAACCCACAATTAATCACAACATCACGAGCTGTTCGCCGTTCTTATTAAGGTATCGATTTAATCAAATGGATCATACTCTTATGAGAGACGGTTCTGGATGATTTGTGTAAAAAAATCATTCAAATAAATCTATCGTTAAATAGTTATGATCGCTGCCTTTTTTTTAATTTACCATTCTTGATGTAATAAAAAAATATTTTGGTTGAAAATCAAATACAGGAATTACAGAAAAATTAGAACATAGTTGGACATAAATTGTACCAAACACAAATATTTTTAAATGCAATATAATCAAATGAAAACGACAGGTTTTGGTCTGCTTTCTTTACCTTCTAAAACAATTATCTTTCTAGATCATTATATAGTCTTTATAAAAAAATCAGATTTTGGTATTCATACCTGCATAAACACTCATTAATTGGCAAAGCCTTACATGCATTATTATTAGCTTTGGAATTATTATTTTATACATTATAAATAATGGCTAAATTTATTTACTGACAAAATATAACGTAACGAACTCTCGAACAGAAAAACAATTTGTTACTAATACTACTAATCAATTAATATTGAATTTCACGTATTACCATATCCTAATATAATAACACTACGTATTCTCATATGGGACTCATGTACATTGTACAAGGAGGCTATACTTTAAGCTGATGTGCTCATCACTCTACGGAGCACATAATGTAATCCCATCTTATACTATTTGCTGGAAAATTTTCTCCACATATTTGTGTAGATGTTTCTGTTTTAGTATTATGTTTTAACATAGAAGTTAAATTATATATTATAGATATATTTTAAAATAGTGTAAATTCGTGTCATAAATATATTAATTAGTTATTTATTAAAGTGAATTATTATCTCTAAGCGCTCAAGTGCAAGAATTTCTTTCAATTTTGAATTGTTACGAACACAAACAGAAAGAGTATTGGTAGTAGCAAATCTTGAGGACGATCGTGGCACAGTGGGACAGCGTCTAACTGTAAACGCGACCAGTTGTGGTTTCAATTCCCACTCGGGGGATTGATTATATTTAAATTATTTTGACTTCCTCGCGCTGCTTAAACAAAGTGCGATATTGAGTTCCACCACTCAACTGTGTGTCTTGATACTAGGTACTATCCCCGCTGTATTTATTTTTTGCATAGTTAAGTCAATATTTAAAAGTAAATTTAAAATAAAATATTCAAAGCTGGTACTAGCTAATCAATAAGAGAATCGAAGTGCCGTCGTCTGTACTTAAATGTTATTTTATAATGCAACATTAAAACGACTGTTAAAATGTCTTTTTATTGTAATCTTTCCCTATATATTCAACGATAGAAAAATAAAAGTTTATGTTCTTTAAATATTACATGTTGGGTAATATTCTTTATATTATAAATTTATATTTTATTTTATAATATAGTAAACTTGTTATTCTGGCCGATACCTATACGGTGGAATATCGATCAAGATAATGTTTAAATTAGATACGATTATGGACAACGGAGTATTTTGACATTATATCTCAGTCGACCAATATGCGGTAAAAAGCGTGAAGTTTTAGTTTTTTTTATATAAGAACCTTCTTGCTATTCATTAGGTATTATTTAACAATTACGGATCAACCGATCGGCGTTTTTTTTTATCAAAATAAGGCTTTTGTTTTATATTTCCATTACTTAAAATTAAGCTCTTAATAGTACTTTATAATAAATAGGACATCAGAATTAAAGCTCTCGTATGAAAAATAAAAAAGAAACGGACTTAGTCTAGTTTATAGTCAGCTTACTCCTTAGATGTACACTTATTTATTTACGTATTAATTTAAACGCATATTTGTGACGCGAAATTATTCCACCATATTACATTATAGTAAATGAAAGTTCACTTTTTATGAAATATTGAAACCTGCTTAAAGTTAATGGATATTTACTAGTGATGTAGTTTATAGTTAGTAGACGCACACTAAGAATGAATTTTGCGACAGAGTCAGATTAAGGACGTAGACCTTAGAAATACGAGTAGGAAACATTAGCCAAGAAAGAAGTTTGTTACAGTATTTAAATAAAGGCTTTATCTTGGGCTTTTGTACCTGTAAAAATAAGATAAGAAACAGATAAGTTAAGAAATGTCAACTTAAAACTAATTTTGAGTCAGCGACGGTTAAGAGAATATAACAGCAATCGTAATGCTATATTGTAAGTAGCAGGCAGATCCAACAAGGATTACTTACCTTATGGTCAGTTGTCCGTAGGCTGTTCTAGAGAAGTTTACTGGATAATTTAATATTATAAATATATGGTATACAAACATCTTACAAACTGTGTTTTTTTTATAATTAGCGATTTAAAAAAAAATACTGTTGATATATCTATTACTTCTAATTTTCTATTGACTAGATTAATTTTATAATTTATAAGATCTTTCCATTTCTACGCAGAAGAATAGGAAATATAAAATTGTTAATGGAAAGTAAATCATCATTATGGTGTTTCAACTCCTCTTTGAAACGTTATCTTTTGTATGACGAAATGAATAAACGTAGTTTTTAAAATTGTGAACGAAATATTCAAACTATTTTATCTTCTATTGTTTTACTTTGAGCTCACTTACTTTCTTTTATTTCAATCTGCACCTTTATGACTAGCATATGACTTTTATAACAAACGGCAAGGTCGCCGTATTCTTTACTCAGGATATTTTTTATTTAGTTAGTTAACACGTGTGTTACTTGTATTCAACGGAATAAAAAAATCTATAGAAAAAATGTACATCAAAGCTCGTCTTTACTATCCAGCTTCTCTTTCTAACTAACGAAATTTCAAAGCAACTTATTAATTTCGACTTAGAAGTTTATGTTAGAAATGTACTGATGACAGGTCTAGAGTGGCTGAGGTGATTTGATAACATATTAAATAAAAGTATTGTAAACTCATAAATCGCGCATGTTGGTATCGTATGGTATTCGAAAATATCTTTTTTAGAAACCTAACGTTTTGAACACTTTACATTAGTCCGTGGTTACAGGTTGCGGTTGCATTTGAGGTCAGTTGGTACAAAAATTAATTATATCAATCTACCGCCATCTGTTTCTTAATGGCCTCGCGTAGGGCCCTGGATTCTTGCAGAATGAGCTGATTGTATCTTTGTCCCTGGTACTGTGGATTTGAGACTTTAAAATAGTTTCGTTAAAAATGTGTAAAAATCGCGAAAATCAAAAATTTTATTATGATTTGATAAAATATAAAAAACCTTTTCTTGTTTAAAGCCGTCTTTAACTGCATTCAAATTAAATGCAAATTTATTCCCGGTCATTGGTAAGTGTTTGAAGAAGAAGTACTTGGTTACCTTGATATGATTATCTTTAGGATATTGTTAGCCTACTCGATCAAACGTATAGGTTTCTGTAATAAAATAAAGGTTTAAAACTATTTAAATATTTTTGATTTTTGCGATTTTTACACATTTGATACATAATAAAAAATTTTTAAATGGATTAATCACGTTATGTTTTATTTGAAATATTTAAATATCTTTATTCGTAATTATGCATAATAAGTATTGCGAACGTTTGAAAAAATCTCCTAGAGAAAATGCAAGATGAGGTGACGAGATCTATATACCTTAAGCTAATGCTTAATTCGTTTGGGTTAAAGCTTTGGACAAATTCTGTTTGTTGTGGGTTCGATTCCCATTCAGACCCACTTTTTTTACTTCTTCGCTCTGGTAAGACCACGTGTGGCGCTGAGTTCCACCACGCGACACTCAAAGTTTTTAGTCTTATTACATTTAACAGTAAAATATTTTTAATACGAATATACAATAATATTAAAATCTAGAAGCATTTTCTCATTAAGATTGATATACGTTAAATTTAATAGCAAAGATATTTCATAATAATTAAGGGTTTTATTAAATTTTGTGAACTCAGCATTCAAAATTTTACTAATAGGGACGTCGAGAGCCGATGTAAAGTAATTATTCACTGGTTTGTTGTTATGAGCATTATCTAGCGTTACAATATTGTTAATTTTATTTTAAATACTGATATTTATAATTTATCATTATTAAAAATTAATTATAAGGTTATTTTTATTTGATATTAGAATAAAAATAAATTTATGAATGCACTTTATATAAAAATAATCCAGTTTCCGTATAAATTATGTACAATATTTTTCTCAGTGAAATTTCAGTTATTATACTTCAAATCACGAATAGGCAAGGAAGCATGCAGGGACCGTAGCGTATAGTATTCCGTTCTCAATGACGAATCCGCCGGGGATATCGTGAAGGTAAAAAATAAATACGCTTGTAGTTTCAAGAGTAGATAAATATGATGTCAATCTACATCTTGATGGATTTGAGCACCTAACCCTAAGACAAGATTTTGATATACTATATTTGTAAATAGCTAATCGCTTGATTACAGTCTTAATATTTATATAATTAGTAATCTGAGATAACTGATGGAAGATGAAGGAAATATGGGAAGACAGATGGATCTGGTCAAAATCTGGTCAAAATCTTAGGGTGCATTGGATAAGAATAGCAGATAACTGCATTGGAAATCTAACGAGGAGACGATTGAAGAACGGCTTAAAAAGAAGAAGAAAGAAGAAAAGATAGTAAAATGTAAATTTATTTTGTTCCGGCAAATGCTATAGCTATTAAGTAGCTTTACACTTTTTTACATAAACAAGCAGGTGGACAGAGGGAGCCT
Source organism: Dryadula phaetusa (assembly GCA_032432895.1). Classification (NCBI taxonomy): domain Eukaryota; kingdom Metazoa; phylum Arthropoda; class Insecta; order Lepidoptera; family Nymphalidae; genus Dryadula; species Dryadula phaetusa. The sequence continues at coordinate 563,052 of JAOYRS010000061.1, forward strand.
GGTGTCAAGATACTCTGTTTCTCTCCATTTTATTGTTATATTAAACAATATTAACAATTCACATACAGTAATGATTTTAATTAAAATGTAATATCATGTAAATTGAAGCAATGATTGGATGCATGTTGTGGTTCCAATTCGATTCGCAAACTAACCGGAGTACCTGTCGAGCTTTGTCAGACGACACTACAAATAATTGCACTCATATCTGTCGAATACCGCAAGGCGTGCTACGCTACATAGCTTTAGTTACATGCACATTTTACTAGTTCTTTGCAATTTGTATAGATAGTATTGCTTGTAACCAATACCGCGTTGCGTGTTTAAATAAAAGATAACTGAACAACACAATATTTCAGCTGTACGAAAATAAATAAAACAAAAAACATTTTGTACCGCTGCTTCTCAAAACAAAACTAGCAAAAGCAAAAACTTTGTCATCTTCAAGAATATGCTCTTGAATTAAAAATAATATCACTCAAGTAACCGAACGTATCCTATTTCAACACAATGTTAGTTTGAGAATTATAAAATTAATTTCGTAAGGGAAAGTTATACTACGATAGATATCACTATTAAAGTAGCAGCTATCATATACTGGAGGAAGTTTTAATTAAGCAATAATTGGAAACTGTTTGGATATGTAGGACAGTAGAAGGTATACTCGCATAGTTATATAATCGAGAATTAATTGAACTGATTAGCGATACTGAAGAGGGTACTTAATATATACTTATAAAATGTCTGTTTAGTTTACTGCCATTATTCCAGCACCATCGACATTATCCTTCCCACTTAACCTCTTCCACTTTGCATGGTATTCCCAGCGTATGTCCAATATTTTTAGTATTGATTCCAAAAAATAAACCAATTTAAATATATTTATCATTGTTAAGAATTCTTATTTTCTCATTAAAGGCCGGCCTTGGCGCAGTAGTACTGTGTCTGATCGCAGTAGTACTGTAAACACTAGCGGTTGTGGGTCCGCTTGCCCCTCGGGGTAATGATAATGTATTCCAATTATTTTCATTAAAAAAATAGAATGTTGCATGCAAGTTAAAGTAAAAATAAACGACTTCTGTTACCAGCCGATTATCTAAGTTGCAATATTTAATCAAGGCATTGCTATAATATTGACCTTTTTCTTTTTAAATATATTGGCTGTTTGGTGGATCTACTTTTATATTTAAACAAAATAAATAAAAAACAAATGAACGTATGAAACATTGAAACTTCTAGCTAATAATTAGTGCTCGTTACTTATAGTAGAACTACAATTGTCTCAGACCAATCGGGCCTGAAAAGTGTCAATTGACATTTGAAAAGTTCATAATGTTTGCATGACGTTTCTATCTTCGCATTATCTTATAAACACATTAAGGAACGGTTTTAAACGAACCACAACTACTTTGTTTAATCAAAATGTCAATTACATTATGATGTAATAAATATACATAACTATAAAACTATACTCATTATGAAATCCTATATTGTTACTAAATTCTAAATACCTTTATAAATGTACTAATACATATAATTTTGTGTCAAAATTCTTAGTTCTTGTTTTCTAGTGCCTTGAGTTAAACTAGAAGAAATAGTTATTTTCTCTGTTATTCCCAAATTCCTTTATTTTTCATTATTAATAAAGAATAATAACTAATTAGTATTTTTTTTGATCTTCACTCTCAGCCAAAACAAAAATTTTGTACATTGAATTTATTCTTATTTGCGTGAAGCTATCATGTTTTATTACTGTGTTCACCGCTTTTTGCCCAAATTCGAGACATTGCGTGTTGCACTCAACACGGTGGAGCTTAACGCCACATTTAGTCAGCAGAGCGGTAAAATGAAAAAAAATCATTCCCCGTTATATTTTGACTAACCAAAAATAAAAAAATAATAATTTCCCCAGTGGCCCCTAAGCCAACAGACTTCGTGTGCAATTAAGCTACTGCAAAACCCAACTACTTACCTACTAACAACACTACTAACTACTTTTAATTAAAAACAAAGAGTTCTTGCGTTAATAAAGTCGGTAAAATCCCTTTCTACCCGGAGACATAAACTAAGTAGAAACCTTAGAGGTTCTTTGTCTCCTCATTTAATAAAAGCGTGTTCACATTCGTTCAGACAAGAGACGTACAGGCTACTGTAGTTAACTTACTGGCTTCGCTTTATTACGTAAAATCAAATTATGTTTTATTATACTAATGAGATTGTAGTATTTATTTATCAATTTACTTTTGGTTACTAAAAATATTTATATTCGTTTATATTATTAGGAAATAAACTCATAATATTAATAAAATCAACGATCTTTCAGGAGGTACAAATATAAATTAAAATATAAATTAATGTATTCTTAAAAAAATGTACCAGTAATTCGTATTAAATGTTTATATAATGCTTAAAAATGTTCAATTTCGTTATAAACCCAATACTCAATCGTATTGGTTTTACAACGATTTGAACAAATAACGGATAGATTTTTTATTTTTATTCGCTTTGCCACTTACGATTTCAATCTCATTTTGCCTAACCAGAGTAACTTGAAAAAGAATTCTAATTTACGTTATAAATGAATTTCAAGTTTTGAAGTTACAGTCAGACGCTACTTCCCATTGCGATACGGTGTAGGTACTGCACTACTTCGTATATTAAATAAAGCGTTTGACCGTAAACGCAATCGGTTGTGGGTTCGATTTCCACTCAGTGGAAAAATTATATTTAATTTTTTTCCATTTTCTTCCTCTAGTAAGACAAAGCGAGGCGTTGAGTTCCAACACTCATTACCTAATATTTTGAATTTGGCAGAAAGTGGAGTGCGGAGTGTCCTTGCTACCCGGCTCTGCAGAATATAAGCGTGAACTTAAAAAAAAGATCTCAACGCCACATTAACGCCTCCAACCAACGCCTCCATGTAGATGTAGATGCAAAGTATAATAAATGTTGAAAACTTTGTAGAATATGACAAAAACAATAGATAAACAAAGCAATTAGTTGAGTAGTACTTACAACTTTACATACAAAAGCTTTTAAGATGTTAAAGGTGCAAGTAGCATAGGTTATGCGAAAATATACGTACGTATGTAATATGTAAATAGAATTATATTAATATAGGTACATACGTACATACGTGCGTTTTATGTAAGAGGCTTTATAGGCAAAAGATTTATATTTTAGTTGAGAAAGCACTGAATATTATAGTAAAATAAAAACACACATATATATATGTATATATATATATATATATATATATATATATATATATATATATATATATATATATATATATATATAAAAAGTAAAGTAAATAAGTAAAAAAAATACTCTTTATTGTACTTAAAATAAAAAATATACATAATCTATCTTTGTATTTAAATAGTACAATAGGCGACCTTATCGCTAAACGAGCGATCTCTTCCAGGTAACCTTTGGGTAGAGGAGAGAATGAATGAAAAGGGGAGGGCGTACAGAGTAAATAGATATAATATATATATATATATATATATATATATATATATATATATATATATATATATATATATATTTGTATATATAAACATACATATATACCTTTGACCGTGACCTACTGTAAAGTCTTCCAATTCCAGATATATTTTCGAATACAAAAAACATTATTTCTTTTACTATATTAATTTTACGCAGATTTCATTTTAATTTAGTGTATTTACAATTAGTGAGTTAGTTTGTATGTATGTCATAAATATTTAATATGAATACTAAGGTTAATTATTGTCAACATTGTCCACATATTATGTACATATAAGCTAGCACAGATAATTTAACAAAGCATTGGAGTGGAATGACAAATGCATATCGCCTTGTTTAATCAACGTACATTAATTAACTGATGAGCTTTCAGTTGTTAAGATTATTTTATAATTTTTTTTGTTGTATAAGTTGTATAAGTTAGTTAAAGTACTTTCAGGAAGAAAAAATGATTTCCTGAAATATTAATAATTCCATATTTATAATATTGTAGGTACCTCAAATAGTGTTAATTATGTTAGGTATAAAATGCAACTTTAATTTTTGAACCGACTTAAAAAAGGGAGAAGGTTACTCAATTTTACCGAATACATGCTTTTTTATATTTGCTCGCAGATAACTTTGTTTATGAACCAATTTCAATGATTCCTTTGTTTTATTGTAAAGTAGATATTCCAATTGGTGTGTGGTGATTTGAATGGATGAGTAGGAACCACACGAAATGGTTACGAACGCGTAGTAGGGAAGTATGGTGATAAGAGAGTAAATGAGGCTGGTAAGCTCATATTGGAATTATGTAAGATAAAAGATTTGTTTGTGGCAAACACTATGTTTGACCACAAACAAATTCACATGTACACGTGGGAACGGATGGAAGAGAATAGCATGATTGATCTAATCATAGTGGATCAGCGTATTCGTAACCAAGTTATGGACACGCGTATGTTTAGTTTAGTCCACCGATTAGAGAGGAATATGAAGAAAGGGTTTCCAAGAAGTTAGTCAGCTGCGAAATAGGTCCTGAAAGTGTTGAAGTATGCTGGCAGAATCTTAGGAATTGTATGATTGAAGCTGCAACTGAAGTATGTGGCATTGGGAAAAGAGGCTTTAGTAAAAAGCGCGATGAATGGTGGGATGATGAAGTGCAAGAGGCAGTAGAAAGAAAGAAGAAAGCATGGCAGGACTATAAAGCCTCGAGTAAGAATAAAAGTTTTTTTTTGAACGCGCGCCTCTTGGATAACGTCCAAGCGCTCTGACCGCTAAGCCATGCGTTCTACTACCAGCTGCGTCGAAATTCTTATACGTTTTGTTACAACTTATTTATGTTGTTAGCATCTCTGTAGAGAGATTTTTACAAATTTCTACTACTTAAAGATTATTTAGAAATAATCGTTTGACAAGAGAGATTGCTATTTTATTTCTATATTTACTATTTTTAAAGTGTTATTCCACACTTAGGATTAGAAAACATTTTTGAAAAAACGTATAAAAATTTGAACTCAGCGGGATTCGAACGCGCGCCTCTTGGATACCGTCCAAGCGCTCTGATCGAAATTCTTATATAAATTATTTTTCTCTCTTGTTAAACGATTATTTCTAAATAATCTTTAAGTAGTAGAAGTTTGTAAAAATCTCTCTACAGAGATGCAACAACATAAATAAGTTGTAACAAAACGTATAAGAATTTCGACGCAGCTGGTAGTAGAACGCATGGCTTAGCGGTCAGAGCGCTTGGAAGGTATCAAAGAGGCGCGCGTTTGAATTCCGCTGCGTTCAAAAATTTTTATACGTTTTTTCAAAAATATTTTCTAATCCTAAGTGTGTAATAACACTTTAAAAATAGTAAATATTAAGAATAAAAGTATGAGAAAGATTAAGAAGAAAGAATATAAGTTGCAAAAGCACCTAATGAAAGCACTGATAAAGATGAAGCGTGAAAAGTCAGAGCGTGCAAGAGACGATAGATTGACAAACAATTTCCGGGAAAACACGAAGCTTTTCTGGCGAGAAGTTAGTGATTCTCGGCGTTGTTCGCCAACCTGTAAAATGAACACACGTTTTGCACCGATGGGCGGAATTCTATAAGAAGATGTATGAATGTGATGACGCCTCTGTCTCGAGCGACAGCAATATGCTGAGTCTTGATGTAGCAGATGGCGAAATCGGTATAAAAGAAGTAGAGAATGCCATACGAAGTTTGAAATGTGGTAAGGTAGCGGGAGCAGATGGAGTTACTGCAGAGATGATCAAATGTGGTGGGCCGCGCATCTTGGACCTGTTCTTTTTTCTATGTAATTTATGCTGGAAAAAGGGAGAGGTCCCGGATGATTGGCAAGGCGCAGTCATCGTGCCTGTGTATAAAGGCAAAGGTTCACAGATAGACTGTGCAAGCTATAGGGCTATCAGTTTAAAAAAAACAGTTTAAAAGTATCAGGTTAAAATTCTAGCGAGAAGAATGCAAGAGAGATCCGAAAGGCTTTTATGGGAGGCCCAAGGAGGATTTAGACCTGGAAGAGGGTGCATGGATCAGGTCTTTTCTCTCTGCATGATCACGGAAAAGTTTTTGGCTGTAAACCAGAAAATTTTCTGTGCTTTTGTGGATTTAGAAAAAGCATTTGACAGGGTTGTAAGAAAGAAGTTATGGGAGATACTGCCCCGGTACAATGTGAGCGGACCCGTGTTGCAGGCTGTAAAATCTCTTTATCGAAATCACTCAGCCTGTCTACGAGTAGGAGCTGGCATGTCGCCTCAGTTTGATATTCAATCGGGTGTCAAACAGGGCTGCGCCATGTCAGCTTGGCTGTTAAATTTGTATTTGGATAGTTGTCTCCAAGGAGTGAAAGATTGTGGCATAAGTGTGAAATTTGACTGTAAACTGTCTGTTACGCAGATGATGCAGTGCTAATTGCATCATCAGAATGCGAGTTACAGGCATTGGCAACACTCTGAAAGAAGGTTGTGAAAGTAATGGTCTAAATGGTCTGCTCAGGTGGTTTGGGCACGTTGAAAGAATGGGTGATGAAAGAATGGTAAGAAAGATTTATGAAGCCAAGGTGAGGGGTACGAGAGGTCGGGGGAGACCTCGGTTGACCTTCCAAAATACAGTATCGAAGATACTGGAGGAAGGTCACGTAAAAAGTATGAGGACCCCCGAAGGGCATGCATGAAGAGGATAATGACTGTGGACGAGGCGAAAGAGGTACGCAGCGACCGTAGCGTTTGGTCCGTACTCTCTGACTACCCCGCCAGGGATGAAGCTATATATATATATATATATATATATATATATATATATATTTATATCATGATAAGGAAACCTGGTTCTGCTGATGAAATCTGAATTGAGAGAAACTTTCGCAAAATCATAGGACCATCTAGTAGTTTGTTATTTTTTGGTTTCTCCTAGCCAATAACTATGTGTAGATAATTATAGATTGATGCTCAGCCTAGTTAAGTTATAAGAAAATTATTCATTTAAATAGATACAGACTACGTATACATAGTTTAAGTAAAGGCTTACTTCGACATAATACCACAGTTTCTATAGGCTTTCTTTATTTCGAAGGTGGAATTCGTACGAGCCTGATAGTAATTGTGTTTCTTGTAGGTTCGATTTCATTATCGTTAATTGGTAACATCTAAAGTACCTACATTTTTGTTAACATATTCGATAAGGTGCAGTTTATTTTTTGTTTGATTATTAATATTTCATTTCACTACATAACACGCTTTTTTGCTTATTTGGCTTAAAGCTTTGCAAAGATCTGAATAATAGAAGATCTGAATAATAATAAGTACGACCTTATTCTAATGATACGTGATGAAACAACTTTGGACTCCTTTTTATGAAATTATGGGGACGGATGAATATGAAATTTGTGACAAATTTAAGTTTATGTGGAGTTAGTGTCCAATGCTCAATGTTATTGTTCAGAATAATTCGTAACTATAGCAAAAGAGTAAATGATAATAATTAAGATGTAAAGTAAAATTAAAATGAATCAAAATCTCCTTAAATAATTCTTTTTTTAGCTTCACGCTTTCATCCCGCATCGCAGGGTAAACAAGTATATAGTGTTAAGATACTTTTCGCCGAATTCTAGACATTGCGTGTTGAGTAGCGGAACTTGTAACGTTTATCTGCCTCCCTTATATGTATATAAATACTATTTTTACTTAATCATGATTCGTCAATCGTCAATCATGATACGTCACGTGGTTAGGACCCATTTATTGTTGTGTTCGAATGCAACTCAAAATCTTTTAGAGATTCAGAGATAATAGTGTTAAGAGACTTTGTTTCCAATATATTAAATTTATCTTATTCATTATATATAAGCCATTTAAATGTATCGACTGGTATATATATCTTTATTTGTCATCGGTTTTTAATATTATTATTAGGGTTTTTAATATTTGTAATATTATTCATTAACTTGAGATCACCAATGGCTCATCCGCAGACAAGCCGAAGGTGTGTCCATTTTTCTCTCGCTTATAATGAACCATTGTAGGTTATCATAGTAAGAGAAAAGTTAGCCAAATTGAGGCGGAGCTCCCCATCGCTAGCTGTGAATTCCGAGCGACCGTGAGCGTACTACTCACGATGTCATTGGAAACGATCACTTATTAGTTATCTGTTCGATAGTTTATTTTAAGATAGATTTCTGATGTTGATTGGTTTGTGAGAGCAATATATGTTGATGGTCCGTCATTTGACCTTTTCCTTACTTTCTGGTTCGTATATCAGTTCAGACGCCTTACTGCTAGGCGACATATTGTATATTTACGCACAGTACATACGTAACAGTCGTTTGTCAAAACCAACAATTAAACTCGGTTAGGTGCCACCGACATCAGATGTCAGCCACACATTCGCCGAACGCTGACTGTTGCATGTCACATTATGCGTTCTATCTAATTCTAAACAAACAGCCGAATACCATTACATATTGCAGCATTCTGTGACATAGTAGTACAGCACTCCTCGCAAGGACGCCACTAAAACACACTTCGAAACGCTAGAGATATGAAAGCATAATAAAACCTTTAATCCCACACCAGGGGTGTTAAACGATATAGAAACAGGTTATATCCATGCCCGACGCCACAAAATCAGTTATCAATAGGGTATAAAGGTCACCGAACCCCGACAGAACAGAAGATGCTAAGCAACATTTAATCACGCCACCGACATCAGTTATCAGTTAGTTATAAAGCTCACCGAAACCCGAAGATCGCGTGTCGTAAGTTATATCAATGTCCGAAGCCGTACATGCATCGCGTATGCGATGCAAGACAGCATCAGTAGTGATACAACCGACCAACATCTCTGTAGCAGTTCACCTAAGCTAATTATATTAGCCTCAGTGACGCCCAGCAAAATTGATTTCTGGCACCGACAACGAATATCAGCAAGCTATAAACACGCCAAACATCAAAAGTCAGGTGGTCACAGTGTCTCTCTATCGAATAAATTGACTATATGTATCACTCCAAATACATATATTTATATTCTTATTAGAACTTCATTTGCATAAGATTGTGCCAATACTCGCCATAATGCCATATATCATATTTATTTTATATGCGGTACGAGTGGTTCCGCTCATCATATATGTTTGTACATTAGTACATAAGAAGCTTGGCTCGATCGCTACATGCTACCTTCCTATATATGCCACGCAACTGTTTTTACATTCAGGACGGTGTGCCCTGAAATTTCTTTGAACATTAAGTCAAAATCTCTATGAAAGACGACTCAGCTCAACGACGCACGACTTCGCCGACGTCGGCGACTCGGCGTATTAAATGCACAGCTGCAACTTCTTTTATTACACGAACGCAATCTGGTCATTACATACTATATGAAATATTCAATAATTTTATCATAGTCTACTATTATATAATATTGTTATCTGTGCTTTTAATAAACATATCTGATTTAAATATTAAATCAAATTTATATTTCAATATGTACATAAGTAATACCATTACATATTTAACGGTGTGCTTTGTCTTACCAGAGCGAGAAAATTAAGAATAATAATCGAATCCACAATTGATCGTGTTTACAATCAGACGCTCTCCCATTGTGCCATGACGGGCAGGATATTTAATGACAACCTTAAGCTACAAAATGGACATGAAGATTTTATAACCTAAAAATGGACATGATTTTATAAAAGTATATATTACGTTTTAAATATGAACAAAATAAAGGTTGCAAAAGGGTTCCTAACAGCATTATTAATGCCTTAGAAATAAAATTAAAGTAAAAAATATGTTTGCATAGTCTTTTATATCGGTATAATATGACATATGCATTGATTATTACGGCCACGTGTTTTACACGGGTCTCCTAGTACGTTGGATGACATTATTATAATTAATCCACTATAATTTTATATGAATATAACTAGGGTGACAAATAATTCTACATCCTAGGCACACTAAATTAGTTTACAGTAGACTATATCAGCGGATATCCTTTTTCTATAAATTTTCCCTTAGGTTAGTGTAAGCTTCCTTTGATGTACGAAAATGTAATAACGGATATGTTATGTTTATAAAACTTAAAATCATATGTGTGTTTGGCCATTTACGTCAGAAATTCAATTATTCTCTTTTTATTTATTTTTTTTTGCTTCACGCTTTTCATCCCGCATAGCAGGGTAGACAGAAAGTACCTAGTGTATAAGGCACCTCGTACTTCGCTTTCCACTGAATTCGTGATATTGCGTGTTAAGTTATATTGTTATTATTTTAAGAATACTTATGAATATTTTATATTCATATGTATAATGTACTGGAAAACAGTTGAAAAGGGATAATAATATAATATTTTTGAAATAAAAATGCAAACAAAAGACAACAAACAACGGAAAATCGAAACGATATTCGTGTTTGCGAAATGGCTTTTGTGTGAATACGAAACATTATTGAAAATCCGCTTTTCGTTCCGGAAATAAATATTTTTTCAATCCAACTATAAAGTATGGAATTTCCAAATATAACAGTACTAGTAAATATTTGCAATATTACCATAACTGCAAATGGTTTCACACATCAGGGACAATGCAGTCGGCGCTAAAACAAGTCGATCACGCGAAAGTTCTTTCACCCCTGACCCGGCAATTCCAGAACCAAGCAATGGCGGGTGTTCTATTCTAGAACATGCAACTACAAACTTTTCTTTGTTCTCATTTGATGTGAGGTAACTAGACTTTTGAGTCTCTATTTAATCTGTTTCCTAAATGTACGTCGTTAAGATATTAAGTGAAATTGTAATTGTATAATATTTTGCTAGAAGTATCGGTTTTCTTGAAATCGGTTGTCTAACAAAGGGAAATAATATTCAGAGACAGATGAAGGATTATATTTAGAATAAATAATGTCTATTTATTTATATTAAAGTAGTTATTATTTACAATTTCGTTTGCATGGATTTAATACAATAATCATATTATTTCTATTTCTGCTATCTTAAGTTTGAACAGTGAAACGTAAAATATCGTATTTCCCATTTACCATATCCCAAAAAACGAAAGAATCCCCAAAGAACTTATATTTCTACGCTCAGAAATCTACGCTGTGCATTGTCTGTCAGTTTATCAGTTAGTTTTACATTTTGATTTCAAAATTAAATAAATAAAGAATACTCTCATATTTAGTTTAGTGAGCCAGTTCTAGAATACTCCTTAAACTTTCTTAAGAACTTCAAGTTATATTATCAAACAACTTCGGGCGTAGTTCAGTCAGTTTATTGATTATATTGAGGTCGGTGGGACAGCGTCTGACTGTAAATGTGGTTGGTTGTGGGTTAGTTCCCACTCGGGGTACTGATTATATTATAATTTAATTATTGACATTTCCTCGCTCTAGAAAGACAAATCGAAAGATACATAGACATATGTAAATATTTAATTATAGTATTACATGTTGCACTTTACTTATCAATCTGAACCTAATCTCCACTATCAGAACAATCAGAAGATTTTGTAGCTAACGTATTTTGTTTAAAATCATCTGGAAATTATTATTGCTGATGTAGTTTAAACGAAAATCCTTAAGGTGGCTTACGGTTAGTGCTATTTAGTAGAAATCGTCACGTAACGGTGTAGGCTCTATGTACTTGCGTGTGTGCATCGAGCAAAACTCTAAATTAAGTTGTAATACTACTAATTATTTAATTGTAGATCTTTAGGCAGATTAGAAATAACATAAACAAATATTTTAGTATATAGAAAAAAATTACTATTTATTACACTATTTAATTATAGGAAGATAATAGTAAAATCATATGTACATTGATAGAATCATATATACATATACATTTCAAACAGAATATTTTGATGAAATTTTAAAACATCTTTTTTGTTTATCTTCGTATAAAGTATAATTTACCACTTTGCATATATTTGTCGTGAATATTTTTTTTTTGCAGAATCTTGAAATATTTGAAAAACTTTCGTACGTTTTATTATTTGCCTTGAAAAATAAAAAAATCTCTATTTGCCTTGAAAAATGAAATAGAAAACGTAGGAAACTTTTCTTCGGCAGGGATTCCGTACCACACAAAAAATGAATTTAGTTCTATTAAGATTATATGCAATATATTTATGTAGCAATGATAAAAATAAAACGTCTGTTAAAATACCTATATAAAATGAAATAAACATACATATATATTTATTTGCGCTATAATTTACGTTGATGCAATTTCGAAAACCGATGCGACCGCGGGCTTAAATGATATTATAATATTATTATATATTATTATATTATATTACGCCAATGCGGCGATGCCAATACTTTTATATGAGTAAATCTTGTTGTATGTTGATAATTAAAATTCTGTTTAAGTAACGTAAATTTATGAAAATTACTAAAACTCTTTAAAAGTCATAAATATTTTTTAATTTTTTCAATTGTGAAGTAACAATGATAAGAAAAGGCTCAGTAATTTAAACACGAAATGAATTCGTACAATATCATTCCTAATCTTCTATGATGTAATCCCAAAAATAGATCCATTTTGCAATAACATTTTCAAAGCGCGCACATCTGAGTATTTGCATGCCGGAAATAATCCATTGATTTGTTTATTTTTGCCTAGATTCTGCCTTTTGTCTAGACTTCTGTAGTTCGAAGTAAATTAGGATTCACGGATAAAAGCAGAACGTCAACGAACTTTATGGGTTAGAATAGAATGTAATACAGTAATTTAATAGAATTATTATGCAATTATACTTTTAAATAAACTACATACAATTTAAATCATAAATTTAAATAGTAATTTACGTCTCTGAGTGTAGTAACTTTTAAAAATGCGTGATGAAGACATGAAGTCTTATATTATTTTTTTAAGAATAAATTTTATATTTATAAGAATAAATTTCTATAAAATTATTGTAAAATTTGTTAGATTTTCATATAATTCAGTGCGTCGTTAAGAACGTCTACTATTTTTACAGCGACACTTGAGTGTTCTAGTATAAAAATAAAAATCTTTAACAACAAGTTGGATTTTACTTAAAATGTTGTCTTGAATTTGATCTAAAAAAGGAAAAAGGTCAAGTGCTTACAAAGGGTAAGAGTGGTGAGCGCTTTCAGGCGCGCCAATGATACTTTTATGAAAAATAAGGTTACCTTGGCACTCCTTCATATAAATGAGAGTAACGAAAACTGTCATGTATCTCTCAAATGAAATTAAAAATGCTTGGATTTTCATATAACATTTGCACTCGCATGCTTTCAGTGGTTAATTTTTATTATGGTTTCATTAAATAGTAAATATTGGGAACATGGCGACAATTCATTTCTGTTCCTTCTCTGTTATGAATTTTATTTTTGAATACGTTTTTCCCCTTATATATGATAAAATTTCATTATAAATAAGTAAACGAAGGGTGCTCTTGATAATGTCTATAAGAAAAGTATTTGGTAGTCATCAAGAAAATACGCAGTTCGCTAACGCGCGCTCGCGTACACAGCTAGGCTTATTTAATTTTTTTTTTACTATTATTTATTTAATATAGAATAATTAAGATTTACATAGCAAAATACATACATTTATGTAAATAAATATTAAAATGATTTTGTAGTTTCTATTGAAGGACACTTTTATACGCTTGAATAATACTAGCTTTTTTAGCTTCAATTTTTTATCACGCCTAGCAGTGTAGACAGGAAGTAACTAGTGTAAAGACAATCCGTACTCCGCTTTCCGCCAAATTAAGATGTTGCGTGATGAGTGGTGTAATTCAACGCCGCGCTTTATCTTATCAGAAAAAAGAAATGAAAATAATTTAAATATGATCATTTCCCCGAGTGAGAATTAAATTACACAGTACACAGTAAGACATTGTCTCACTGAGCCATGGCTGGCCTTGTAAATAAGAATACTATGTAATATTAGGTAAATACACTTTTGAAATTTATATTATATATATATATATATATATATATATATATATATATGTGTGTGTATGTGTGAGAGCTATATAGCTTCACGCTTTTGACCCGCATAGCAGGTTAGACAAGAAGTATTTAGTGTCTCCTCCGTACTCCATTTGTGTTGGAAATTAATGCATCGCTTTGTCTTACCAATGCTCCTCGCATTGGTAAGACAAAGCGAATAATTATATTTAAAATGTAAACTATTTTAAATATAATTATTCCACCGAGTAGAATTCGAACCCACAACCGATCGCGTTTACAGTCAGGCGCTGTTCCACTGCACCCCAACCGGTCTAAGATTCACTAATGGATATTTTGACTATTAAGTTAAATATAAATTTTGGCACAAATTTATTCACCTTAGTTTTGTCTAAACTAGACTGTAGGTGCCTTCTATATTAATATCCTATATTAATCTCCATTATCTAAATGTACCTCCTCTATGTATCCGTTTATAATACTTATAACACAAATATTATATAAAAATAACTTTTTAATAAAAGTCTGTGAAATGGCGGTAATTGAGTAAAAGATTAAAGTAAATTTCATTCTAAAAGAGATTGCATTTTCAGTAATATCACTTAGCCGGAAAGTCCATTCGTTTAGTCAACAAAGGCTTTCATGCCTTCATTCAGATTATTTCAATAGGTGTATGGTCGGCAAAAACTTGAATAGCTGACTGAAATTCTGAGAATTGTGCCTTTGTGTAGGTCTTGTTCTTCTTTCTTTGTGGAATTTAGAAAATATAGTTGATTGAAAATATATTTGCAATGCACTTAATGTGAATTATGCATATGTTAAACTATACTTGATATAGTTCTTTTTTTAAATTTTCTGTATATAGTAATTTGTGAAAAAATGATTAGTTTTTGGGTAACACAATATGTTAATTTTTTTATATCTTAAGATATTATAAAAAAGTAAATAAAAATACTTTTGTATATAAAGGCTAGCGGTTAAATAGAAATATATTTTATTTATTTTTACTGTTTTTAAAGTGGATTAGATAACATTTTTCAAAATTTATAAAATCAGAACACACTGGGATTTGAATCCTCAGCCTCCTCCTCCTCCTCCTGAATTGAAGCTTCGTCGAACCCACAACCGATCGCATTTACAGTCAGAAGCTGTCCAACTGCGGAGCGGCTATAAATTATCTACATTATTACTCAAATGATAAGGAATACCTCAGAATAAAAATCTTCGGCTAGCAGTAATTTGTAAAATTCTAATATTCTCTACAGATAATAAACAAACGCATGGAAGTCGTATTTTTAAATTTTTTATAATATTTAGAATAGTTTTGATAAAACTCATTTATATACAAATTTAACTACATGATAATAATGAACTCGACAATACATATTCTTATCTATGTAAAGCGTTCCGTTTATCGCGACCTAAATCTTTTTAAATCACTTCCTCGCTTCGATTCCTCGTATCAAACTGAATTCGGTATTCTTTTTTAGATTGCCATTTAAAAGTTTTATAGATAACCAAAACTTTTTCAATGCTATTTCTACTTATAAAAGTCTTTGAGCCTTTAAATTTTTTTGTTACAATACTATAAATATTTCAGATTCTATGAAAGAGGTCAACGTTTAGCAACGGACCTTGGTAGGCTGAAAATAATAAAAGTATATCTACTACTAAGTTAGAAGGATTTTACATTTGCCCAGGGTAGCAGGTACAGTATTTATCAATTGATACGAATTCATTCATTCATTCATGCATTACAAAATACATTGCTTGATAAGGTCTTATATAAGTATATGCTTAATTTATACTACAATGTGTGACCTATAAACCGAATGAAGGAAAGGCTTCTAATTAAAAATTGACGGTCGTCAACCATCATTACGTTTAGATCGAGCCCTCGAAAATACAAGACGTAAATCGAGTAAAACATATTTAAATCAGCAAAGCTATAATGAATTTTCTCGTAACGCATTCATGTAAATAATAGGCTAAAATATGCTTAAAATTCAAAATATTTTATATTTAACTTCTAATGATTATGATCTACACATAAAAATAAGTAACTTTTTTGCAGCTTCACGCTTTATTCTGCATAGCAGAGTGGACAGAGTGAATCTAGCTGCAAGTGGATTCCTGCACCGTTTTCGGTCCAAACCGAGATATTGCGTGTTGAGTGCCAGAACTTAACGTATTCTACCTAAGTATGTACGTACAGCTTTACGTAGAATAGTTAGAGATCGTCCGAAATCGAGGCATTGAGCGTTAAGTGCGAACTCAACTCCCCGTTTTGTCATGTTTTTTCCTGTAAACGTACGGGGGTAGAATACAAAACCACTTCAATGTTTGGTAGCGTCCCGTAGTTATTTGGTAGTAGGAGTTTAATTCTCCGACTGGCTCACGGCCACAGTTCGATGTCGTGTAAGCCAGCTTTCCCTATAGGGTATAGGCCTATCCTTTCAATCTGAGTGAAGAGGTTCCGGAAAATTTGGCTACCCACTACACTATCTCCTTTTACTTTCATCCCAAGACCAGCAACTCATCTACAACTCTAATGTTGTGAATTTTTACAGGAAGAGGCAGCTACTTGCCTTCAGGTGACTCTTCTGCTCGTTTACCTACTTCTCCTCCTCCTCCTCCTTTGTTTTTCTTTGATGGCGAAGTATTTTATTAATATATATATATATATATATATATATATATATATATATATATATATATATATATATATATATACACATATATATATACACATACATTACTAAAAGAGAAGGTCACTGACGCAAACGTTTTCCAATGCTGTATTTATGGCTTAAATTCTTCATTTCATTTTGGAGCAATAATGCGAAATACATTGCTCGAACAAAATGACTACATTCAACAAAATCAATCCAATTTATTTTGAAAATTTGAATTCGAGCTTAAAGTTGATATTACTTCCACATAAATAGGAGCAAACTTTATACGTATATAGGGAGTAAGTATAAATTTGTTACAAACTTTTAGGAATTTCAGCCGGTTGCCAAGTATTTTATGCGATCTCAAGAACTGTTGTATATACAGTGTGGTGATAAATTAAAGCCAAGGGACTTTATTCTATGTAGGTTATTAAGTATCGGAAGGCTTTATTCTCTTATCGATAATAAGCTTTAGTGAATTACCGAATAAGTCTTGGTTTGTATGAGTAATAAATAAAGCTAAAGAACACCTAAATTTTGTTGGTATATGTATGTAAGCAACATGAAAGGAAAACGTTTGCGAATTATAATTTAAATTATAATCTCATTTTTAAATAAAAAAAGACTAGTTATCCTTGTATTATTGGATATTTTGACTATTGGCATAGAAAGTAGCTTGACGCTTTATGCCGCAGGATAGTCAAAAATATTTTCCGCGCGAAAATTTAGACTTTTTAAATTTATTACACCTATAAATATATTTTATCATTACATTTAAATGAAACTATTTTAAACGGATTAACTGCGATTAATCCGTTTAAAATAGTTTCATTTAAAATGTGTAAAAATCGAAAAGAAAATAATTAATTTATTAATTATTAATTATTAAAAATGATCTTAAAAACAAACAACAAGCAAGGAGGTATACAATTTGGTAGATTTTAGTCATATTGATTTTTCAACTATGAATTTCGCTTTATACATGTCGTACCAGAGCTTTGTAAACGTTTCTCTCTGCGATGTCCACAGAACACACGCTAATGAATGATCGGTATTTATACTGTGTCATGACACACTGAAAGGCATAAAGCCAATCAAGCGTTTGGTTTATGTTCAGAAAACTATCAAGTTTTTAACATGTTATCAATTTTATATTTCTATATTGTTTTATTTTGACATGTTATAAATTTATAGTAGAAGGGAGTTTTACTTTATTTACAGTTATCCTTTTTTTGTTGTGCACATGGAAAATCTAATATTACGTTATTTTTTATTTCATACCCTTTGGCTGATGCTAATATTGTAAGCATTGCATACTTGGCGGCGGAACCCAACGTCGTGCATTATTTGAAATTCGTTTGGAGTCAAAATTGAACTCATACTCTGCGTGTTAAATCAGACACTAATTACACTGCCATCGGATCTTATTTTATATTATTTTACAAAATTTTTTTGACTTCTCTTAGTTTTTTTTATACTTCTATTATTTCTCTTCTTGATATTTGTGTAATAAACTGACCCAGATAGTATCAAGCAAAGCAAATAGCAAGATGCCAAATCAGCTGTCAATTATGAAAGTTAATATCTCTAAAGAGATCTCCAGCTACCAACATAGTTTGATTGCAATAAATATTATAATTGACTCGTAAATAAACATCTTGAAATGTTATTGTGATGTTTTCTGGTGTAATTAATATTGTAAGTTTTGAAGCCATTTGTAACAAATTTTTAACCGTTTTGTAGCTAGTCGGGTAAGAGGAAGGTAAAAAGAAAAAAAACAGCTTCATGCTTTATGCATCACGGCAGAATAATAGAGAAAATCTAGTGTCAAGACACTTAGTTGACTGCTTTTTGCCCGGAAGTTCAGTGGTGCACACAAAGACGAGTTTTGTCGAGAGAGAGCGGAGAAATAAAAATAAATTTTATATATGTAATCATTCCTCAAAATGATAATTGAGCCCATAACCAATAGCGTGTAAAATCGGACGTTATCCCACTGCGCCACGATGGTCTACATCAAATATGTTTTACATGATTTTCCATACAATCTCTATAAGAAATTTGTGCTAGTTTTGATCGTATAAAGTATAAATTTACAAGCAGTCCATCAACACGACCAATAGATGCAATCTAGCATATAAAAAAGCGAATGCTTTTAAATTTCATTGAATTTAAAGGAATCAAAGTGTTTTATTTTTGAATCAAAGTGTTTTAGTTTTGAGGCCGGTTATAGCGCAGTCGGATAGCGTCTGACTGCAAATACGATCGGTTGTAGGTTCGATTCCCACTCCGGGGAGGGATTATGTTTAAATTATTTTTACTACCTCGCTGGCTGATAAGACAAAGTGCGGCGTTGAGTTTCACCATTCAACATGAAATGTCTCGAATTCGGTGGAAAG
Organism: Dryadula phaetusa; assembly: GCA_032432895.1. Classification (NCBI taxonomy): domain Eukaryota; kingdom Metazoa; phylum Arthropoda; class Insecta; order Lepidoptera; family Nymphalidae; genus Dryadula; species Dryadula phaetusa. The sequence goes on from JAOYRS010000061.1 coordinate 582,079, forward strand.
CGAAGTACGGAGTGACTTGACACTAGATATTTTATATCTACCCTGCTACGCGGAATAAAAGCGTAAAGCCGAAAAGCTAAACCTGTATAGTACTGGCCGTGTGAGCAATAATGCTAATGCATTGTTATTAGTGGACTTATAATACTTTAATTATTTGATTTATTTTGTATATCAATAAAATATTTTTATGAATTTTATTATATTTTATATATGGCTATAGGTATAACTTTATTTAGATTAACTTATATATGTTAAATGTGGTTAATTATGATAATAATAATAATATTTAAACTGTCACTTAACTTAGCGGCTACAGCTTTTAATACTGCGGTAAATTCTAATTGCTTCTGTTAGATGATCTAATTATCAACCATTTGCTATAGGCTTTGATGCAGTTTAATGAATCCTGCCTAAATTATGTCCTCATTATGATATATACATACGAGTGGTTACTTGAAATTAAACTTATAATTTTAAGTGGAATTAAACAATTAATCCTAGCCATATGTTTTTTAGCATTTTGTTATATTTAAGTTATCTATTCGTTATAATACAAAAAAATTAGAGTTTACTATTTTCACACGATTCAAAAACTTGAAAATCGCCAAAGAGGCGTGGGTTTGAATTCCGCTGCGCTCAAATTTTTTTTACGTTTCTTTTAAAAATGTTAAATACTAAGATTATTTTAGTTTAGTTAAAATAATTATTTGATAAAGAATCTAAATTTGCGTAAAATATCCAGTCAGTATGCGAATATACAATTAATATATGTCGGCATTATTTACTATGTGATACACTGATAAATTTAGAATGCTGAAAAAAAATTATATAGTCAATAATAATATAGATGTTTGACTGTTTATACAAATTTTATTATGCTCGTTTGACAACTAACCAACTGCCATTGGCAGTCACGTAATAAAACTATATTTCCAGACCAACCACAACCGTAGTCTATAAACAAAATAATAATTCATAACGTAAATATTTTACACAAGCCACATGAAACATGCTGATTTTAATGTAATTTTAATACATCAAAAGATTATGTCTTAATAAATAATAGGAATAGACAATCATGGATCAGTTGCTATTTAATAAGATCTTTGATTTTTAGAGCACTTGTACAGTTTCCAAGAGACGCGGATTCAAATCCCGCTTCGTTTAAATTTTTTACCTTCTTTATAAATGTTTTCTACTGCATGCATCAAGATAGAACAAAGAAAAAGACTTTGAAATGAACATCATAATAGATATATAAATGCTAATGTGTAGGAGTAAATAAACATAGCAAACTGTCCTCTTACTTTTGGACCTTAATCAATCCTTGTCAGTTTTGGGTTTTCTAATACAGAAAAGTAGTATGTATTATGTACGTGTACAAATTTTGCTCTAATTGTGTTACAAAAAATATGTTTGTTGAACCTTTTGGTGTTATTAGACAAAACTAAATATTAAATATCTATCCTTCTATGTGGGATATAGGATGAAGTTGTTGAATATTTATGATATACGTTTTATATGAACTATTTCTGTCAATAACTAATTGATGCAATTCTGGGCGCTAGCTACGTTTGAGTAATTATATTTACGTTTAAATGTCAATATTGCCATGTTTTAAATGAGACTATTTTAAATGGATTAATTGAGTATATTTTAGTCATGTCGCAGATATTTGGATAATTAACAATGGTACGTGATTTATCTGTGACCACGAACTACGTTAAGTGTTCAAAACATTTGCTTTTTAAAAATATGTTATTTAAAACCAAATTTAAGTTATGGGTTCAAATACCATTTGGGGGGCTGATTATATTAAAAATAATTTTCACTTCCTCGTTCTGGTAAGAAAAAGTGCGGCGTAGAGTTGCACCATTCAAAACACATGTTCCGAATTTGGTGGAAAGCGAAGTACGGAGTGTCCTGACACAAGGTTCTTTTTGGCAAGCAAGAGAAAATATCGAAATCAATGCGACATTTGAAATGTTTTAAAATCTTCATAATCAAAGATATTAGTAATATTCTCACGATCTGGTTATTTAAATTGCTAATGCTTAAAATATTGTAGAAAAAATGTTCTCACGCAAAAAAATTGAATAAAATATATGTCTGAAGAAAACTAATTTCGTTGATAATACATAATAGTAGGAAACTAAATTGGTGTATATTTAACTAAATTTGATATGTTGCTCCATCTCTCTAGGTAACGTCATTAAGCTATCTCGGGAAACGATCAACGTTGAATTTAATATATAACAGACGCTGTTGGCTGGATTTTACATAGTAATTATGATGCATATTTGTATTTGTATTTTGATATACGCTTTCAATAACAACACGAAAACTACATGTTTTTAGAAATTAGATTAAATTTTTTTTACATATATCGAATTACGAACTGCCATGCTGCGGTGTGGAGGATTAGAAGAAATCATCAAATTCTTTTCCCAAAAAATCATCATGACATTATGATTAATAAAAAGAATAATTTTAATATTTTAATATAATTTAGACAGTAGGTAGCTCCTTGGACAACCTACTTAGCTTTATACAACTCTCTGACTAGTGCTATTTGTAATCATGACTATTATAACAAAACAAACTTTGTCGGAACGGTTATTTCTTCTTTGTTTTTATTAATCTACTGCACTTTGAACGCAATTTTTTTATTTTTTTTTTAAATTATGTTTTGTTTTTCATGATGAGGTTTGTTCCTTGCTATGATATTTGGTGCATGATTTACTAACCATCTGGAGAAAGATTATCCGTGGACTAAAGATAATATGTTTTCTATTTTGATTTGCTAACCTAAATTGTCAGCAAGACGTTATCAACGTGACAGAACCCAACGCCGCGTTTTTTCAAACGATTGGGATTCGAATACATAATAATCGCGTACGTAAACAAATACATCTCTTTACCACTCAAACACTCATAAAGCGTTGGAATTTATAAGTTTTTATTATTTAAATCGCCTTATCTTTAGCATTACAAATAAATTTGCATAATAGAAACAATAGCAATGAAATGGAATATAGAAATTTCAAAAGGCAATCAAGATAGAAACGAATACACATTAATTAAGGAGAAGATTTATGGTCTGTGGACAGGAGAGATACTATAGTGGTTCAACTGAATTCCATTAGGCGAAATTGCCTTATAATTGAATATTACCAACTTCTTTATTAAATTTAGATATAAAATTATTGAATTGTATACAATAAACACCATATATATATATATATATATATATATATATATATATATATATATATTTAAAATATCTTCTTTTTATATCGCAAAGCAGATAGTCAGAGTCGGGGCAGTCAAAGACAACTTAGTGATAAGACACTCTGATTGCCGCCCAAAATTGAGACATTCTGTGATGAACGGCGAACGCACCACCGTTCAAATTACAACTGCATAAAAAACTTATCTGAAATTCTAAAATTCTCAGTTGATGCCAACGTCATATCAGCTAACTACTACATACGTGTGCCAAATTTTAGTCATATTTGCGTAATGTTATGGACTCGCATTAAAAGCTCAGTTTGGCAAGGTCGTACTGTACTTTGACACATTTCATATTTTAACATAATACTTAATATATTTATCACATAACTTAAAATAATTTAAACCTGGAAAGTAATAAAACAATATTATGTAGAATTACATAAACAGAGTCTTATAGTTAAAGTGATTGTGGATTCGATTTCTGCTTGGAAGAATGATTATTATTATTATTATTATTATTATTTTTATAGAAAAAGGAGGCAAACGAGCAGAAGGGCCACCTGACGATATGTGGTCATGTGCGCCCATGGACATCTACAACATTGGAGTTGTAGATGCGTTGCTGGCCTTAGGATCGAAGTGAATGGAGATGAAGGAAAGAATGGGTGGGAATAGGAAATCAGATTTACATGACATCGAATCGGAAATCGAACATCATCAGGTATTTGGCAGAATGTTTTTACCATGATAGTGGTCGCGAGTCATCCGGAAGATTTATCTCCTACAACCAAATTACTGGGATACCCGCCTCTTACGGGATGCTACCCAGTAGCGGAGGGGAATTGTATTCCGCTCCATCCCTTCACAGGGCAGGATTATATTTCAAATTATTTTTATTTCCCTGCTCTGGTAAGACGAAGCGCAGTGTTGATTTCCACCACTCAACAGGCAACATCTAGAGTTCAGGTGAAAAGCGGAGAACGGAGTGTTTCACATGAGGTCCTCTTTGCTTACCATTCTAGAAGATAAAGCGTAAAAATAAAATAAATCATGACTTTCATATCAACTTAAGTATATTTAATTTGAAATTAATATTTAATTTCTGTTTTTTTTTTTCTATAAATTGACTATTTCTTTCAGTTACTCAACGCTGTGATTAGATCAGTGATTAGATCAATTTATATCCAGCATAGTACATGTTATTATAAAAGTAGGACAGTTTATGAAATAATATGTTATTTATAGCCTCGGTGTTGTGATTTTATGATCAGAGTGATATCCATATCTACTAATAATAAAACCACAACACCGAGAGTATAAATTATGTTATTTGTTATTGGATATGTAAGTCCGTCTTGAATACAATGGTCGAAAAGAACAAATTTGTCCTTACCCAAAACAAAAAAAACAAACGTAAACAACAGTTGTGGATCCTATCAAGAATATGTTAAGAATATAAATAAAGGAGGAAAAAGATACCACCAGAGAATGAATTTTTTAAAATAACCAACCTCATGAAAATGCCGATGTCTAACACGCCATTAAAAAAGTGTATGATTACAGCAAACATTCTTTGACATAAAAATGTTAATTACATTATTTTGTAAGTGTAATCGGTATGGGTTTAAATATTGAAATGTTATCAAATTTTATTAATTTCTCGTATAAACAAACACTTATACAACAAAGATAATAAATTGCCTATCATGCATCCTCATTATAATTTATAAATGCTTTTTAATATACAAAATTTTTAAAGTAGAGGTAAATGTTAAAAAAAGAGAAAAATTGAACAGAAGTATAAAATAATGTATACATATTAGACATACAACCTGTGGCTGGTAGTAACCATATGCGGCTTCAAAATAAATGGAGGATATTTGCCAGCTGAGATTTTTTGGCTATATTCCAAGTTCAACTCGAACTCGAACCTCAAATTGGCTGTTAAAGAAAAAATAATTTTGTAGCGGGAATAAATTTTTACTTTGTCCTAAGTAAGCATATTTCACTACCTTCTTACTTTTACCAATTTCGTTGGACGTACCTTTCCTGACAATGATGAATTATAGTGATCTATTCGACCGCTTACTGTGTAGCATATTGTTGTAAATACATAATATTATATATAAATTTGCAAATTTTGGATAAGGGTAAGGCAAAATCATAATACTCTATCTAACTGTTTTTATGTATTTTTGCAGTAATATCATTTTGTGTTGAACGAATCTTATATTATTTTAAATAAGATTTAAATGTGTATGAGTTAGAAAGAAGCATTGAACTGTAAAAAATAAACAAAATAGTACTATATTTAAATTTTTAAACTCTACAATTAGGATTAGAAAATAAATAAATAAATAAAACGTGTATAAAAATTTGGACGCAGCGGGATCCGAACCCGCGACTCAACGGCGCTATCCAACGGCGCGGCGCGTTTCCTCTTGGATAAGAATATTGGATATGCTTATAGACAGAAAGTACTAGGTACTTTCTGTCTACCCTGCGCTGCAGGATAAAAATGTGAAGCTAAAATACTACTACTTATTTAAAATAGAAAAGTAAAATCATTTGACGCTAAGGGAATCCATTTTAAGCATTTTGTCAAAGTCAATGCGGGCAATTACTGCCTAGCGCAAGTATTCACCAATTTTTTTTCTACAGCAAAATTCGAAGTACATTGAATACAGTTTTTTAAAAATATACATTTTCTAGAACTTTTTCATATTTTCATTTAATAATAACGCGAAATAAACCCAAATATAAAAGTAAGAGTGAAGGGTTCTTGTTCTCTCTTGTCCTCATTGTTAGACATCCCACTTAGTACAGTGCAACTGAAACTACGTTGTATACAAATGTTGATAATATTAAATATAAACAAAAAAATGTTGAAAAAAACTTTTTTAATGTGTATATCGAACGGTTAAATAGAATCCTTATATCTAACACATTTATTTAGTTGTAAATTAAAGAAGACAACAAAAGTGGCTCTGTCGTGATGCAATGGGACAGCGTCTAGCTGTAACACGATCGGTTGTGGGTTTGATCCCCACTCGGGCGAGTAATTATAATTAAATTAATATCACTTCCTGGCTTTGGTAAGACAAAGTGCGGCGTTGACTTCACCATACAATACGCAATGTCTTGAATTCGGTGGAAGGCGAAGTGTGGAATGTCTTGACGTGTCTAGGTACTTTCTGTCTACCCTGCTACGCGGAATAAAAGCGTGAAACTAAATAAAAAGAACAAAAGATATATCTTTTAAAATATAGAGTAAGAACGTACAGAATATGATTTCAGTCGGTATTACAATTTAAAATAAATTATAGAAACCTATGTACATATATGTAGACAATGCGAACTACTTTACATTCGGGCGTACATAATTTTTTCCTGAAATATGATTTTTTTGCTAAAAATCTTCTTATGATGTAATCAGATTAGTGCTGGCGTACCTACAAAATATTAACGCAAGATTTCACGTAATCGAGATTACGGAAACGCCCCCTATGGGCCCTAATGTGACCCTAATGTGATATGTACCAGATTGAACCCTTATCAGTGTTGATTATGTATTATTATTACTTATTCTTCTAGTAACCTTGTTGGTGTGGGAAATATAATGAACCTAAAATTATAGAACTACATCCTGATGGAATCCTACTTTGTCCTTGAGATAGAAAACCTAGCCCGAATTAAGTAAACAAGTAAAACAATTTAATCATTTATTTATATATATATATTTTTATAATTATATATTTTTAAATACTCTTAAAACTTTAAGCACATTTATGAGATTACCTCCAATAAAATATTTTCATAAAAAGTCAAAATATCAATAGTCATGTAAAAGGAAAATTATTTTAAATTATACTCTAGTGATTTGACCTTTTTTGATTCATGACGATGATTTGCGATTCTTATTCACAACCTTTTACACGATGAAATTACATTTTAAGTGTTACCTGCTCTTAGATTAGTGAACAAAATTTTGTAATTTTATCTGAAAATATCTCACTAAATTAAATATCTTCATTCAATTGGCTTGTGTCTTAGCTGTGCCATTTTATTTTGGCGGAATACTTGTTTATATAAATGTACTTAAATGTTAAAATATTGTTTTATACTACTTTTCAAGTTTTAATTTAATAATTTACTAACAATTAAGCCAAAATGTTAAGGATTTAAATTGATAGCTATAAGAAAGAAGAATATGTAACCAAGAAATGAACCTGGTTCTTTGTTACTGTGTGATATGCTATATTTATTTATTATAATTTTATTTATTAATGATTCATATTTAGTAAAATATTATGATAAAAAATAATCCCAATTAAGCATTTTTAGAATAAATCAAGAGTCAAATATGGCTCGAGCGATAAATATTTGTAGTCGTAAATCATTATACAATCGACGTCTCGACACACTCGATAAGCTCCACTCGAAGGTGCCATGAATAATTTACAACCCAAAGCCCGTCTAGGCTGTTAATGTGAGGGTAAAACTGATAGCTAGCGAGAAAAAAATAAAATATATATATTTTAGTTACTTATATTTAAAGAATGCTTATTTTAGTAATATGATGACAATTTTGTTATTATATTGTATTAGTAACATAACAAAATAAAAATTTGTAGCAAATGAAAGGGCTTGGAGGGTAAAATATATATATAGGGAATATATATATATATATATATATATATATATATATATATAAATATATATATATATATATATATATATATATATATATATATATATATATATATATATATATATATATTTATTATATAGGGAAACCGCTTGACCTGTTTTCTACTGTCAGAATACCGACCGCACAGCCTTTCTTAACATACTTAATTACCATTTCTACCATCTGGATACGCGCTCCACTACTGCACGGTTTTTAGCAACTTGTTCTCATATGCCTCTCAACTGTGGAAAAGCCTATATGCAACAATGTTTCCGGGTTAATGCGACATGGGTATCATCAAAAAGCGTGTTTATTCTCATCGCAAAGGCCAGCAATGTGGATGCGATGGCCTCGTGTAATAACAGAGGAGTTACAGATGAGCTCCCCTGTTATTACATGGGGCTATAGAAAGTGGTGATTACTTGAATGGGTGGGTCACCTTATGGTGAATGGTCTTGCTTGTCCAATAAAAAAACAACGAATCAACGAATCAAATAGCAGGATAGCTTCAAAAGCTTGTTTTAAAAATATATATTTTATACGACTCTTATATATATATATATATATATATATATATATATATATATATATATATATAGTTAAATTATTTTGTATTGTTATCACAACCAATATGAATTTCTAAGAATGACTTACCCTTTTTTATTTCGAACTCTCACCTTCGTTTGTTTGTTTCATAAAGGTGGCAATTTAGGCAGTGATATCGGTATATTAAATATCGAGCCATTACAGGCAATTAGCGTCCGCCGAACCGTGGTTAATTGCGAAAACGCAAGTGGCTTCACTGGAAATATCTATATAAGCCTTATCTATATAGATATAAAACTAATAACAATAAATGAGATAATAATTAATTACATAAAATCGATAACCATTATGCTTTTTATTACGCTACGTGATATTATCGATATCATTGTAGTTGAGACTCGTAGTTAGGTTCAAATAAAAATTAGAAATGAAAAATGTTTATCTACGTTATATGAGAGATGTTTATTAGAACAAATTGATTTTAATATTTATTCGGGCCAACACGGCACAGACTTTGTTTTGAAGCTTAAAGAATTTGAATAATCCTAGAAACTTGAAAAATTAATATATATATACTTTATAAGTTAACTTACATTTATGTGTTGGTCTTTTACCTTTTAGTACCCACACTCAGACCTAAAGATAACAGAGTTTCTGCATTTATAGAGTAAGAGAATATTCCAGGCGGAGCTTTTGGCCACTTAAGCATAATAATTTGCATTTTACCCAGAGGGGTGAAGTAAGACAGAATGCGGTATGATTTAAATATTCAAGCTATTATTTAAATGTTATCTGGTTAAATATACCGAAGTGTAATAAATTTATAATCTGAATTTATTATTAGGCATCCTATTTTAAGTTCGTCATAGTTTCGGTGTTCCAGTATGGACTGTTAGATATCTAGTATAGAAACTCAGATGAAAGCAGGTTCCGATTTATTTAATCGTGCACTCCTGTCAGAGTGATCGTGGTCATGAATTATCTTTGACATTTGGAAGTGAAATTGTGAGATATTTCCATTTGCCCCTATCTTCGGCAATGCGTAAGTAGTTATTGAAACTAATAAACGAAGACCCTATCTGGTCTGTCTATCCTTGGTCTGTCTATCTGGTCGAAGTGGCCGCGAGAGCGCTGGTCTTTTATTCTTCCTGGTAAGCTTCGTGGAGTGTGCTTAAAAACTTAAAAAATGTGAACATATATATAAGAAATATGAATTGTAATAAATTATTGTTTTCCCAATTAACATGGCACGGTCAGACGAATTGTCAATTCAGGAAAATGACAATATTTAAATTGTATTTACTTCCTTGGCAAGACAGTGTACAGTACTGGCTTCCTCTTCAACTTGGTTCGCTCTAATTGATATATATATATATATATATATATATACATATATATATATATATATATATATATATATATATATATATATATATATATATATATATATATATATATATATATATATATATATATACATCATATAGGCAAATAACAATAATGTTGGAGATAAATGACAAAGCCAGTCATAAATTACCTGTACTATACCTGCGTCCGTTATTTATTATACAGCATAATGTGCACTGGAATTGCCTCTTTGAACATTTATTAGCGATTTCTATGTAGTCATTGTTACCATCAATCAAAAGTTCTAATTAATGTATAATCGACTTCTGGGAGATGGCGATTTAGCGTTTAGGTATATTAGTGATGTTAACATACATTTAGTCTAAACTATCACCTTTTACTATCAATATGAACTTGTTTTCGTATAAAAATAAAGGTATATTCCTTTAAAAACATTTTTTTTGGATGGTACTTTTCTAAAGTGCAGTATTGGAGGCGATTGATCAAAATGTAATTTTGTTTATATATATAAGAAATGATCAAATACCTTTTCTGGCATACAGTACAGTTGGCAATAAGAATCTTGTAATGACACCATTCTGTACTTTCCATGAATTTTGAGAGAAACTGAAAACGTGTCAAATATCTTGTACTGCTTGTAACATTTTTTAAGAATGTATTTTTAATATATTTTTATAAAAAATATTGATGCTTCTTCATCTGCATAACTTACAAGCGTAATACTACGTGTATTATAGTTATATATAATATAGTTATTTTTAGATTTAAAATTTAAACCAAAAATTATCGCTTTTGCTCATACCTGTAATAAATATATTCTACTTTATGTACATACCAATATTAAAACTCAAAGCTTAAGCTAAGCTATCAATTTAAATTTTACTAGGAGAAATATAATAAATATGTCACGTACGAGCAAATAAAATTGGATAGTAAATGAAGGCACCGCATCTAATACGATATTATTATGTAGAACGTCACACGTAATCTACATTAATGGAATTTTAATGTAACTAATTTATATTGCGTGGACTTTACGATCCCTGCGGCTCTGTCAAACTATTTCTATCTTCTATACATTTCGTTTTTATTCACTTCAGGGAGTTTCGTAAAATTTATTTTTTAGTAGGGCTTACTAAATATTTTTTACACTCCTGAAGGAAGTAACAAGTGAATTGTCAGCTTCCTTCTCCCAGTAGTTTCAATCGTACCTTACTTATCAGTCACTAAATTATAACGACTAAAACACTAAATTTAGTTGAAATAAGTGTCTTAACATCATGCATGTATGCAACATGTTTTCATAGATATATAATATCCAAACAATTATTTGTATGCGTGGACTTTATGGCCTCTTTTCCTACTGCGAAAACCCCAATATCCAATGTATTTATTTTGTCAATGAAAATTGTTTAAGAAACTGAGAAACTATTTATTATATATTATAATATTGTCAAAAATCTTATTTTATATTTATTTTCAGAAGGCTAATAAAAGTTTTTATTATTAAATTATTAAATAGGTGTATACTTCAAGTTCTTTGCTTTTGTACGTTTTGAAATTTATAAATGGTATTCTATAAGAATTTTTCGAAGAAATAAGATTTCTCTTGAAATTTCTCAAGATGATTAAGTGCTATCGATAAGCGATTCTTAAGAATTCATACTCTGGACATCAGCACATTTTAATATTGTTTTCCTCTATAAAGAGATTTCAATGACTCTTTAAAAGTAAAATTTTCAGTCATTCTAATAATAAATGAATAAATTACTATCGAGATGACTATGGAAAGTGTGAATTATGATAAGAAAATTAAGTGAATTTCTACTTTCACGAATTGTCTGGTAATAGATAGTTAGACGGAAAATATTTTTCTTTATCTAGAAACATTACATTACATTATATGAACTGCTTGGACTTGGACTTAAAAATTTAATACGCCTAACTTAAAAGTTTTTACAAGGCATTTTAATATCATCCTACCTTTTACTAACGCAAAATTGTACAGTAATATATGATTATCATTAGATTATTATATCCTCATAAACTAATACAAAAGTGAATTAAATAAAAATGTCAAGCTATTGTTAGATTTTCTCTGTAAATATACTGGGGATAAGTAACGTATAAATATTGGCAAAGATTATTTTTATTGGTTTTTTTATCGCTTGACATTTATTTGCGCAAAGCAGGGTAAATGACAACCTTGTTTTGTTACTTTTGACCAAAATAGAGACTACGTGTATAATAATTCTCCGTGGTAATCGAACCCACATCCAATGGCATTTACAGTCATACCATGTCCCACTACACCAGGTTACCCTTATTTAATAATTTTATTTATTTATTTTACAATATCAAAATATATGCGGCTAAAAAAAATTACAATATAGACATATAGTAAAATTAAATGTACAGTGTTCGAATAACAAATGATGTATTTTCAAATACCAAAATACACACAATTAATACATCTAAAATATGTAAAAATAAGCACAAATCGAATTAAAGTAAAGATCTTGTTGTTGTACATAGTAATCTCATTTTAATTTTCATCTCAAGTGACTTTGTATACATGTGAAAACACTTGTAGATAGCAAACTTAGATTGCATTGATTAATTGGACCTTGGCACATGCCAACCTCGAGTAGCGTTTATAATTTCCCATAGGAGCAAAGCTTCCAGCTTGTCGCCTTCAATATAATTATTTAAGATAACAACTCCCTGTTTGTATATCATTTGTAGGAAAATATTTTCCTACAAATGATACACAAACACCTTTCTTTATGCAAAATCTTTTACGGTTTTCGCAGTACGATTATGGAACTTACTTCCCAATTATATACTGGTTAGCAATCTATCAATAAGCACCTTTAAAATTAGATTGAAGCAGCACTTTGTTAACATAACATAATATATTTATTTCTTATCATTCCTTTTTCTACTTTTTTTGAACATATGTATATGAATATTGTTATATGTATGTATGTATTTATATATGTATGTATGTTCGTGTGTTTGTTTATATATTTAATTATTATAATATTTTAGTATCAACATACTATAATGAGCCAAAGCTCATTATAATTCCATAAATACGTAGTTTATGTACCCCGCTGCTTTCTCTATAAACTTACTCACACTCAAGGGTTTCTGATAAATATTTCTTTTAGAGATATGTTATTCTTTGTTCATATGTTACGTAAAAAAATAAAAAAATAGACATACTTATTACAACTTTCCTGTTGTTATATAAAAAGTAGAAAGTTTATATTGACAAGGAGTGCAAAAAGTTTACTTATATATAAAATTAATAATTTAATGAATACAAAAACTATCACTTGTTTGAAATTTTTTTTTATGAAGTGGTAAGGCCTACCTATATATGCTTTTATTGTGAATATTGACGTTTGAACCAACTCCCTTATTATGTATTCAGAGGTATGTCTGATACGTAACTGTGATGTTAACGAATTTCTTAAGTTTCAAAATTATGATAAATCTGTATATAAATAAATTAAATTGGATTGTTCGTTTGTTGTAACACTTTTAACCACATGCTAATATACACTAAAACAATTTTTACTATTTATGTCTGTCTTTCTATCTGTTTGTTCCAGTTAATCTCTGCATTGGTTAGACTTTAATATAGAGACTAGATGGCACATCGATGATGTAATAAGGAGTAATTTAGACTATCACTTTGCGACTACTCTTGTTTTAGAACCATTAAATAATTATACAAATATTTTTTCATTAAATTCAATGCTATTATAACTTATATTTATTATTATTGTTGTGTTTTCTGTTCTTTTACATGTAATAACGTTTTTTCTATTTTTTTCGTAATCTTTTATTAGAATCTTTGTAAATACAGATTAGGACTTAATAACTTGAGATTAAAAAGCGAATTATAACACATTTGTAAACGTCCATCTAGAAATGTAAAATGTTATGAGAATCCATTTCAGTTGATAAACTACTGACAACTCGCATTATGCCTTTCCAAGTTTTAATGTTTGTTATTATTTATAAAAGCCTTTTCCATATTAATCACATTCATGGTTTATTTTTCACGCTTTATCCTGCGTAGTATATAGAGAGAATTTCGTGGTTCGAGATCGATCCGAGAAATTGAATGTTTATCGGAACTAAACGCCGCGCCTTACCTTCAAAAGTCATGTTACTAATTTAGTTTTTTCTTTAGCATACGTTTTAGCTTTAAAACGTTAATATAATCCTTATAAATTATAACATATAAATTAGTTGAAACTGCCTTACGCTGCACCACAGAGTATGTGAAAAACAGCAAAAATATTTTCGTATGTAAGGCAAAGTGTATTGCAAGCACTATGGTACAAATTTTAGGAATTTTAGCTTCCTTGTGAACATATGTATATGAATATGTAAAGCTAGAAAATCTGAAAATTATTTCTATCTTGTACCATGTTAATTTGAATAACAAAATTAATTGATTAGTTAAAATTTTAACTGATTATACTTTTTAAATTATCTTTATACGCTATCCGTGCTAATATCAGATTTTTGTTTAATTATATAGTTAAAAATGTTTTAAACGATCTTTAAATATTTTTTCTTTATCAGCTACTTCCGTGAGTGAGTAATAATATAAGTAAAACTTCAAAGAAGCTTAAAAGGATTAAAGGTCCTGGCCGTAAAAGTAGACCACAAAGATTTGAAAACATCAGACTTCCTAAAAGCAAAGTTAAAATGAGTTAATCCAAGTAAAATTAATTATGTTCAAGTAGAAAAATGTAACTGTTAAGTCACTCTAAAGTTGAATTATAAGCGTTTGAAAGTATGTTAAATTTTAAATTTTATAAGTTTAATAAGCACCATGTGTAACAGGTTTAATTTCTAATAATTCGTTTAAGGGCAAAACTTAAAAAAAATATATAATTATTTTTTTCTTTAGACAGAACATTTAAACGAAAAATAAACACACCTGAAGAATAAAACTGCAAAGGAAACTAATATGATTATTTCTGTCTCTTTATTGTAAATATGAGTGGAAGGACAATTAGTAATCAATACACGGGAGATACTTGCAATATACCTACGATATAAGTAATTAACCATTTAGATTATCGTTAATTAAATATTTTGATATTGATGCAAAACTATATTATGGTTTTAAAATAATTCACTATAGTGTGAAGTTTTACATAAATTTATAATAATAAAGTTTTATATAAATTTATAATCTAATTTAATAAAATATTCAAATTTATATGGAAATATCCGGCAAAATGCATATGCAAGGAAAACAGCTCACACGCTGTATAGACACAAGCTTATCTGTTATGCATAGCTAGATAGCAACGTAACTGGGAGTATGAGCTGCAACGGCACTACGTAGCACAAAACAAACATTGTAACTTCATAGTTTTATATGTGTTTTAAATTGAAAGCTATTGTAGGTAAATATAGGAATATGTAAATTTTTTGAGCATACTTTTACTTTTCATACTTATTATCCCGCATAGCTGCGTAGACAGGAAGTACCTAGAGTCAAGACATTCCGTACACCGCTTACCGTTAAATCGAGATATTGCGTGTGTAGTGGCGGAACTTAACGCCGCGTTATGTCTTACCAGAGCGAGGAAATGAAAAGAATTTTAATTTTTTTATATCAACTAATAATTGTATTAAAGATACTGACATATACTACTACAGATAAAATTCTTATTACTACTACATATGTTTTGTAAATGCTTTTGTAACCAACAAAAGTCATTTGTTTTGTAAAATCTGCTAAGAAAATATTTCAACGCTAAAAGAAAATATGCACAAGTGTCAGATCGGTTATTACATTATATAGAGTGCATGAGACGATGTCTGGGACGCTGTTTTTTTAACTTAGTTCTAACTCACGATGATAATGTCTTTTTTGAAATATTGCTGTAATATATATATATATATATATATATATATATATATATATATATATAAAAGAAGAAATTTGCTATTATTTACTTTAATTCTTGTTTATGGTAAAGTTAATACATATAGTAGTAAGTTTATTTTTTTAACAACCGCTCGCAATACATATCGTAAGTCAGCCAGTCATAATAAAATGTCCGCACATTCTACTGCCTTACCTTCTACATATGCCAATTAAGTCACATGTTTGCCGCTTAAATGAACACACTTATTATATACTAAAATCTATTTCAAATAGCATTTCAAATGTTGATAAAATATTATAAATGGAAATTTCTAAGTAAAATTACATTTATTGAATAAATTTTATTATACATAAACACAATAGCTTCACTCTTTATCCAGTATAGTAGGATAATTAGAGGACCACTTAGTGTCAAAATACTCTGTTGACTGCGTTCCATCCAATATTGAGATATTGCGCGTTGATTGGCCAACGCCACGGAAATCAACGCCGCACATTGTATTACTAGAATGGATAAACCAACAAAATATACAAATATAATCGTTTCTCGGAATGGTAATCGAATTCACAACCAATCGCGTTTACAGTCATACACTCATCCATTGTGTAATAACGGCCTTAAAAGTAAAAATAGTTTTTTCCCATTTGCCGAAGTTAGAAAAGAAATATGTGTAGCTTAGCTGACGTTTCCCTTGACAAATAAAACTTGACTCTTATATAAAATTCATACAGAAATATAAAGTGTACGTTGTTTCTAGAAATCAGAAACAAACTTTCCTTTACATTATTTTCTTTAGAGTTCTCCCCGCTGAATATCATTAAAACCTTTTAGCAGTACAAGTGAACAGTGAATCTGATCGACGACTTCCTGTTATTTTTTCTTTGTAATAAAATAGTTTAAAACGATGTTGGTTTTCAATGATCAATTTCAAAATTTTATCCAGTTTTCCTTTTATGATTTCCCTACATTATTTTAAAATGTAAGCCAAAAGTATCGGAATATGCTATTTTTATTTTATTGACAGCTTGGCAGTAGTATTTTATTTCAATTTGGCTACTTTGGTTAAATAGATTATTAATATATTTAGATAACAGCTGTGCTCGCGATTTTGTCCACGTGGAATTTTCCATCTTTGGATCTGCATTGTTTTATTATTTTAAAAATAAAATAAGTTACTCCTTATTATTTTAGCTATCCGCCAGTGAAAATCTCGTCAAAATTGATACAGCCGTTCCAGTGATTAATCTGAATAAACAGTCTATCTGTTTATTCAGATTAATCACTGGAACGGCTGTATCCGACAGAAAAATAATTTAAATAAAAATATTTTTGTATATGCAGTTAATTTAAAAGCAGTTAAGTTAGTTTATCGTACAAACAGATACTCCATTTTTATTTATTTATATTGATACATTCATCCCTACGAGGAATCGAACACACAACAAATACGTGTTTATGACCTGACCTTGATGATGAACTTTTAAATATAGAGGATTGTTACTAAAATTTTGTATGCATTTTAATCTTCATAATATGTTCTTATAATCCAGTTTACGTATAATACAAGCGTTACTTCAGTAATATGTATGTCACTTTAAACCGGAGAACGTATTAAATATATTTATTTTACATTTATTGTAATTTAAATACATAAATATACTTTACTATTGTATTCAAGTGTTTATGTAGAAAATTGTCTAAGTAAAACGTTACTATAATATTAAAACAAAATCCAAAAAGAGCTTCATTCTTGAATAGATACTTAATTCTTAAGTCATATCATGTTCTCAAAATAGTAATATAGAACAAAATTAGGTTTACTGAATCAAAAAGGTTCTCGAGCTATAAATTATGAAAGCAAAGATCGCGTCTATTAATATCATGGCAGTATGCTGAGCACTGGTACAGTACTTACTCGCTTCAGCATATATGGAAATTTTAATTAATGATGTAGCCTTATGAATAAGCATCGTCTAGAGAAGCATCTGAAGTATTTAAGTTATACAAAGAATAAAATAAATAATTTAAAGAGCATTGATTTCATTTTTCATCATATAGGTTGAAACTACATTGAAATCTCAATAGTTAATTGTTGAATATCTAAACGTATGTGCTAAATATTTCGAATCCTAAGTAACTCAACTCCAGTGAAAT